>OX578147.1:50658555-51096055 GCA_951213105.1 Amaurobius ferox | reverse complement strand
AATACTTTCCTTATACATTATGTATATAAGGAAAGTTAAAAATACAGTGTTTCTTATTGCTAACTAGCAGCATACCCGTCCTTCGTACGGAGTATATAATATAAAAAAACTTATAATTCGCAATCATGTGCAAATTCTGATAAAATATCAAATTTATTGCTCATAAAGAGAAGTTTAAGAATATCTGTTCTCACTATGCAAAATTATCTTCACGGGCAAATCTGAAGAATAAAATATCCTGGCCCCTTTTGTAAACAAATTCACACACAAAAAAAAGAATTGAATCAATATATGCAACCACGTACAACTTATATTGTCGCAAATTAGAAAATATGCCAGTGTGTTAGTAGAAGCTTAAACATATTGTAATATGAGTCTTAAAAATATTTACCAAAATAAAAAAGATGACGTAATAAATTGAAAGTATCAAAAATCCCCGTAATCTTAATACCAGAAGGTCGTAATTGATTCCAATATATGCCAATATATATAAAAATTTTGCCAATATACCTGTACTACTTATATTGTCGTAGATTAGAAGATATACCCGTCTATTTGTAGAAGATTACTTGTACAACGTACTATATATCAGTTTCAACAATTTTCGTCATAATGAAACAATGGCATAATAATTTGAAAATATCAATAATTCCTGAATCAACTGTCCCCGAAATATCAATAATAATGATGTTTAAACCTGAAGACCGTAATTGATATTATCCAGTCAAAAATGCAATGTCAATGAAATTTATTTTATATACATATTTTTATTAGATTTAATAAAAATCGTATGACACATAACACATTGGATCCGTTGCTAAGCGACATGATATCATCTGCTTCAAATAAATTGATGGCAATCATGTCGTCTGAATAATGTGATCTCCATGGAAGGTTTGGCGACATTTTCGTCTCCATGATATTTTTATGGATTTACAAATATTTTTATCAATTTAGTGATATTAAAAAAATTAGTTAAATGCGTTACTAAGTAGGATGGATGGACTGACCGACAAATGCTACAGAAACATCATTTCAGTACTCTATTCTAAAACAACAAATTTAATTTCATTGATTTGGGTCATTTTTATTAATTTGGAGATATTTCCTCTAATTTAGTAAAGTTTAAGAAAAGTTACCAAGTTATTTAGAGATATTCCGCTAAATTCGTAGCTCTAAATTTGCAGATCTGAAGAATAAAATATCCATATCCCGTCTGTATATATACTAAATGAAAACACTAAAATTGTATTAGAAGATACATACATCCGTTCTACTCTTTTTCTGCTTCAACAATCGGCTAAATGAATTTATTGGGTAAACACAATATATGAGTTTATTAGCTAAACACAATATATGAGCTTTGAAACCTCTTTGCTAAAATAAATAAAAGTGTGATGTACGCAGTTCGCAATATATATAATTAAAAAAACAATCAAACCGTTCATTTATTATGAGTTTATTAGCTAAACACAATATATAAGCTTGAAACATCTTTGCTAAAATAAATAAAAGTAATTTACGCAGTCCGCAATATATATAATTAAAAGAACAATTAAACCGTTTATTTATAAAATATATTTTTACATCCATTTATTTATTATACAAATAGAAAAAATAATAATAATCATTAACAAACACATTTAATTCCATTCCTTTGCCGAGCAACATGATATAAGATAGAATCATCCTCATAAAATGCGAAATTAAATAACCATTTTAATTTCTTTATACTTCTAATCGTTGAGTAAAAGCTTGTGAAATACATGGAGGTTAATACATGTAAAAACATGGAGGTAGATTTTTCCATTTAAATTCATGTTTCAAACAATTCATGCTTTCAGATAGTGACTATTTAATGCAAAAATCCTGCATCAAACTCAAAAATAAAGTTTTAATTCCCTTTGACGCTTTAAACAAACGATTTTTATCCTTTCCGTTTGGATAAACCACGGAGTTGGAGAGTAGAACTCCTATAAAAAAAGTTCCGTTTTTCATTAATATCTCGACAACCCCTGGTCTTAGAAACTTGAAACTTGGGCAAAATTTATGGGGGGCTATTTCAAGGCAACCCACAAAATTTCATTAAATTCGGTTTAGCCGTTCTCTCGTGATGATGAGACAAACGAAAGTTTCGTTTTTTACTAATATCTCGAGAACCACTGGTCGTAGAAACTCAAAACACGGATATAATTTTAAGTGGGGCTATTTCTGGGCTACCCACAAAATTTCATCAAATTCAGTTCAGCCGTTCTCCCGTGATGATGGGACAAACAGACAGACAGACAGACAGACAGACAGACAGACAGACAGATTTTCAATTTTATTTATATAGACTAGCAGCATACCCGTTCATCGTACGGAGTATATAATATAAAGAAACTTGAAATTCATAATCATGCCCAAATTCTTATAGTATACTAAATGACATGTTTAATCAAAATATTCTGTAAAAATCTATATAAATAAAAATGAAAATCTGTCTGTCTGTCTGTCTGTTTGTCACATCATCACGGGAGAACGGCTGAACCGAATTTGATGAAATTTTGTGGGTAGCCCAGAAATAGCCCCACTTAAAATTGTATCCTTGTTTTGAGTTTCTACGACCAGTGGTTCTCGAGATATTAGTAAAAAACGAAATTTTCGTTTGTCTCATCATCACGGAAAAACGGCTGAACCGAATTTAATGAAATTTGGTGAATAGCCTTGAAATATGCCTCCATAACTTTTGTCCAAGTTTCGAGTTTCTAAGACCTGGGGTTGTCGAGATATTAATGAAAAACGGAACTTTTTCCTAGGAGTTCTACTCCCTAACTCCGTGGTTTATCCAAACGAAAAGCTTGAAAATCGTTTGAAAGTGAATTAAAATTTAATCTCTGAGTTTGATGGGAGATTTTTTGCGTTAATTAGTCACTTTCTGAAAACATGAATTGTTTGAAACATGATTTAAAGGGGAAATCTATCTCCATGGTTCATGGTTTATATAAAACAAGCTTTTACGAAACAATGAGAAGTATAGAGAAATCAAAATCGTTATTTAATTTCGCAGTTTATGTTATAAGACATGACATATTTAACATGTTATAAGATTCTATCTTATATCATGTTACTCAGAAACGCAATTAAATTAAATCTGTCTGTTAATTTTAATAATTATTTTTTCGATTTGAATAATAAATAAATGGATATAAAAATATATTTTAGAAAAGAACGATTTGATTTTTCTTATAGCATTTTTGACTGGATAATATCAATTACGGTCTTCAGGTTTAAAAATTATTATTATTTATATTTTCGGGGATTATTGATTCAAGGATTATTGATATTTTCAAGTTATTATGCAATTATTTTATTATGACAAAAATTGTTTAAACTCATATATTGTATGTTGTACGAATCTTCTACAAATACACGTGTATATCTTTTAATCTACGAGAATATAAGTAGTACAGGTATATTGACATATGTTTTGATATATATTGGCATATATTGGAATCAATTACGACCTTCTGGTATAAAGAGTACGGATATTATTGATGTTTTCAATTTATTACGTCATCTCTTTTATTTTGGCAAATATTTTTGAGACGCATATTGTAATACGGGTAATCTTCTACTAACACATTGGCATATTTTCTGATCTGCGACAATATAATTAGTACGGGGTTGCATATATTCATTCAATTCCTATTTTTTCTTCTGTAAATTTGCTTACAAAAGGGGGCAGGATGTTTTATTCTTCAGATCTGATCGTGAAGATAATTTTGCATAGTGAGAACATATATTCTTAAACTTCTCTTTAGGAGCAATAAATTTAATATTTTAACAGAATTTGCACATGATTGCGAATTTTAAGTTTCTTTAAATTATACACTCCGTACGAATAACGGGTGTGCTGTTAGTGGTTAATAAATTTTAACATTTTAGGAGGATATATCATGTTGCTCGGCATCGCAATTAAATTAAATGTCTTTGTTAATGTTTTTATTATTTTTTTTCGATTTAAATAATAAATAAATGGATAAATGGATATAAAAGTATATCTTATGAATGGACGGTTTGATTTTTCTTTTAATTATATTAATTGCTGACTGCGTACATCAATTGCATTTATTTTGGCAAAGAGTTTTCAAGCTTATATCGTATTTAGCTACTAAACTCATATATTGTGTTTAGCCAATAAATTCATATAGCCGATTGTTGAAACAGAAAAAGAGTAGAGCGGGTATATCTTCTAATACAATTGTAGTGTTTTCATTTAGTATATTGAAACGGGATAAGAATGTTTCATTCAGATCTGCAAATTCAAAGCTACGAATTTGGAGGGATATCGCTAATTTGACAACTTTTCTTAAACTTTGCCAAATTGAAGGAAATGTCGCCAAATTGATATAAACGACACACAAACAGCTACCATAAACCTTCGGGTTGATCGTGTGGCTTGGGTCTTCTACATATAAATGAATTTTTTTTTTGTTTTGTTAGAAGAGAGTACTGAAATGATGTTTGGTTAGTATTTATTTGTCAGACCAACCATCCTACTTAGTAATACATTTAGCGAATTTTTAAAATGTCACCAAATTGATAAAAATGTTTTCAAATCTATAAAAATATCTTGAAATTGATAAAATTGCGCTATATAAATGATATTAATTGTTTTTTGTTACGGGATAGTATTGTGATGATATTTCGTCAATTTGTCGCAAAGTGGAACTGTCAGTTCTACAGTCCCACTTGGCGATAAATTTGGCGATTTTTTAAAATGTCGCTAATTTGACGAAACTGTCGCCAAATGTTCCATAGAAATATAACTATTTAGACGATATTTTTTCTACCAATTTATTTGAAGCAAATGATATCATGTCGCTTAGCAACGGATTTAAATCCAATGTGTTTATGCGGCAGACGATTTTTATTAAATCCTTTCCGATTTGAATAATGAAGATATGTATATAAAATAAATTTCATTGCCATTTCATTTTGGACTGGATAATATCAATTATACTCTTCAGGTTTAAACATTATTATTATTGATATTTTCCGGAATTATTGATTCAGGGATTATTGATATTTTTAAGTTATTACGCCATTGTTTTATTGCGGCAAAAATTGCTGACACACGCATATTGTACGTTGTACGAGTAATCTTCTAGGAATGCACGGGTATATCTTCTAACCTATATGTAATATAATGCTCCTAAAAAGAAGTTTAAGAATCTCTGTTCTCGCTATATAAAATTATCTTCATGGACATATCTGAAGAATAAAACATCTTGGACCCCTTATGTAAGCAAATATAAAAAAAAATATGGAATTGAATCAATATATGCAAAATAAAAGCGTTAAAATTGTATGGGACCCGTACTAATTATATACGCGAATATTAGAAAATATAACCTGTATTAGTAAATTACATGTATAAATTGAAAATACCAATAAACCCGTAATCTTTAAATCTGAAGACAGTCATTTATTCCAATATATGTCAAAATTAAAGTGCTAAAATTATATGGGAAGATATACACGTACTACTTATAATGTCCGATTATTAGTAGAAGATTACCCGTTTTGCAATGTGAGTCTCAAATGTTTTTTGGTAAAATACAACAGACGACGTAATAAATTGAATATATAATTAATCCCCTTAATCTTCATACCAGAAGACTGTACTTGATTCCAATATATATGCCAATATATGTCAAAATATATGCCAATATACCTGTACTACTTATATTCTCGTAGGTTAGAAGATATACCCGTGCATTCCAGAAGATTGCTCGTACAACGTACAATATGCGTGTGTCAGCAATTTTTGCAGCAATAAAACAATGGCGTAATAACATAAAAATATCAATAATCCCTGAATCAATAATTCCTAAAATATCAATAATAATAATGTTTAAACCTCAAGAGTATAATTGATATTATCCAGTCCAAAATGAAATGGCAATGAAATTTATTTTATATACATATCTTCATTATTCAAATCGGAAAGGATTTAATAAAAATCGTCTGCCGCATAAACACATTGGATTTAAATCCGTTGCTAAGCGACATGATATCATTTGCTTCAAATAAATTGGTAGAAAAAATATCGTCTAAATAGTTATATTTCTATGGAACATTTGGCGACAGTTTCGTCAAATTAGCGACATTTTAAAAAATCGCCAAATTTATCACCAAGTGGGACTGTAGAACTGACAGTTCCACTTTGCGACAAATTGACGAAATATCATCACAATACTATCCCCTAACAAAAAACAATTAATATCATTTATGTAGCGCAATTTTATCAATTTCAAGATATTTTTATAGATTTGAAAACATTTTTATCAATTTGGTGACATTTTAAAAATTCGCTAAATGTATTACTAAGTAGGATGGTTGGTCTGACAAATAAATACTAACCAAACATCATTTCAGTACTCTCTTCTAACAAAACAAAAAAAAAATTCATTTATATGTAGAAGACCCAAGCCACACGATCAACCCGAAGGTTTATGGTAGCTGTTTGTGTGTCGTTTATATCAATTTGGCGACATTTCCGTCAATTTGGCAAAGTTTAAGAAAAGTTGTCAAATTAGCGATATCCCTCCAAATTCGTAGCTTTGAATTTGCAGATCTGAATGAAACATTCTTATCCCGTTTCAATATACTAAATGAAAACACTACAATTGTATTAGAAGATATACCCGCTCTACTCTTTTTCTGTTTCAACAATCGGCTATATGAATTTATTGGCTAAACACAATATATGACTTTAGTAGCTAAATACGATATAAGCTTGAAAACTCTTTGCCAAAATAAATGCAATTGATGTACGCAGTCAGCAATTAATATAATTAAAAGAAAAATCAAACCGTCCATTCATAAGATATACTTTTATATCCATTTATCCATTTATTTATTATTTAAATCGAAAAAAAATAATAAAAACATTAACAAACACATTTAATTTAATTGCGATGCCGAGCAACATGATATATCCTCCTAAAATGTTAAAATTTATTAACCACTAACAGCACACCCGTTATTCGTACGGAGTGTATAATTTAAAGAAACTTAAAGTTCGCAATCATGTGCAAATTCTGTTAAAATATTAAATTTATTGCTCCTAAAGAGAAGTTTAAGAATATATGTTCTCACTATGCAAAATTATCTTCACGATCAGATCTGAAGAATAAAACATCCTGCCCCCTTTTGTAAGCAAATTTACAGAAGAAAAAATAGGAATTGAATGAATATATGCAACCCCGTACTAATTATATTGTCGCAGATCAGAAAATATGCCAATGTGTTAGTAGAAGATTACCCGTATTACAATATGCGTCTCAAAAATATTTGCCAAAATAAAAGAGATGACGTAATAAATTGAAAACATCAATAATATCCGTACTCTTTATACCAGATGGTCGCAATTGATTCCAATATATGCCAATATATATCAAAACATATGTCAATATACCTGTACTACTTATATTCTCGTAGATTAAAAGATATACACGTGTATTTGTAGAAGATTCGTACAACATACAATATATGAGTTTAAACAATTTTTGTCATAATAAAATAATTGCATAATAACTTGAAAATATCAATAATCCTTGAATCAATAATCCCCGAAAATATAAATAATAATAATTTTTAAACCTGAAGACCGTAATTGATATTATCCAGTCAAAAATGCTATAAGAAAAATCAAATCGTTCTTTTCTAAAATATATTTTTATATCCATTTATTTATTATTCAAATCGAAAAAATAATTATTAAAATTAACAGACAGATTTAATTTAATTGCGTTTCTGAGTAACATGATATAAGATAGAATCTTATAACATGTTAAATATGTCATGTCTTATAACATAAACTGCGAAATTAAATAACGATTTTGATTTCTCTATACTTCTCATTGTTCCGTAAAAGCGTGTTTTAAATAAACCATGAACCATGGAGATAGATTTCCCCTTTAAATCATGTTTCAAACAATTCATGTTTTCAGAAAGTGACTAATTAACGCAAAAAATCTCCCATCAAACTCAGAGATTAAATTTTAATTCACTTTCAAACGATTTTCAAGCTTTTCGTTTGGATAAACCACGGAGTTAGGGAGTAGAACTCCTAGGAAAAAGTTCCGTTTTTCATTAATATCTCGACAACCCCAGGTCTTAGAAACTCGAAACTTGGACAAAATTTATGGGGGGATATTTCAAGGCTATTCACCAAATTTCATTAAATTCGGTTCAGCCGTTTTTCCGTGGTGATGAGACAAACGAAAATTTCGTTTTTTACTAATATCTCGAGAACCACTGGTCGTAGAAACTCAAAACACGGATATAATTTTAAGTGGGGCTATTTCTGGGCTACCCACAAAATTTCATCAAATTCGGTTCAGCCGTTCTCCCGTGATGGTGTGACAAACAGACAGACAGACAGACAGACAGACAGACAGACAGACAGATTTTCATTTTTATTTATATAGATTTGTTTCATGGTAAACAGTAAGATGTTGCGGTAAATCAATTTATCAATATTTTAAGGTATGGTAATTAAACAAAAATTTCACAAAACTTCACAAGACCCAGCCTTCTGGGTCACCGTAGGGGACTACCAAAGGGTGTAAAAGGATTTTCAAAAAACCCGATCTTCGCCACCTCTTTAAGGTTAATCGAAAATCTGGTTTCTTTAGGTTCTGTCTTGTGGCGGATACAAGACAGTGGGCAAAGATTCAGTCTTCCAGGTTACCAGGCGGTTTCTGGAAGGTCAATAAATACACAAATACGCTAGAAAATTATCATATAAATTTACTGTAATTTACAGTTGCCATATTTTCGGAATGATATTTGTTGCCTATTAAAATCTTCTACCTAGACTCAAGCATAGAGCTCCTATTAGGAAGATTGTCATTGAACACAAAACATTCTCATCTCAGTTACAATACAAAGACAAACAAAACCGTTCAGGAAATACATTACATTCTATTAATGTGTCGTGCTAAGGGTGTGGTACAGACGTTGCTCCTCTGCTTCTATGTAATTATTTGGCCTAGTGCCACAAACTAGAACGAAAATAAAAAGCTAAAGAAACGTCTACTGCACGCGTAGCACTGTACTGGAGTTTAACTGTAGTACATTTAGACTACCAACCTGTCTAAGGTATTTATGGAGACACATCTAGGGAACTGTTCTAGTGTGGAAAATAAGACAAATTGTAAGAAAAACGTTAAGTTATTGCTTTCCTTATATACATAATGTATAAAGAAAGTATTGTGACAGGGTCGAAAATTCGAATTCGAGTTTTCGACGGGAGAGCACATTTCAAGCATCCCTGATCACGAATCAAACACTTCTGAGGTGATGTCTGTATGTGTGTGTGTGTGTGTGCGTGTGTGTATGTGAAAGTGTGTGTGTGTGTGTGTGTGTGTGTGTGTGTGTGTGTGTGTGTGTGTGTGTGTGTGTGTGTGTGTGTGCGTGTGTGTATGTGAAAGTGTGTGTGTGTGTGTGTATGTGTAAAAGTATGTGTGTGTGTGTGTGTCAGTGAGTCTGTGGAGACGATATTTTACGAACGAATGAATGAAATTCGAATGAAATTTGGTACAAAAATCACAATTCGTAAATACTGGAAGCAAAATCGAATGCTCAGAACCTCCTGAATTTTGGAATGAAATTTTGAAAAAATCACCAAAAATTCAAAACCTTTAATAAAGTTATGCAAGTAGACATTTCTTATGCAATTTTTCCTTAGAGAAAGATTAACAGAAACTTTAGACCGCTAGCATAAACCGTTCTCGAGGTATTGTACATTTTTCAAATAAATTTATAATAAAATGATATTAATTAAAAAAAATATATTAACTGTTGAGAAATATGTTCACTTTTCATATGTAATATCATGCGATAAATTGGGTGACATCATTCTCGTGGATCTAGCTCATTCCATTCATAAGAAAAGATACTTTGAGTAATACATTTGTATTTGAACGTCAATAGTCATTTATCTGCTATAAGGATAACTTATTTCTCCGTCCATAACGCTTGGCGAGATTTTGAAGACGAATTTGGCGGAATGTCGCCAACTTGGGGACTTTTTTAAATGTTGCCAAATTAACAAAAATCTCGCCAAATGGATAAAAATGACTCTAAATCGATGAAAATGACGACTAATTAACGAAAATTCAATATCTTGGAAAGAATATAAGTATCTACTATAAGAATAACCTATTTTTTTTCTGCTATAAAAGTAGTAAATTCATTGCATTATATAAGGAAAGTCATGTGCTGCCCACAGCAGATTTTTCTTACTGTGGTGTTTTGGATTATGGGTATGTACCATACACTATGGATATAGTGTTTATTAAAATGTATATATTACCTTTTCTACTATCTATGTAATAATTGTTTAGAGAGTTTTTGTCTTTCTAAACCCTCCAGAAGAGTTTCTGTGACTTAGAAAACTGAATGTTTGCACACTTGTAACATCGACTATTGAATAGAGAGGGGATGAAAATGTGAAGTTTACGAAAAGCCTTTCCAAGCTTTCTGAAGAGTGTTTCTTTCAGGACATTTAGCCGGGCGAATGAAACTTTAGGGGGGGGGGGCAAGTTTTCTATTTGCCCTATATAAATACATCTAAATGCTGTCCCATAGAAACTAGGTCCCATATATAGAAACTAGGCCCCACCCCCTCAATATATGCATGAAAAAAAGCTGCCCCCCGGTTATCTAAAAGGATAAATTTTGCAAGCATAGTATCTTCTTCAAAACAGAACCTACAGGAATAGGATTTTCTATTCCCCCCCTTGGAACAGGTAAAATGGATGGTGTGGATCAAAAAGCATTGACAAACCTCTCAGAAGCCCCACGGAGAGATAGACGCCTGAAATTTTGCATACGTAAAATATCGACCACGTAACAGGCCCTCACCTTTCTGGTAGGTCGGACAGTCTGGGTCTCAACAACAACGTAACAGACCCTGACTTTGCATTTTTTCTTATTTTTCTTATCAAGATGACAATTTTCGACTGTCAAATTGCCATAAATTGCTAAACAAAATAAATCGTATTTAAAAAAACTTGCAACTTACTTCTTTAAGGGTGTTGATTTCCCTGTCTTTGACAGGCTCAAATAGTAGGTCTATACTAGTATATTTAGTCATCTAAACCTTTAAAAACACTTTCATTTATACTTTACATAAAATATATTTTCATATATTTTATTAAATTGTCGTCATTAAGAATCATTTACTGCAATTTGCAGTTTGCAGAGTCCATTCGACAATAAGAGCTTGCAATTTCGTCCCAGTAGCTCAACGGTAGAGCGTCGACTGACCAGTTCTGAGATCCAGGGTTCGATTCTCGGTTGGAGCAGCAAGTTCCTTAACAATGACACCCGAACAAATCAACCATGTAGGTTAGTGCAAAGATATTGGAGGTCTGAAAGAGGCCCCAGAACGACTAGTACGGATTCAGTGAACTCTACAAGAGGGAGCACTGATTTCAAATTCAGATCGACCATGCAGGATACTAACCTGAGTAAAAAAAATCTGATGTGGGCAACACATGACTTTCCTTATATAATATAATGAATTTACTACTTTCACAGTAAAAAAACAGGTTTTTCTTATAGTAGATACTAATATTCTTTCCAAGACATTGAATTTTCGACAATGAGTCGTCATTTTCATTGATTTAGCGTCCTTTTTATCCATTGGGCGAGATTTTCGTTAATTTGGCAACATTTCAAAAAGTCGCCAAGTTGGCGACATTCCGCCAAATTCGTCGCCAAGATCTCGCCAAGCGTTATGCACTAAGAAATAAGTTATTCTTACAGCAGATAAATGACTATTGGCGTTCAAATACAAAACTATTACTCAGAGTATCTTTTTTCATGAATGGAACTAGCTAGATTCACGAGAATGATGTCACCCAATTTATCGCATGGTATTACATATGAAAAGTGAACATGTTTATCAATAGGAAATTTTTTTTTTATTTTATATGACTTTTTGATATTTTTTTTTAAATGTACAATATCTCGAGAACGGTTCATGTTAGCGTTCTAAAATTTATATCAATCGTTTTGTAATGAAAAATTACATAATAAATGTCTATTTGCGTAACTTTATTAGTGGTTTTGATTTTTTGACGATTTTTTCAAAATTTCATTCGAAAATTTATGGAGGTTCTGAACATTCGATTGCGTATAAAAACAATAGGCTTCCAGTGTTTACGGATTGTGATTTTTGTACCAAATTTGATTCAAATCGGTCCATTCGTTCGACAGTTATCGTCTCCACAGACCCACTGACACACACACACAAGCACACACACACACACACAGACATCACTTCAAAAATGTTTGATTCGTGATCAGGGATGCTTGAAACGTGCTCTCCCGTCGAAAACTCGAATTCGAATTTTCGACCCCGTCACAATACTTTCCTTATACATTATGTATATAAGGAAAGTAATAGTAGTGGCAGGAGACTAACGTGAGGGAAAAGTAGCAAAAGGTGGTCAGTCATATTTTCAGTTGCATGCCAATCTGACATTATAGGGGGGAGAATGCAAAGTCCACTTCAACGATAAGAGCTTGCAATTTCGTCCCAGTAGCTCAACTGTATAGCAGCATCGCTTGGCCAGTTCAGAGGTTAAGGGTTCGATTCCCGGTTGGGACAGCAAGGCTCTTTACAATGACACCCGAACAAATCAACCATGTAGGTTAGTGCAAAAATATTGGAGGTCTCAAAGTGATCCCAGTGCGACTAGTACGGATTCACTGGACTCTAAAAGATGGAGCACCGATTTCAAATTGAGAACGAACATGAAGGATACTAACCTGAGTAAAAATAGTAGTGGTAGGAGACTAACCGGAGGTAAAAGTAGCAGAAAGTGGTCAGTCAGATTGTCAGTTGCCCGTCAATCTGACATTAGAGGGTGGAGAATGCAAAGTCCACTTCGACGATAAGAGTTTGCAATTTCGTCCCAGTAGCTCAACGGTAGAGCGTCAGATGGCCAATTCGGAGATCAAGAGTCTGATTCCCGGTTGGGGCAGCAAGGATCTTTACAACTTATGTTGCGCGATATGAAGTTGTGCTACGTGATAAAGTTGTGTTGCACGATATGTGTTGAAGTTGTACTGATTAATATGTGAAGTTGTGTTGACCGATATGTTTGAGCTGAGCCGGGAATAGAACTCGAGTCCTCCGAGTGCAATCCACGTGTCTTAACCACTGGGCTGTCCCTCCCCTGGAGGAGATATTTTTTACTCTTTTCTAATTTTGCAGTATTAGTTTATCTTATGACCATCCTCATATACCATTGTCAGTTGCCCGCCAATCTGACATTAGAGGTGGAGAATGCAAAGTCCACTTCGATGATAAGAGTTTGCAATTTCGTCCCAGTAGCCCAACGGTAGAGCAGCATCGCTTGACCAGTTCAGAAGTCCAGGGTTCGATACCCGGTTGGGCCACCAAGGTTCTTTACAAGTTTCCATATATTTTGCTTGATGATATTTGTCAGCTATGAAATTCTGCTTGTCACTGAAAGCGCAAAACTCTCTCAACTCTTACAAAGATAAAAATGAAAACAGAAACCGTACATAAAATGCATGCTAATCATGTGTCGTGCTAAAAGTGTGGTACGGACGCTACCTCTGCTTCTAAATAATTATCTGGCCTAGTGCCCAGAAGCTGGAATGGAAAATGAAACTCTAAAGGAATGTCAACCGCATACTTAGTACGGTACTAGAGTTTTTATGTCGCATATTAAGATTTGAGTCTCTCTGAAGTATTTATGGAAATAAATCTAGGGAATTGTGTGAGTTAGGGTAATTAGACGACAGATAGGAAGAGCATTAAGTTACTTTTATTGTTGTGATTTAGATTATAGTTACCATAGCATACACTACAGATTTAGTGTTCATTCATATATGTACTAGTATTTCAGTCTACCAAAAATGAGAAAATTGACACTCTTAAAAATATAGATTGCACATTTTTCTAAAAAGTTTCTTGCTTTCCTTATATACATATAATGTATAAGGAAAGTAATGTGACGGGGTCGAAAATTCGAATTCGAGTTTTCGACGGGTGAGCACGTTTCAAGCATCACTGATCACGAATCGAACATTTTTATAGGTGGTGTGTGTGTGTGTGTGTGTGTGTGTGTGTGTGTGTGTGAAAGTATGTATGCGTGTGTGTGAATGTATGTGCGTGTGTGTGTGAGAGAGTGTGTGAAAGTGTGTGTGTGAGTCAGTGAGTCTGTGGAGACGATATCTCACGAACAAATGGAGCGATTCGAATGAAATTTGGTACAAAAATTACAATCAGTGAATACCGGAAGCCTATTGTTTTTAAGCACATTGGAGTGTTCAGAACCGCTTAAATTTTCGAGGGAAAGTTTGAAAATTTCATTAAAATATCAAAGCCTTTAATAAAGTTACGTAAATAGACATTTCTTATGTAATTTTTCCATAGAAAACGATTGATATAAACTTTAGAACGCTAGCATGAACCGTTCTCGAGATATTACACATTTTTCAAATATATTTATAAATACATCCCATAAATTAAAAAAAAAAAATTAACTGTTGAGAAACATATTCACTTTTCATATGCAATATCATGCGATAATATTGGCGACATCATTCTCGTGGATCTAGTTCGTTCCATTCACGAGAAAAGATACTTTGAGTAATATTTTTGTATTTGAACTGCAATCTGCTATAAGAATAACTTATTTTTTGGTCCCTAACGCTTGGCGATATTTTGGAGACGAGTTAGGCCGAATGTCGCTTAACTTGGTGACTTTTTTAAATGTTGTTTTCAAATTAACGAAAACCTCACCAAATGGATAAAAATGATGCTAAATCAATGAAAATGACGACTAATTGACGAAATGTCAATATCTTGGAAATAATATAAGTATCCACTATAAGAATAATCTATTTTCCTTTACTGTAAAAGTAGTAAATTCAGTGCATTGTATAAGGAAAGTCATGTGCTGCCCACACCAGATTTTTTTATTTAACAGTGTATAGAGCTTAGTGTAAAAAATAGTCATCTTAATAGAAAATGTGCTAAGTTAAGATTTGGTCCGTGATAAATACTATAAGTATTTAAAATTTCAGCCATCTGGCTCACCGATGGGACTTCTAGAAAGTCTAGAAAAGATTTTTGTCCTCCCCGATTTTGTACACCCCTGTAGAGAAATCGATAATCCGAATCTATTTGAGCTCTACCCTGTAGACAATGTATACGTATGCAAAGCTTCAACAGTCTAGGTCACTGGGAGATATATGGAGGAGCTGAAATTCTTTTAACCCTTATATTCTACAGCCCCAGGGAGATATATGGAAGAGCTGAAATTCTTTTAACCCTTATATTCTATAGCCCCCGGGAGAATAAAAAATTCAGCTCCGTTAAGTTCTGTAACATTATAAGTATGCGCAGATAAAAGAAAAACAAAAACCTTTTAGGAAATGCATTCTATTCATTTTTCGTGCTAAGGGTGAGAGTGTAGCTCTAGCGATGTTCCTCTGCTCCTAGATAATTATTTAGCCCACTGCCCACAAACTGGAATGAAAAACAGCCATCTAGGTCACCGGAGGGAATTTCCGGAGGATCTGAAAATAATTTTTCTTAAAACCCCATTTTATACACGCACACACCACAGGGGGAAATCCAGCTTAGTTAACTTTTGCACGCGATCGATATTATAAGTGTACAAAAATTCAGTCTTCTAGATCACAAGAAGCTTCTGCGGGGTCTAAATAGACACAAACACATTAGAAAACTATTACAAAGATTACTTTTACTTTCCTTATATACATAATGTATAAGGAAAGTATTGTGACGGGGTCAAAAATTCGAATTCGAGTTTTCGACGGGAGAGCACGTTTCAAGCATCCCTGATTACGAATCAAACATTTTTGAGGTGATGTCTGTGTCTGTGTGTGTGTGTGTGAGTGTGTGTGTGTGTGGAGACGATATCTCACGAACGAATGGAGCGATTCGAATGAAATGTGGTACAAAAATCCCAATCCGTGAATACTGGAAGCCTATTGTTTTTAGACGCTATCGAATATTTATAACCCCCTAAATTTTCGAGTGAAATTTTGAAAAAATCATCAAAAAATCAAAACCTTTAATAAAGTTATGCAAATAAACATTTCTTATGTAAATTTTCCTTAGAAAATGATTGACATAAACTTTAGAACGCTAGCATGAACCGTTCTCAAGATATTGCACATTTTAAAAATAAATTTATAAAAAAATCCCTTTCATTAAAAAAATATATTAACTGTTGAGAAACATATTCAATTTTCATATGTTATATCATGCGATAAATTGGGTGACATCATTCTCGTGGATCTAGCTGGTTCCATTCATAAGAAAAGATACTTTGAGTAATACATTTTCATTTGAACGCCAACTGTCATTTATCTACTACAGTGACCGCCGGTTATAAGATTCAGTGGTTATAAGAAACAGCCGTTTATAAGACCCAAAACGACAGAAACAAATACAAACTTCATTTTAACATTAAAATTGTGTCGCTTATAAGAAACACGATTCCGCTTATAAGAAACAGTTTTCTATAGAAAATTTGTTGATTTCCTTGCGACGCTGGTGTAAAAAAGAAAAAAATCCATTTGTTTAAGGTTAACTGAAGGACGAGTTGTTATCTCTTGTCTCTGGGCGTACGGGGAGGGGGTGGAAGTTTGCTATGTAACAAAGGATGACAGAGAATTTCTCCGTAGAAAGGCTTAGGGGGAACAACCCCAAACCAGTAAGAAACGAGTTTTAATCTTTTGGCAGTTAAGGAAACATACTGATAAGGAAAGGCATCTCTGCTTATGCACTCAAATAAGATTCGTACAGCTTTAGTTAGTCATTTTATGTTTTGCTAGTGGAAGCATGTCGCAAAAGAGAAAAACCCTTACTTTGCTTGAAAAGCAAAGTTTACTTAAAAAGTATGATTCTCTACCTCTGTGTAGTCAAAGAGAAGCTGCTTCTGCATTAGAAATTCCGCACTCAACATTATGTAAAATCCTGAAAGGCAGAAATGAAATTTTGACGCCAAATTGTAATCTTCAAAGAAAACGGAAACGAGAAGGAAAGGCAGCTGCTATAGAGGAAGCACTCTTACAATGGTTTTCTAACGCCAGATTAAAGAACGCTCCTATCAGTAGGGCAATTTTACTGAAAAAAGCAGAAAATTTTGCGGAAAAATTAGGAGAAAAAGAGTTCCGTGCGACTGATGGTTGGTTAAGCCGCTGGAAAGAACGAAATAACATTGTGTACAAAAAAAATTATGGAGAGAAGCAGGACGCGGACTCCGAGTCGGCATCTTCATGGATTACGCAAAGCTTACCACCTCTATTAGAAAAATACGCTCCTCATCAAATTTTTAACACTGACGAGACTGGGCTCTATTTTAGAGCGATGCCCGAGTATACAATGATGTTCAAAAATGATCTATCCTCCGTTGGAAAAAAACAAAAAGATCGAGTTACAGTTCTGTTAACAACAAATATGACGGGAACTGTAAAAAAGAGCCCTTTAGTTATTGGCAAAAGCAAACGTCCGCGCTGTTTAAGTGGAATAAAAAAATTGCCAGTGATCTACGAAAATTCAAAGAATGCCTGGATGACAAGTAGAATTTTTGAAGACTTTTTGTTAAAGTGGGACAGGGAACTGATGGGAAGAGAAAAAATTCTTTTAATCCTTGACAACTGTTCGGCTCATCCTGTAGTACAGCTGACAAACATTGAACTTTGTTTTTTGCCACCCAATACAACTTCCATCATACAGCCTCTTGACCAAGGAATTATTAAAGCATTTAAAACCCTGTATCGGTCAAATTTGCGACAGAAAATAGTAGATGCAATTGATGAAGAGAAAGGATCGGCTTGCGAAATAAGCAAGAAAATAACCTTGCTTGATGCTATCCATATGATCGCAGGCGCATGGAAAAATGTTTCTGACATATGCATTTTTAATTGCTTCCGTAAAGCAGGATTTTTGAAAAATAATGTTGACATACCAGCAGAAGATGTAGAAGAATTAGAAGCATATTTCGAAGAATGGATTCACATCGATGAAAATTTACAAACATCTGAAGAAAAAAGTGATGATGACATAGTGGCGGAAATTCAGAATGTTTGCAATGAAGAAGAAAATGAAGACGACGTTCCACAAGAAGAAAATTTTCCTACAGCCAAACAGTCGCGAGAAGCCCTAACTATAATTAGAAAAACTCTTGAACATAGAGGGGCATCAGAAAAAGTTTATGGACTATTTTATGATTTAGAAATGGATGTACGTAAACTAATCACAGACTCATTAGCACAAACAACACTGGATAAATTTTTTGCTGTTCCTCAGTAATAGATTACGGTATGTATGAAAATGTACTATGCTCTTATACATAAATGAACGACCTATGAGTTTTACTTTTTATTCTTATTTAATTACATACTAGTATATGCATACATATAGATAATATTTTAAGTTGTAAGGCTTAATTCGTAAAATAAGAAATATTTTTGAATGCAAAACTCAATTTACAAATGTATTATGTATGTACTAATATTTTACTTATATACATTTATCTTTTAAATTCTGTAAAATTGTGTTCAATAGTTAGTATTTACAATGGAAGAACGATATTTAAAAAATTTCCGGATTTAAGAAACAACTGCTTATAAGAAACAAAACGAGCGAAACGAACGTGTTTCTTATAAGCGGCGGTCACTGTATAAGAATAACTTATTTTCCGTCCATAACTCTTGGCGAGATTTTGGCGGAATCTCGCCAACTTAGCTCCTTTTCTAAATGTTGCTAAATTAACAAAAATCTCGCCAAATGGATAAGAATGATGCTAAGTCGATGAAAATGATGACTAATTAACTAAATTCAATATCTTGGAAGGAACATAAGTATCTACTATAAGAATAACCTATTTTTTTGCTGTAAAAGTAGTAAATTCATTGCATTATATAAGGAAAGTCATGTGTTACCCACATCATATTTTTTCTACTATAATATATGTAAAAGAAAGTATTGTGATAGTTTCGACTATCCTACTCTCGGATTTCGATGAAATTGCCCGTTTTGAACATACCTGAATACTAATCAAACATTTCTTTCAATGGTGTCTGTATCCAGAGATACCTACCATGCAGGCCAAAACTTTTCGTACTAATATCTCTTGGGGTAGAGGGGAGAAATGAGAAACTCCAGATAATTTTTTGTTTTGCGTTTTTTAAACATATTTTATAAAAATGAGATACTAGATGCATTCCGTATTTCAGTTATTTTAAGAAATCAAAACAAAAATTGTCAGGTATTTTATTTCAATTTTTGTTACATTTAACCTACAGAAAATAACCTTACCTTAAAATAAGGCATTGACCAAGACCTTCATATCAAAAATAGGGTTATCATCTTAGATGATACTCGTACTAGTTTGAAGCCCTGGCTATTTGCACAATCATTGTCATCTTTACGAAAGGGACATCCTATGATACTTATAGCCCTATAGTCATCCTATGGGCCTTAGTCATCTTAGGCGTTATCTACAAGTAAGGTCCTGCTCGCCCCCACAATATTTTTTATTTGAAGTGCGTAACATTTGATTCTCTCTTAACGCGAAAGTTAAGTACTGAATACTGATACACCTACACAAATAAAAGAAAGAAAATACAAAACAGGGGTTTTGTTGCTATAGGTATGGTACCTTTAACCAAGTAAATTTAAATAAGTAAAGATAATATGAACGAATGTAAATGTGTTATTTCATTTTTTTACGTGAAATTTATACGAAATAGTGGATATATTTATTGCCACTGATATGAATGTGTTATATTAATGAACTAATATGAATGTGTGATTTTTACTCTTTTATACGTGATAATTATACGAAATAGTGGGTATATTTATTGCCACTGATATGAAAGTGTTATATTAATGAACTAATATGAACTAATTTTACTCTTTTATACGTGAAAATTATACGAAATAGTGGGTATATTTATAGTCACCGAAACGACTCTTTTTATAAAGTAAACACGTGGCATGTAATGCTCATTTAACTCATGAATAAAATAATTGAATAACGCAATCCTACAGCTGCAGTTTTCTTTCTGGTATGTCACTTGGAAATCTACCTGTATGAAGGTGAAAACCCAGAGGCAACGAAACCCATTCTTTTGAGAATTTTTGCTCATATGTTTTAGAGTGTATATGAGGAATACAATTATATGTATTCCTCATCATATACATGTCAATTATATGTAACAGAAGATTTTTCAAAATTTCACCCATCAGCTGTGTAAGTTTAAAATTCTATGAAAACTGTCTACTGATAGGACTCGAACCCCGATTTATGTCGAAATAAGCACTTTACTGACTGAGATACCTACGCACTGAAGAGACCCATATTTCTAACCCTAGTGTGAAAACGAAACTGAAGAGACCCATATTCCTGTCACTAATGTGAAAATGAAACGTGTTGACATCAGCCTATTCATCTTCTACTCCTTATACTCCCTCTTTCCGCCCTATCTCCCCCTCTCTTTCTTTTTACCAGCATCCTCCATATTCAATGTTTCTCACTCATCTATCCCCAACACGTTTTTCTCCGCCCTACTTATTTATCTCTTCTCATTCCTCCTTCTTTTCTTCCTCCTTCCTTACTCCCGATTCACTTTTTCTCCCTCCTCATTTCTTCACCTCTCATAGCTCCTCTGTCCTTACTTCTCCTCTTTCTCTCTTCATAATTCCTCTTTTCTCTCAACTTACACCTTCTCTTCTCTTTTCTATCTATTCACTCATCCTCTTCGCCTTTTTAACACTTTACAACATAGTTGAAAAAGGTTTATGACTTTGTTGATTCTGTCTGTCTGTCTGTCTATCCGTTAGCACGATAACTGCCGTAAAAATGCCTTTATCAAAATGAAATTTTAGTATGTTGTTCAGACGATCTGTGGGACCTACGGGAATATAAATGAATAATATCAACCAATTAGTTTTGGATTGAACCCGGGTTGAAAAAATAAAATGCATTGAACCCTATGGGACCTAATTTTTCAAACATTTTTTAAGTGAATTTAAAATTCACACATTGCTTCGAAAGTTTTAGAAAATATTCAAATTATCCCATAAAATAAATCAAAAAAATTTCAGCAAAATACATTCAGTAGTTTTTAATAAAAATTAAAAAATAATAATTACACCCTTTATATGAAGAGATCACATGACAATTATATGAAAAGAACACGTGACCTACTTCAAAATAAAATATGGCATTCATCTTGTGTCAAAATCGTGATTTTTAAAGTTCTTTTTAATTCGTATTTAGTGTTGCATCCGTCCTAAAACCGCTTTATTTTTGCTTAAATTATGTGCAACTATATACTGAAACAACGCAATTACAATATATTTGAGTTTAAATGATCACCCAATTTTGATTATTACTATAACGAAGCCTAATTTTCACTTATGGGCAAAGTAAACACGAAAAGATGTAGAATGAGTTGTATAAGAATTGCTCCATTTCTTTAAAGGAAAATTATTTAGCTTATGGAGTCTGCAATATAGCTGATATGAATGAAACATTCATTGTTTTTACATAGAGAAGCATACGTTCTTTCGATGAAGTTTTAAACATAAAGTTAAATTACTTGTACCTCCATGGCTTTAAGTTTTTAAATAAAATAAATTATTATAGTATTGTGATGAATGAAAGGAATGCAAAAAGTTTATGAATGAAATGCTGCTTTCATATTGAGAGCCATTCAATTTATATTTCGGTGACGTCATTTGAATAAAGTTCATTTGTTTTCGATGAAGTTTTCAAATATAATAAATTATTGTAGTATTGTGATAATTTTAAAAATATTACCGAGAAATGTATCGCATTTTAGAGATGCTTAAACTAGGCAATTTATATTTCAATGCCATCGTTTTAATAAAGTTCATTTTTTTCTATGAAGTTTTCAAATATAATAAATTAATGTAGTATTATGATAATTTTAAAAATATTACCGAGGAATATATCGCATTTTAGAGATGTTTAAATAAAATTGCATTGAAGTTGGAAAGTGTTTCATAATCAATGCTTTATGCATGATTGATCGCTCTTGTTTCTATCTGCAGGCTTCTTTTCCTCGTTTCTCTCTATTCATTCCTTCTCTCATTCCTTCCTGCTTCTCTCTATTATCTCTCTTCTCTTCACTTTCCCTTCTCTCTTTTCACTTTTCCTCCCTCACTCCCCTTGCTCACTCCTTCTTCCCTTCTCTTTTCTCTTCACTCCTCACTCTCCTCTTTCACTCCCCGCCTATGTTTTATGTTCTTACACTTCGTCGTCACTTATCATTTATTCACACTCTGTTTCATACATCATACTTTTTATTTATATATACACTTTTATTTGTTATTATTACTTTTTATTATTTGTTTTCAAAATTGCTTATGCGCCATTTTAGCTTCCATCTTTGTTTCTGTGTCCGATCGGGTGCTTTTATATGTGCAGATGTGGGAGATTTACCGTTGAGTTACATTGGTGCCGTGAGCGTTGTCCGGGTCATAAAAGCAGCTTTAAGCGGGAAAGGGGTGTCGCAATCCACCCCTACCATTATATGCAAATCATATGATCACTCCCTTTCTCACTTCTCTATTCATCAGGTATATATCCTTATATTTCACTCTGGATGCAGAGCTGCTATGCGCCACATCCTCGGTAGAGCTTCAATTTTCTCCTTTACTTTTTGGGGTATTCCTTTAATTTATTATTTTAATTTATTATTCCATAACCTTATATTTCTTATATATATATATATATATATATATATATATATATATATATATATATATATATATATATATATATATATATATATATAAATATATATATATATATATATATATATATATATATATATATATATATATAATACCAAATGTATGAAATAAATTAAGGGATATGTATATTAATAAAACAAATTTCAATGAATACCTAGAATGCCATGAAATATCAGGCACGAAACAGCCCTAACATATAACGATGCATAATATAAAAGCCAAAAGGAATAAAAACAGAGTAGAACCATTAGAGGCCGTGGGGAAGGTGTGTGTGCCCCCTCTCCCCGGTTAAAGCATGCTTAAGAGCCGCGGCAACACTCCAGGTAAACTCCACTTAATTAATTATATAATATATATATATATATATATATATATATATATATATATATATATATATATATATATATATATATGTATATATGTATATATATGTATATATATATGTATATATATATATATATATATGTATATATATATGTGTGTGTGTACATCACGCATGCACATAATTACCTCGAAACATTTGATTCAAATTCAAAGATGGCCAAAGCGTTCACACTTCCTTAAATTGCTTGGCAAATAGAATTCAAATAGTCCTTAACAATACACGTTTTATGCACTATTAGAACAAGTCATCCGGCGTCGCGCGTCCTGAATAAGCGCCGGCTCACGACCATGCCAATTACAATGCGATTTGTAAATGACTGTATAATATATCACCGTCTCGCTAATATTGCGTACTCAGACGAAGAAAAGGCAGAGGCGCTTGCTAGGCATTACGAAAAGCAATTTGAACCAAACCACGATCTAATGTGTCAGGACACCCTAAGAATGGTTAGGCAAACTCTAAACAATTTCAGGAACTCCCCGGTCACGGCTGAGATTAACCCAGCCACCCCGCAAGAAATAGTAGAGATTATCAAAAACCTTAAAAACCGTAAAAGCCCAGGGCACGACAAAATCAGGAATATCGCGGTAAAAAACCTACCCTTAAATATAATATTTTACTTGACCATCTTAATAAATAAAATACTAGAACTAAATTATTTCCCCAAAGAATGGAAGGAAGCGATAATTATAGCGATCCATAAACCTGGTGAGGATGCCTCAATTCCAGCCAACTACAGACCAATCAGTTTGTTGCCGACACTTAGTAAAATTACTGAGAAAATAATTCTTAAGAGACTGAACACGCACCTTAGTGAGAATGACATTATCATTCCGGAGCAGTTTGGATTTCGGCCAAAACACTCCACCACTCATCAATTGCTGAGAGTGGTAGAGTACATTTCTTCTGGTTTTAATAATAAGACACCCACAGCTGCGATTTTTCTTGACATCCAAAAAGCCTTTGATAAAGTGTGGCACTGTGGATTAGCTTACAAATTGATCACTCTAAAAGTCCCTGACGCACTTGTCAAACTTTTAATTTCATACCTAAATAACAGACACTTTCAAGTCAGAGTAAAAAATAACTTATCTACACCCAAGCTCATTAAAAGTAGTGTACCGCAAGGATCCATCCTGGGCCCGACACTCTTTAACATATATCTAAATGACATTCCCAGGACCCCAGACACGGAGCTGGCACTCTATGCAGACGACAGCGCGATACTTGCAAAACACCCTTACGTCTCAGTAATGCACAGACAGCTACAACAACACTTAGACATACTCCAAACATGGCTGGAAAAATGGCGAATAAAATTAAATCCCAATAAATGTCATTGGATTTATTTCTCAAGAAAAAGTAAACCTCCGCCTCCTCTGTACATAAACAACCATGCCCTAAAAGCGGAAAAATCTACTAAATACCTAGGTGTAACGATAGACTCCCACCTAACTTGGAAACTGCACGTAACCAACATAATCAAAAAAGCGTATATAACCATAGGAGCCTTATACCCAATGATAGGAAACGGAAATCTAAGTTATCAAAATAAACTCCTAATTTATAAATCGGTCATCTGCCCGGGAATGCTGTATGCAGCACCTGTATGGGGATATGCCTGTAAAACTACCATAGACTTATTAGAGACAAGACAAAACAAAACCCTAAGGATTATAAGGAAAGCCCCTAGATACTTAAGAAACTCGGTAATTAGGAAAGACTTCAAAATAAAAACTGTTAGAGCCCAAATCAAAAAGCTAGCGCTTAAATTCTACAAAAATCTGCCATCTGTCCCAAATGAACTATTATTTAATCTGCATGACTATGATCATCGCAAGGCTAAATCTCGTAAGAGACCCCGCTCGGTACTTAACTTTGATATTCGGTACTAGGAACGTCCCACCTTAATCAGTTGATATTAACGAAAACTCGCGATCCGTGGTTTTCTACAAAATGTTTAAAATCCTAAACTGCTAAAATGCTAGGTTACCCTCAGATCTGCATCAACCCCCCAAACTGCTTAAACTCTTAATGTGCAACAAACTGCCACACTAGGAGCTAGGACAAATAATAAAAACAGTAAATCAAAAACCTCGAACCTCCAACTATGGACCAATGAAATAATGTCACAGTATGAAAATAAGAACCACACCTAGAGATTGGAGATTAAAGGCGCATCGCGCCTGGTGCTCTGTTCTGGACGAAACTCTATGAAGATCACCGTCTCCCATTGTACGGAACATGGTCCCCAGTTGTGACGTCAGGGAAACGGGGAACGAATGCGCTACCCCAAATGTCGTGCCAATGGACTTACTGTTTTTTGTCTGAATTGCGAATGTTAACTTTTATAGATACACTTAACATTTTTTAAAAAGTCAAAAATAAAATAATTATAAAAATGTATATTATCATTATTATTATACGAATAATAGTAATAATAATATATATTTTTATAATTATTTACCACATTATTTATTCTCCGATACTGGAAAGTACAAATGAAATAATTCAAAATATACCTATTTCAATGTTTAAAAAAAAGTTAAATATGAAGGTATTTCCCTACAGATTTGGTTTTTAATTGGTTAAGAAGAACATTCTTTGATCGTTTTGATAGTGTGAAGATAGAAACTCTGTGATATAATTCTTTCGATAGCTGTGGAACCAATATTATGTTGAAGACTCAGACCACACGACCGACCCAAAGGTTAACGGTAGCAGTATGTGTGGCCGGGAAGGAACCAATATTATGTGTAAAATTTTATCGAAATTGCGCTTGAACACAAAATAATCGAAAAGTTAATTTTCATTTTTAAAACATCGCTCTGAGGGGCCCTGGCCTGAACTATCAATGTACCGAATATCTTAGCTGTGAGTCGCCTAGATTTTCCGCTATACATACAAATATTTTCTTTTATTAAATTAAATATATGCAAAGAAATTTACTAAAATTGAAAATTTATTTTTAATCGAGTGGGAAAATAATTGGAATATAGATAAACAAATGTTTCTAAACAGTCTAGTTTTTACGTTAATAATAGGAACTTCTCCATCCAGTTCAAAAACGTGTACAAACTCTCTCAAATATTGCATAACTTTGCATGTCTTGCATACAAATCGAACACACTCTTTGGTATCCTTCAAACACATTTACTGGACACATTAACCTCTTTCGACCCTCCCTCCTCCTCTCCTCATCGTGAACTTTATCTTAACTTTCACTCTTCTGTTGTGATTTGAGTTCATCTGGGTCAGGTGAGCGCATGAGCGTCACTCTCGGAGGTGACGGCATTAGTAGCCAAGAATGGGGTCAGTAATGGCCAAAGGCGACCTTTTCCCGGCTGACCCTTCAGAGGGATGGGCGAAAGTGAGAGGTCTTTGTTACGTAAGGACTGGACAGTTACGTGAGGAGTAAAATATAAACATGGATTTAGTTTTAAACGCGTAACATTTTTAAGGAATTGTACAATAATAGATTTTCTTTGGATTACATTGACGCAAAAGAAGGTTTTAGAAAAGTCTGTTAGGAAACCTTTTCTTTTAGGAATCAAAACGCTTTCTAGGTCTTAAGAAGAAATTTTATTGAGTCATAAACACAAAACATTCTACCCTTTAGGGACTTTGCTCAAGTTGCAATATTGTATAGAAATAGAAAAAACAGTAGTGCAGATTGAAATGACATGTTTATGTGTATAAACTCATAGTGATTAAGATTCTAGCTGCAGCTCCCTGTCAAAATATCTCTATTATGTATAGAAATAACAGTAGAGCAGAATGAAAAGCTATGCGCTTGTGTATACAAACTCATAATAATTAACATTCTAACTGCAGCTCCCTGTCAAAAAGTCTCTATTATATATAGAAAGAACAATAGATGAAATTGAAAAACTATACGTTTGTGTATACAAACTCATAATGATTAAGATTCTAACTGCAGCTCCCTGTCAAAATATCTCTAGTATGTATAGAAAGAACAGTAGAGCAGATTGAAAAGCTATACGTTTGTGTATACAAATTCATAATAATTAAGATTCTAACTGCAGCTCCCTGTCAAAATATCTATATTATGTATAGAAAGAACAGTAGAGCAGATTGAAAAGCTATGCGCTTGTGTATACAAATTCATAATAATTAAGATTCTAACTGCAGCTCCCTGTCAAAATATCTCTATTATGTATAGAAATAGCAGTAGAGCAGATTGAAAAGCTAAAAGTTTGTGTATACAAACTCATAATAATTACGATTCTAACTGCAGCTCCCTGTCAAAATATCTCTAGTATGTACAGAAAGAACAGTAGAACAGATTGAAAAGCTATACGTTTGTGTATACAAATTCATAATAATTAAGATTCTAACTGCAGCTCCCTGTCAAAATATCTCTATTATGTATAGAAAGAACAGTAGAGCAAATTTAAAAGCCATGCGTTTGTGTATACAAACTCATAATAATTAAGATTCTAACTGCAGCTCCCTGTCAAAATATCTCTATTATGTATAGAAATAGCAGTAGAGCAGATTGAAAAGCTAAAAGTTTGTGTATACAAACTCATAATATTTACGATTCTAACTGCAGCTCCCTGTCAAAATATCTCTAGTATGTACAGAAAGAACAGTAGAACAGATTGAAAAGCTATACGTTTGTGTATACAAATTCATAATAATTAAGATTCTAACTGCAGCTCCCTGTCAAAATATCTATATTATGTATAGAAAGAACAGTAGAGCAGATTGAAAAGCTATGCGCTTGTGTATACAAATTCATAATAATTAAGATTCTAACTGCAGCTCCCTGTCAAAATATCTCTATTATGTATAGAAATAGCAGTAGAGCAGATTGAAAAGCTAAAAGTTTGTGTATACAAACTCATAATAATTACGATTCTAACTGCAGCTCCCTGTCAAAATATCTCTAGTATGTACAGAAAGAACAGTAGAACAGATTGAAAAGCTATACGTTTGTGTATACAAATTCATAATAATTAAGATTCTAACTGCAGCTCCCTGTCAAAATATCTCTATTATGTATAGAAAGAACAGTAGAGCAAATTTAAAAGCCATGCGTTTGTGTATACAAACTCATAATAATTAAGATTCTAACTGCAGCTCCCTGTCAAAATATCTCTATTATGTATAGAAATAGCAGTAGAGCAGATTGAAAAGCTAAAAGTTTGTGTATACAAACTCATAATATTTACGATTCTAACTGCAGCTCCCTGTCAAAATATCTCTAGTATGTACAGAAAGAACAGTAGAACAGATTGAAAAGCTATACGTTTGTGTATACAAATTCATAATAATTAAGATTCTAACTGCAGCTCCCTGTCAAAATATCTCTATTATGTATAGAAAAAACAGTAGAGCAGATTGAAAAGCTATGCGTTTGTGTATACAAACTCATAATAATTAAGATTCTAACTGCAGCTCCCTGTCAAAATATCTATATTATGTATAGAAAGAACAGTAGAGCAGATTGAAAAGCTATGCGCTTGTGTATACAAATTCATATTAATTAAGATTCTAACTGCAGCTCCCTGTCAAAATATCTCTATTATGTATAGAAAGAACAGTAGAGCAAATTTAAAAGCCATGCGTTTGTGTATACAAACTCATAATAATTAAGATTCTAACTACAGCTTCCTATCAAAATATCTCTATTATGTATAGAAAGAACAGTAGAGCAAATTGAAAAACTATACGTTTGTGTATACAAACTCATAATGATTAAGATTCTAACTGCATCTCCCTGTCAAAATATCTCTAGTATGTATAGAAAGAACTGTAGAGCAGTTTGAAAAGCTCTGTATATGAATTCATATTCGTTCCAATTCTATCTGTAGCGCCCGATTAATATAAGCATAAAAATAAAAGTGTATAAGATCAGTAAAGTGCCAAAATAATCCAATCCAAAAAAGAAGAATTTTTTTTCATTAACTGCTTAAAATAAGTAAACTTTATGCTTCCTACAAAGCAGCTAGACATGATTTTCCTACAGCACATCTCGGTACAGATGTTTTACAGTGTAGTATTCAAAGTATAGAAAATCTATAGTCTTTCAAACAATCGTTTCTTTAAAATCGACATTTTTAAGCAGAAGGAAAAGAGCGTCGACTGGTCAGGTGAAGATTAGTACTTCGAAACCCCGCAGAGACATGAGCTTTTTCTAAAAAAGCTGATGTGTGCAACACATGACTTTCCCAACAGACACAAATTTATTTTCTCTTTATTTTATTAATAATTCATTAAATTGAGTTCAATTACACTAAATAACACGCATAATTATTTGAAATTGAACTGAGTTTACCCTATTGATTCAGTTTATAGTTTTCATTTGGTAACGGAATATTTTCAAAACCAGCTTAGCAAAAATGTGAAATAACGAAAATATCTCGAGAACGGCTAGCCGTATACTAATATGGTTGGTCTTATTTTTTTTCATCGTCAAAAATTACGGATAAAATAAGCATTTCATTGATGCATTTGAGCATACTATAATATGTATTTTATTATAGATTTTGAAGCATACTATGTATTTATTTTATTATAGATTTTGAAGAATTTTACGAACCATTTCGCAACAAAGGAAGGTATCTTTTTCCCGAATTTTACCAAGATCTTAACAGCAGCAGTGTAATCCACAACTGACTTACTTAATTTTATGAAATTTGGGCAATTAGTTCTTTAGCTTGAGTAGATGCATACGATTATATCGGGCCATTTTGCAAAAAAAAAGAAGAAAAAAAAAACAGGTTCTTTTATACCAAATCATACCAAAATTCAATCAGCACCAAGGTAACTCACAAGTGACTTACGTACAAAATTTTATGAAATTTTGTCCATTAGTTTTTGAGTTAGAGTGAATACATACATTGCACACACACACAGAGAGAGAGAGAAAGAAAAAGAGAGAGAGAGTGAGATGTCACGCTATTCTAGAGGTCCTAAAACGTGTAAATCCGTCGAAAAGTCGAGTTGCGTTATTCGACATAATTCCAATACATTGCCTATACATTACCATATATTGTAGGGAAAGTAATAAAGCTGAAATGTAAATTTAATTATTGTAGAAGTTTCAATTCCAAGCGAGTTACGTTGAACCAGATACTATCGTTTATTAAAAAAATCTGATGTTCACAGCTAAATTTTTTCAAGAGATATCGTACCCACAAACATATTCATAGTTATTTAAAAACAAATTAATTGTAAACCAGAACGCTCAAAATATGCATTAAATTTCGAAAGAGAGAATTTTAATTCCATAACAGTTTTTCCCTTTATATATACAGTACATTGTAGTAAACATATGATGTGGTCAGCACTTTACTTTCCCTACAGACTCAATAATTTTATCTTTCTTTCGATTATTAAAAATTTGTATTGAATTCATCTTGACCCATGGTAGTCTGTGTGGATATCTGGTTCAACTTCTTTTGTAGCATTTTTAATATACGGTAGAAAATTTAAAATGATAGGATATCAAAAGAGACAAAAAAGTTAAAAAATCTGATGTGGACAGCGAATGACTTTCCCTGCAGACTCATATTCACGTTCTATTTATTTATTCAATAATTCATTATATTGAGTTTAATTGTACAAATTAACACCCATAATTATTTGAAATACACTGAATTCGCACTTTTAATTCAATTTTCGTTCTCATTTGTTAACTGGACTTATTTTCAAAGGAGGCGTAGTGAAAATGCGAAAAAACTAAAATATCTCGATAACGGCTAAGCCTAATGTAACGGAGTTGGTCTTCTTCTTTTCAGCGTTAAAAATTACATATAAAACAAGAATTTTATAGATACATTTGAGCATACGTAGTTTTTATTTTAGATTTCGATGATTTTTGTGGGCCATTTCGAAAAAAAAAGGTGGGTTTTTTTTTCGGATCGTACCAAAATCTAATCAGCACCAGGGTAACCCCCAAGTGACTTATCTACCGAATTTTGTGAAATTTGGTCTATTACTTTTTCAGTTAGAGTGGATACAGCAATTTTTGCGGGCTATTTCGCAACAATAAAAAACTCAGATTCTTTGATCCTGAATAATACCAAAATCTAATCAGCATCAGAGTCACCCACAAGGGACTTACCTACCAAATTTTATGAAATTCGATCCATTATTGAGTTAGACTGGATACATACATTGCATAGACAGACATACAGACAGACACACACACAAACGTCACGTTAAAAATAGTTTTTTCGTGCTCTAGAGGTTCCAAAACGTGTAGATCCGTCAAAAACTCGAGTTGCGATTTTTGGTATGATTCCAATACTTCCCCTATACATTACCATGTATTGCAGGGGAATTAAACTCAATTACAAAGTTAAAGTATTGTCTAATTAGAAAGCATCAACGCTAAATCGGTTACAATAGACATTTACTTGACACAATATGGCTACAGATAAATTGCTCTCATATTCAAGAATGATGCAATATTCAATATTTAAATACACAGTGATATAGTGTAGATACTTTCTTTTATATAACACAGATATTGCATCATTGTTTTTATTTATTCATACGTTCTTAAAGCGTTCAGCAACGTTTAACAGTATTGTAGCATGACTGCGCATCTAGCACCCCTATTGAGAATGACTAGTATTAAATGCCTTCCCATACACATCTAGTTCGTTTTTAATGTCAATTCTAACTAATTAAACAATACCCTATAGCTTTGTAATTGACATTTTTCGTCTATATCGCTTTGTTGTCGAGTTCCCCTAAGTTTTTAATTCTCTACTAGAGGCGCTGCAATCCATTTTATTCGATCAGGCATGGTAACTTTACGACAGATAATTCTAACGTACATAGATCTTTCATATAGATCTTTCCTTACAAAATTATTGGAGTGCTTAGAGACTTTTATAGAAACCTTATTATTTTATACAATCTATCGTAAAAGAATCAATCACTTGGCAGTTTTCTGTCTAACTGTCTACATACTAGCAAAACATTTGAAAATATATATTTGAAATATCAATTACAATTCACATTGTGTTTACAAATCGTATTTTACTCTTTTTTTGTCACCATTTTTTACCTCCTTTGAATAACGGCAAATATTCCAAGCACGAAAGGCATTCAATCACTTGGCAGTTTTATATCTAATTGTTTACATGCTAACAAAGCGTTTGAAAACACATATTTGAAAAGTCAATTTCAATTCACAATTTCTTTCCAGATCATATTTTGCTCTTTATTCCACCATTCTTTACCTCCTTTGAATAACACCAAATATTCCAAGCACAAAAAAGCATTCAATCACTTGGTAGTTTTATGTCTAATTGTCGACATACTAACAAAACGTTGGAAAATACATATTTGAAAAGTCAATTTCAATTCACAATTTCTTTCCAGATCATATTTTGCTCTTTATTCCACCATTCTTTACCTCCTTTGAATAACACCAAATATTCCAAGCACAAAAAAGCATTCAATCACTTGGTAGTTTTATGTCTAATTGTCGACATACTAACAAAACGTGGGAAAATACATATTTGAAAAGTCAATTTCAATTCACAATTTCTTTCCAGATCGCATTTTATTCTTTATTTAATCATTCTTTACCTCCTTTGAATAACGCCAAATATTCCAAGCACGAAAACCCGAGTTTATTTTTGAAAGACACTACGCGGAAGTATGGATATCCTCATTACAGTTAAACTCCTTTTCTACCATTACTTGGTAATTAAAACTGAAACAAAGCAATTGCTTTAGCTCATAAATGAAATAAAGAAACTTTTGCTAGCCTCACTTTATTTAATTAGCAGGCTCTTTCTTTAAGTGCGTATATATTCTTTTCTCGGATAAATCAGTTTTCAACATATGAAGAGAAAGTCAGATAAACAATTGAAAAGTTTTGTTCCTAGCAATAGTGCTGTAATTGGCTTTTCCAAACTTAGGATCACGCATTTATTGCTATTAACAGCATCTATTGGCCGGTATTGCAGTTTTTATAGCACTATTTCGATAGCACTTATTTCACGCCATATTGATAGCACTGTTAAAAAAGCCTACTAATGATTTAGCTTCGACTTAAGAAGATCTGCTTCTGTCCATGCTTATTTGCATGTATAACACTCCTGCCAAACCCAATTTAGAATATTTTCCTATATTTTTCCCGAGCTAAATTTTATGCGCATTTTTTGCTTGATACGTGTAAGGACTAAAATTGTCAGTTCCCATAGAATTTCGCAAAAGTGCTGACAAATGGCAAGTCTTCTTGCTGCCATTAACTGTTATCGTGTTGATGAGCTCATAATAAGCGCGAAACCCGTCCATGGATACTGTTATCTGCAATAAGAGTGTCTTCCTTACATGCACTGTAAAACATTCTGCAACCTTTGCTCCTTTTTTTCAGCTACTTTGTTGATAATTTCGACAAACTATCAGAACAGCCGTAATTACAGGCATTCGTAAAAATTGCGGCTTCATTTCTGAAATATTCAGCTAATTATCGCCTGCGAAGCGTAACTAATTCGATTACTAAATTTAGCGCAAATGCAGCATAAATTTGAATAGATTGCAAAAAAAAATTGTTTCAAAATTACCGAAGCATATGCTAAACGAATTAAGGATACTTTGCAAATATGAATAGTAAAAAATACTAAAATTATTAATTAACAAAGAATGACGATGCAAAATCCATTTAATTTATTGTGCACATGCAGCCTATAAATAAAATGCTTTCAATAATAATAATAATTTGAAATTCTAATAATAGAATAGTGAGAAATTGCAGCTCAAAAATCCTAGCATTAAATATAACCTATATAATAATAAGAATATATATATATATATATATATATATATATGTATATAATGATAGAATAGACAGAAGTTGCAACTTAAAAAACCCCAATCTGGTCCATTAGTTTTTGAGTTAGCTTGAATACATACATTTCACAGACAAACACACACACAAACAGACACACAGCCGTCGCACTAAAAATAGTTTTATTATTGTGCTAGAGGTCCTAAAACGTGAAAACTCGAGTTGCGATTTTCGACACGATCCCAATACTTTCCCTATACATTACCCTGTATTGCAGGGAAAGTAAAAATAAACAACGTGAGTGTTAAAATTTGAAAATCGCAGTTGCATTTAAACCAATTTCCGTGCATTTCTTATTAATAAAACGTAATCTTATAGAACGCCAAAATGTATTTCTATCAAACTCGTTTGACTTTATTACCTTAGGTCAGCTTTCTTTACCTATTAAGAGACGCGAAACTTCCACGACCTAAAACTTCTTTCAGAACAAAACTGCATGAGAGTTTCAGATATTCTAATTACGGTTAAACCAATTGCTCTGTATTTGGTACGATTATTTCAATCGATTGACGTCACAAACCTATTGATATTCAAAAGGAACGAAGAAAGTCTTCAGTTCTACGAACGGTCCTCAATTTTTCAAAGAACAAAATTTCGAAAGTAAAAACAGTTATAAAAACCAATTATATTTAAAGTGTTCCAAAAAATAACCACATTTTGTAACAAATGTTTTGTTCATATGCCAATGACATAATTTATAGAACTTAAACTTTCTGGATAATATTCAGTTTTTTTTTTCTAAAATGGAAAAATATTTAAAAATTAATTATTATTCGCTATTATTAAATGAGTTCATTATTTACAAATACTTTTTACAGGAAATAATTATCTCTAAAATTTATCACGAGCTGTTCTCAAAGAATTGGAAATTTTACTTTCTATATAGAGCTTTCTCTCTCTCTTTCTCTCTCTCTTTCTCTCTCTCTCTTTCTCTCTCTCTCTTTCTCTCTCTCTCTTTCTCTCTCACTTTCTCTCTCTCGTTCTCTCTCTCTCTTTCTCTTTCTCTGTCCCTTTCTCTTTCTCTCTCTCTTTCTCTTTCTCCGTCTCTCTCTCTTTCTCCTTCTCTCTCTCAATTTCTTTCTCTCTTTCTCTTCCTATTCCACTCTTCCTCTCCTTCTCTTCCTCTCCTTCTCTTCCTCTCCTTCTCTTCCTCTTCCTCTCTCCTTCTCTTCCTCTTCCTCTCTCCTTCTCTTCCTCTTCCTCTCTCTTTCTCTCTCTCATTCTCTCTTTCTCTCTTTTATGAAATGTTACTTTCCACACAGAGCTCTCTCTCTCCCTCTCTCTCCTTTTTTATGAAATGTTACTTTTCACACAGAGCTCTCTCTCTCTCTCTCTCCTTTTTTATGAAATGTTACTTTCCACACAGAGCTCTCTCTCTTTCTCTCTCTCTTTCTTTTTCTCTCGCTCTCGCTCTCGCTCTCTAGATTGTCCCAGCCCGTCTAACCTACCTGAAAGTGTAAGGTATCTGTTTGATGTAAAATATATGCTGTACCCTCCTTCCTTTGAACTATCAAATCTCGAAAGGAACTTTTGGACCTAGAGATTTATTATACCTATGTTCCTCGTAGACACAGGGAAGATTTGAACGGACCTTTGTATGAGATCCTTTTGCCTTAACCACTGGGCTATCCCTGGACTGAATGTTATCACGTCTTTTTCGACCCAGACCGCCCGACCTACTCCAAAGTGTAAGATATCTATTTAAATGGGGAAGTGCCACCATTTTGACCGGAACCCAATGAGGATACATCCATAGGGACCGTACCCTCCTTTCCCTATATCACCAACTTCTCGAAAGGACTTACGGACCCACATATTAAACGTGCCCGTATTCCACGTGAACATGGCAACAGTTTGGGCAGCCAAGCTTTACTGACTGAGAAATAAGTTATTCTTAGAGCAGATTAATGACTATTGGCGTTCAAATACAAAAGTATTACTCGAAGTGTCTTTTCTCATGAATGGAACGAGCTAGATCCACGAGAATGATGTCACCCAATTTATCGCATGGTATTACATATGAAAAGTGAACATGCTTCTCAATAGGAAATATATTTCTTTTATTTTATATGACTTTTTGATAATTTTTTCGAAAAATGCGCAATATTTTGAGAACGGTTCATGTTAGCGTTCTAAAATTCATGTCAATCGTTTTCTAATGAAAAATTACATAAGAAATGTCTATTTGCGTAACTTTATTAGTGGTTTTGATTTTTTGACGATTTTTTCAAAATTTCACTCGAAAATTTAGGGGGGATCTGAACATTCGGTTGCGTATAAAAACAATAGACTTCCAGTGTTTACGGATTGTGATTTTTGTACCAAATTTCGTTCGAATCAGTCCATTCGATCGTCAGTTATCGTCTCCACAGGCCCACTGACACACACACACACACTTTCACACACACACACACACATACATCACTTCAAAAATGTTTGATTCGTTATCAGGGATGCTTAAAACGTGCTCTCCCGTTGAAAACTCGAATTCGATTTTTCGACACCGTCACAATACTTTCCTCATACATTATGTATATAAGGAAAGTAAAAAAGCTGTAAATCGCGTTATTATTTTCCCACAATTTTGAAATTTTTTAATCTGTAGCAAAAGTCATGTGTTGAACACATCAGATATTTCAAATGTTCAAAATACGCTTCTAAGCTAATATATCTTTTGAAATCCGTGATCGATTTCACTGAAAAGTTTATCAGGCAATGAAACTGGGTCCACTCTGTATGTTTTTCTTTACAGGTAATATTCTGGTGTAAGTTTTATCAACTACAGCAAAGATCAGGATTAACGAGAATTAAAAATCTGTTTCTGTTTGTCATGCCGGTTTTGCATATCACCAGATATGTTCATGACCGGATGCATATACTTTTCCCGTGGTTTGTTAAGCTTAATAAGGAGCAGGTTTGTGGATAAAAATATTTCGAATTTTGCCCCGCAAAGATATAAAATACTGAAAATTTAAAAATATACCTCCGAGATAAATGTCACCTTAAATAAGTGGCATATTTCAATGAAATTATTTCAATAAATGAGATTCAATCAAGGGAATGCTTTTAATTTAAATTTGATTCCCCTATAACTACCTGCGGTACAAAAAGAAATAGAATATATATTTTGTCCACGCGAACGCTTATAACTCTAGAACGTATTTAACTCTAGAATATTTCACATTCTGTAATTTCATTTTGCTATTATCCGGGACAAAGTCAAGTATTTCTGCTAGATGTGGGACAGCCCAGTGGTTAACACGCGAGGATTGCACTTGCACTCGCACGACTCGAGTTCGATTCCAAGCTTTACCCAAACTATCCCCGTGTTCTAGAGGCGTACGGACACATTAAATATGTGGGTCCGTAACTCCTTCCGAGAGGGTTGGTGGTGGGGGAAGGAGGGTACGGTCCCTGTGAATGCCGCCCCCACTGAGTTCCAGTCTAAATTGGGTGGCACTGTCCTGGCCATCTAAACAAATACTTTCAACTTTCAGGTAGGTCGGACGGTCTGGGCCGAAGAAGTTTTTCTGCTAGTATGATATAAAATAATATAATATCAATATATAAAATGTATATAGTATTTTAAATTTTGATACTTTAAGTCGTTAAAACCCCAGAACAAGTTATGTACTTTTAAGGACAAATTATTTGCTATGCTTTCCTAAATGGTTTTTCTTTTAGCCAACATCATTATGTTTAATTTAATATTAAAACAATCAAAAGAATTTCATTGATACGCAAATAGCACTACTTCCTAGAAAAAAAAAGGTAATTATAGTATTTATAGATTATGAATAATTAGAAAAAAGTTGCATCTCTAAATTATTCTAAAAGGATCAAATAATTAAATGGTCATTATCTTAAAATTTAAATCGTATTTCTTTTATCTGTTCAACAAAACACATTTCCATAGGCTATTTTCAGTCTGTAGATATTTGAAATCTATTATGTGTATTAAGGTAATGGATAAAACAGTTCATTTATTTGTTAAATCGTGCTCTTATGTTCTGTTTTCAAACTCCAAGTTGAATGCACGCAAGAAAGTACAAACCATATCTGAATTACTGTATCTATCATCTTCATTTGGCTTGTACAGTCCATCTTACAAATAGCCCATAAATTTATTTTACAAATAGTCCACAAATTTATTACAAACAGCCCACAAATTTATTACTTTCCTTATATACATAATGTATAAGGAAAGTATTGTGACGGGGTCGAAAATTCGAATTTGAGTTTTCGACGGGAGAGCACGTTTCAAGCATCCCTGATCACGAATCAAACATTTTTGAACTGATGTCTGTGTGTGTGTGTGTGTCAGTGGGTCTGTGGAGACGATAACCGACGAACGAATGGACCGATTCGAACGAAATTTGGTACAAAAATCACAATCCGTAAACACTGGAAGCCTATTGTTTTTATACCCAATCGAATGTTCAGAACCCCCCTAAATTTTCAAATGAAATTTTGAAAAAATCGTCAAAAAATCAAAACCACTAATAAAGTTACGCAAATAGACATTTCTTATGTAATTTTTCATTAGAAAACGATTGGCATAAATTTTAGAACGCTAACATGAACCGTTCTCGAGATATTGTACATTTAAAAAAAAATATCAAAAAGTCATATAAAATAAAATAAAAATATTTCCTATTGAGAAACATGTTCACTTTTCATATGTAATACCATGCGATAAATTGAGTGACATCATTCTCGTAGATCTAGCTCGTTCCATTCATGAAAAAATATACTTTCAAAAATACTTTTGTATTTGAACGCCAATAGTCATTTATTTATCTGCTGTAAGAATAACTTATTTCTTAGTGCATAACGCTTGGCGAGATTTTGGCGACGAATTTGGCGGAATGTCGCCAACTTGGCGACTTTTTTGAAATGTTGCCAAATTAACGAAAATCTCGCCAAATGGAAAAAAATGACGCTAAATCAATGAAAATGGCTATTAATTGTCGAAAATTCAATATCTTAGAAAGAATATTAGTATCTACTATAAGAAAAACCTATTACTTTCCTTATATACATAATGTATAAGGAAAGTATTGTGACGGGGTCGAAAATTCGAATTCGAGTTTTCGACGGGAGAGCACGTTTCAAGCATCCCTGATCACGAATCAAACATTTTTGAAGTGATGTCTGTGTGTGTGTATGTGTGTGTGTGTGTGTGTGTGTGTGTGTGTGTGTGTGTGTGTGTGTGTGAAAGTATGTGTGTGTGTGTGTGTGTGTGTGTGTGTGTCAGTGAGTCTGTGGAGACGATAACTGACGAACGAATAGACCGATTCGAACCAAATTTGGTACAAAAATCACAATCCGTAAACACTGGAAGCCTATTGTTTTTATACGTAATCGACAGTTCAGAACCCCCCTAAATTTTCGAATGAAATTTTGAAAAAATCGTCAAAAAATCAAAACCGCTAATAAAGTTACGCAAATAGACATTTCTTATGTAATTTTTCATTAGAAAACGATTGGCATAAATTTTAGAACGCTAACATGAACCGTTCTCGAGATATTGTGCATTTTTCAAAAAAATTATCAAAAAGTCACATAAAAAAAAAACAAATACTTCCTATTGAGAAACCTGTTCACTTTTCATATGTAATACGATGCGATAAATTGGGTGACATCATTCTCGTGGATCTAGCTCGTTCCATTCATGAAAAAAGATACTTTTTGTAATACTTTTGTATTTGAACGCCAATAATCATTTCTCTGCTGTAAGAATAACTTATTTCTTAGTGCATAACGCTTGGCGAGTTTTTGGCGACGAATTTGGCGAATTGTCGCCAACTTAGCGACTTTTTGAAATGTTGCCAAATTAACGAAAATCTCGCCAAATGGATAAAAATGACGCTAAATCAATGAAAATGATGACTAATTATCGAAAATTCAATATCATGGAAAGAATATTAGTATCTACTATAAGAAAAACCTATTTTTTTACTGTAAATGTAGTAAATTCATTACATTATATAAGGAAAGTCATGTGTTGCCCACATCAGATTTTTTTACAAATAGTCAACATATTTATTTTACAAATAGCCCACACATTTATTTTGCAAACAATCCACAAATTTATTTCACAAATAGCCCACAAATGTATTTTGCAAATAACTCACAACTTTTCAATCGGATTTAAGTCAGGGGGATCCCCTAGATAGCCTAATCTTAGCCCTTGAATTATGGTATGGGGCTGCATCTTGCTGAAAGATTGCTTCGCCGATGAGATCAACTTCTTCCAGTCCTTTAGCCAAATTTTTCACTAACGTCTTATGCATTTGACTATTCATCATTTCTCCAATTGGAATAAGATATTCGGTGCCCATATAAGGAAAACAGCCAAACATTTTCTTTTCGCAGTGTTTGCCAGTTTGATCAATATGGTCTGCCGTAACCCTAAGAGCATTTTTTTCACAGTGACGTAGGATTTACGTCACACTGTGACTTTGGGACGTCACAGGACGTCGCAGTACGTCTCGGCAATGTCATATTGGGGTCACATCGAAGTCATTTTGGTCATTTTCATGGTCGTTTGTGACGTCGCATATTAACTTGTTTGTGACGTCACATTGTAATTGCCATTATAATGTCGTCACATTTTTCCGTGTTAATTAAATTGTGGAAATGTCACAGAATATAGTCACAATGAAGTTACAAAGTTACTAATACGTAACGTCGCATAGAAGTCACAAATATGGTGCCACATTGTGACCCAGGTGTCACGTGACTACAATATCACTGTCACACATGTGATGATCTTTGCTGTGCGGGAAGTTTTTCATTGTCACTTCTTCAGACACATCGTGATCGCTGTCTCTGTGCTAAAAAGTGTTTCAATTGAGAACAATATTATTCTTTAATCTTCTGTCCATTTCGCACATTTTGTAGCTTGAAATAACATCGTCTCACTCATGGGAGCAGTCAGCAGTTGTATTTTCTGAGGTCGGATGGCCTTTGTTCCATGTTCTATGAGCCTTAGCGGACTGTTGAGTCATGAATGGCGACTCCAGCTGCTGATAAGTGTTGTTGCAGATAAAAAGTTGTTTTCCAGGGGTTTAATTTGCTGTTTCTAAGTAGAAATGCCTCATCTCCTGCAGTGGGCTTATCCTTTCGTCCAGATTTTCCTAGTCATTTCACTTCAATCGATCCAATTCTACGTTCTGCTTTAACATTTTATTTACTGCTTCCAGACTTACACCCCCTTGCTATGTCCCTTTGGACCACAGAAGTGCCCTTGCTATGTCCCTTTGGACCATAGAAGTACCCTTGATATGTCCCTTGGAGCTATAGAAGTTCCCTTTCTATGTTCCTTTGAGCCATAGAAATATGATCACTTAATTCACAATCTTCGCTCGCATTCTTGGAGTGATGCAAAAGATACAGATGTCTATATTTACATTATACTTCGGAAAATACAAATTATAACTAAATAGCATAAAAAGTAAACTCATCCGTATGTGCTGACAGGATGTTGCTTTACTTGAGGTTATGGCATAATACACATGATAGCAGCCACAACTGACATCAACTGCAAAAAAAAACATAAATAATAACAGTTTTCACATTAAACCGCAACTACTCTACATATACAAATGTATGCACTCAAATGTATACACTTGAATCCATACACCCCCCAGAAATCACCGCACAAACGTTCGATTCCTATTCCAGAATGCTCAAAATGTGTAGATCCGTTGAAAACTCGAATTTAAATTTTCGACCCTAATACAATACTTTCCGTATACATTATGCTATGTATGCCGACGCGGTGGCTGAGCGGTCAAGGCAAGTTTTTTCTGGCGCTCGCTCGGCTGCCGGGTTGTAGATTCGACTCCCACATGTGGGCATGGAAGTTGTGTTGTTGGGCGTAGTGTGTTCCGCCCCCACTGGTGCTTTGAGCCAAAGTCATGTGACGGCTAAATGGTTCTCAATGCCGACCGACGTATAGGCAAATGATGTGTATCAATTGCCTGGCTATTTGTAATAAATAAATTATACTATTTATGTATGAAAAGATAAAAAAGCATACAATACCTTTTAAATTAACTATACTTAACTATAAAACTTGGAACAAAAATATTTTTCCTTTTCTTCGCTATTGGAATAAAACAACCTGGAACTGGAGACTAAATCTTCTAAAAGTGACATCTTCAGGAGTTGGCTTTAGAGACGCGTCTCTAATGAGATATCGAGTTTCATTTTTTTTAAACATTAAAACCAATATAAAAAAAGTCTGAACAAGAGTTCCGAGGATTACACTTCGCTTTTTGTTCTTAGTTGAACTTCGAATTGCAATCGAGAACTTTTTCACAAAAAATAAAAGGACTTTTGAAAAGAAAATATAATTAAGTAAAAATAATTTAAGGCTTTTGCAAAGGTTGTAGAGGGAGAGTGAGTAAAGTGGCCGCTCTAAGGAAAATTTATTTAAAATTCACTGGAACGCAGCTCAACTCGGCTTTCTCATACCAAAATCCATTTTTAACACTTTACAACAAAGTTGAAAAGTGTTTATGACTTTGTTCATTCATTCTGTCTGTCTGTCTGTCTGTCCGTCTGTCTGTCTGTCTGTCTGTCCGTTAGCACAATAACTGCCGTAAAAATAACTTAATCAAAATGAAATTTTAGTATGTTGTTCAGGCGGTCTGTAGGACCTATGGGAATATAAATGAATAATATCACCCAATTAGTTTTGGATTGAACCCGGGTTGAAAAAATGAAATACATTGAGCCCTATGGGACCTAATTTTTCAAACATTTTTTAAGTGGATTTAAAATTCACAAATTGCTTCGAAAATTTTAGGTAGTATTCAAATTGTTCCATAAAATATATACAAAAAAAATTCAGCGACATATATTCAGTAGTTTTTTAAATAAAAATTAAAATAATAATAACACCTCTTATATGAAGCGATCACGTGACCATGATATGAAACGATCACGTGACCCACTTCAAAATGATATATGGCATCCATCTTGCCTCGAAATCGGGATTTTGAAAGTTCTTTTTAATTTATATTGAATGTTGTATCCGTCCTAAAACTACTTTATTTTTGCTTAAATTCTATGCATCAACATACTGAAACAATGCAATTACAATATATTTGAGTTTAAATGATCATCCAAATTTGATTGTTTCAACAACGAAGCCTATTTTTCACCTATGTAAAATGTAAACAGCAAAATATGTAGAATGAGTTGTATTACAATTGCAGTATTTCTTTAACACAAAATCATTTAGTTCATGGAGTCTGCATAGATGATATGAATGAAATATTCACTGATTTTAAAAGGAGAAGGACGATTTTTTTCGATGAAGTTTTACGCATAGAGTTTAATTACTTGTAGCTCCATGGTCTTAATTTTTAAATAAAATACATTATTGTAGTATTGTGATGAATGACATGAATGGGAAATTATTTTTGAATGAAATGTTGCTTTTATAGAGAGAGCCAGGCGTGTTATTTTTTCTAAGACGTCATTTGAATGAATTTCAGTTGTTTTCGATAAAGTTTTCAAATATAATAACTTATCGTAGTATTATGGTAATTCTAAAATTATTACCGAGGAATGTATCACATTTTAGAGAAGTTTAAACCAGGCAATTTATATTTCAATGCCGTCATTTGAATGTAGTTCTTTTTTTTTTTTCGATGAAGGTTTAAGTTTTCACATATAATCAATTAATGTAGTATTGTGATAAGTTTTAAAATATTACCGAGGAATGTATTGCACATTTTAGACATGTTTAAATAAAATTGCATTGAAGTTGGAAAGTATTTCATAATCAATGCTTTAAGCATGATTGATATTTCTTGTTTAACACTTTACAACATAGTTGAAAAGTGTTTCTGACTTTGTTCATGCTGTCTGTCTGTCTGTCCGTTAGCATGATCCGTAAAAATGATTTTTTCAAAATGAAATTTTAGTACGTTGTTCAGACGGTCTGTAGGACCTATGGGAATATAAATGAATAATATCACCCAATTAGTTTTGGATTGAACCCCGGTTGAAAAAATAAAATGCATTGAACCCTACGGGACCTAATTTTTCAAACACTTTTTAAGCGGATTTAAAATTCACAGATTGCTTCGAAAGTTTTAGGAAATATTCAAATTATCCCATGAAATTTATAAAAAAAATGTAAGCAAAATATATTCAGTAGTTTTTTTAAAAAAAATTAAAATAATAATTACATCTTTTATTTGAAGTGATCACGTGACCATTATATGAAGAGATCACGTGACCTGCTTTAAAATAAAATATGACATCCATCTTGTGTCAAAATCGTGATTTTTAAAGTTCTTTTTAATTCATATTGAGTGTTGTATTCGCCTTAAAACCACGTTATTTTTGCTTAAATTATGTGCATCTACATACTGAAATAACGCAATTACAATATATTTGAGTTTAAATGATCATCCACATTTGATTATTTCTACAACGAAGCCTAATTTTCACTTACGGAGAATGTAAATACCAAAAGATGTAGAATGAGTTGTGTCAGAATTGCTGTATTTCTTTAATGCAAAATTATTTAGCTCATGGAGTCTGCAATATAGCTGATATGAATGAAATATTCATTGATTTTACACAGAGAAACAGACCTTTCCCGGCCGTCCAAATACTTGCTCAAGTATTTAGATGTGTCGGACGGTCTGGGTCTTAATAGAGAAACAGACGATTTTTTCGATGAAGTTTTAAGCATAGAGTTTAATTATTTGTACCTCCATGGTCTGAAGTTTTTAAATAAAAAATATTATTATAGTATTGTCATGAATGAAAGGAATTTAAAAAATTTATGAATGAAATGCTGCTTTTATATAGAGGCGCTTTATATTTCGATGACGTCATTTGAATAAAGTTCATTTGTTTTCAATGAAGTTTTCAAATATAATAAATTATTGTAATATAATGATAATTTTAAAAATATTACCGAGGAATGTATCGTATTTTAGAGATGTTAAAACCAGGCAATTTATATTTCAATGCCGTCATTTGAATAAAGTTCATTTTTTTCGATGAAGTTTGAAGTTTTCAAATGTAATAAATTAATGTAGTATTGTGATAATTTTAAAAATAATGCTGAGGAATGTATCGCATTTTAGAGATGTTTATATAAAATTGCATTGAAGTTGGAAAGTGTTCCATAATCAATGCTTTATGCATGACTGATCTTTTTTTTTATATAATCCCCCCCCCCTTCTAATTTTACAAGAAGTTATTTGAAAAATCGGTGTCATGGGTCCAAATAATTACAATTACTGCGAATTGCCCGTCACTTTAAAGATCTTGAAAAAATCTTTTGATTGCTACTATAGTTGACAATGAACCCCTTGGGGGGAGGGGGGGGGTAACTTCCCTTCGAGGGATCGAATGACTTCACGAACAAAAAAAATCCCGGCTATTTTTCACAACAATTATTTAAACTATTAAGTCTCATTATCACTGAGCCATAATTAAACCCTTTTATGCCTGATTATATCAAATTTTGTTCTATGCTGCCATGTTAAAAAATTTAAATTTTCGAAGTTTTCGCTCGAATTTTAAAAAATGTTACCTAGTTCTAATTTTTTTTATAACAAAGCCGTTTTATGAAAATCAATTAATATTTGTATCTGCTATGGTAAAAACAAAAAATTGACCACAGACATACAGACGGACATCACTCCAAAAATAGTTAAAACGTGTTCAGAAGGTATTAAAACATATATCGGCATTAAAATCTCGAATTCCAAAATTTTCGAGAAAACAATACTTTCTCTTTACTGTGTTACATAGTATAAGAAAGTGAAAATAGAAATAAATTTAGAAAAAATTAAAGTTATACTTTCCCATTATTATGATGTATGTTAATATGTGTATTCAGTTTTGATTAAATGCCTTATAAAAAGTAAATGAATACAGTCCTCTCAAACAACCACTTTACCCGACATATAAAGGTAACTGAATAAAATGAAAAAATAGAAAACTTAAAAGCGTAAACAATTTATTAAACACAGTTTTTAAATAATGTAGTAAATAAGAGCAATAAATGCTGTTCATTATAAATATATAAGCAGTGCAATGTTTCAATATTTAAATATAAAGATGGCATTATATTTGAAAAATAAACAGAATTCTGCGAGTAATGACTAAATAAAGAAAACATTTACACAATCTGGTAGCTCCCGGTCGTCCATTTTGTTGCTCCAAGTCCTCTGGACGAGCCGGACGGCCTGGGGCTTTCACAATCTGGTAGCTCCCCGGCCACACAGAAAGCTACCATTAGCCTTTGGGTTGGTCGTGTGGTCTGGGTTTTCTACAATCTGGTAGCTCCAACGGCCCTACCGTGCTGAAACCCGAAGTCATGCCGTCACCGAAGTCATGCAGCATCGATCGCGGTTAGTACTTGGGTGGGTGACCACCTGGGAACACCGCGTGCTGTTGGCACATTTTGGACGCGGTAGCCCGGTGGTTTGCGCGCTGGATTTGTACGCTGCCACAACTGCCGCCGTGTTCATGTGGAGTACGATCACGTTAAACATGTGGGTCCGTAAGTCCTTCCGAGAGGTTAATGGTAGGAAAAGGAGGGTACGGTCCCTGTGGATGTCTCCCCCACTGGGTTCCGGTCTAAATTGGGTGGCACTTCCCGGCCGTCTAAACAGTTACCATACAGCTTTCTGGTAGGTTGGACGATCTGGGTCTCAACAACAACAACAATCTGGTAGCTGGGAGCAGTAGCCCAGTGGTTAGCTCGCGGGAATTGCACTCCGTAGGCCCGAGTTCGATTTCCTCCGCTGCCAAAACTGCCACCGTGTTCACGCGGAGTACGATCACATTAAACATGTGGGTCCGTAAGTCCTTCCGAGAGGTTGGTGATGGAGGAGGGAGGGTAAGGTCCCTGTGGATGCCTCTCCCACTGGGTTCCGATCTAAATCGGGTAGCTCTTCCCGGCTGTCCAAACTTATACCTTTCTGGTAGGTCGGACGGTCTGGGTCTCAACAACAACACCAACAATCTGGTAGCTGTTTCGTTGATGTAATGGGTGATATTCATCAGATCTAAAGTAAGTCAAGTGGCTGCCATATTGCTGGTCACTTTGGTCGCCTGAACGCCATTGCGATTACAAACCACTGACTCTGGATTCATTAAAATTGCCATTGTTTGAAAAATTATTTTCCATACAATTCTTTTTTCAGCATAAACATGAAACTTTTATTATCACTATTTAAAAACTGATAAAGCTTAATGTCAAATCAATAATAAACATCCAAGTAAATTTCATAAGAATCCGTGAGATATTATTACACGTATCTACAGTCTTCGGGGTCAGCACAAAATAAGTTTAACCAAAGACAAACTTGTTTACCTCATTTCTGATATGTGATAGCAAATTGAGGATGAAAAATAGCTCATGGCCACTTTACCCACCGTGACCACTTTATCCACACCCCTCTTATCTTTTAATACCCAACTTTTATGTGGTCATATCCCACTAATTAGAAAATCGTTCCCTAGTCACTGTGTATGTATAGGGAGGGGGAAGAAGGCGAGTGTAATTTATTCACATCTCGAAATTTTGCAAGTAAAATAAGGTTTATTAAAAATGTTATTAATTTTTTTATCATACAATATTTAAAAAATCTAATGAGGGCAGCAGATGACTGTCCCTGCAAACTTATATTCACGTTCTCTTTATTTTAATTAAATTCAATTCACTTTTAATACAATTTTCGTTCTCATTTGATAACTGGACATATTTTCAAAGGTGGCGTAGAGAGAATACGAAAAAACTAAAATATCAAGAGAACGGCTTGTCCTAATGTAATGGAGTTGGTCTTATTCTTTTCTTCGTTGAAAATTACGTATGAAACAAGCATTTAATGGATATATTTGAGCATACATAGTTTTTTATTTATTTTAGATTTTGGAGATTTTTGCTAGCCATTTTGCAAAAAAAGGCAGGTTATTCTTTTTTCGAATCATACCAAAATCTAATCAGCACCAGAGTGACCCACAAGTGGCTTATCTACCGAATTTTGTGAAATTCGGTCAATTTGTTTTTTAGTATGAGTGGATACAAAATCTGCACAGACAGACAGACACACAGACACACAGACAGACAGACACATAAACACACAGACACACACACAGACGTCACGCTAAAAATAGTTTTTTCGTATTCTAGAGGTCTCGAAACGTGTAGATTCGTCGAAAACTCGAGTTGCGATTTTCGACATGATTCCAATACTTTCCCTATACATTACCATGTATTGCAGGGAAAGTAAAATATAATTCTCGCAAAATTATTTTTTTTATTAAGTGGAAATATTTCTTTAAAAGTAAAAGCATAGATATAGTATTCTGTAGTTAAAAGCCATTTCTACTTGAAAATTAACTCTTATGTACAAAGTGTCCATGGAAGGCCCAAAATAATCAGATCCCCTTTCGGCGCTAAAGTTAAATACCTAATTACCATAATGCTTTGGGCACATAAATTAACATGGAAAATTGTAAAATGTTTCTTTCAAATAATGAATTACGAATATTTATGCCTGCCATAGACAAGGAAAATAGCACTCTAAAAATAAAGTGGTAACTCTTTTGAACAGGTTTTATTTTGTTTAGAAATATATGGTACTTATAGCGTCGAAAATTGGCAGGTTATATTTTCATCAAAAATGGTCTAAATTAAACAATTAACTGTAGACAGAACATTAAATGCTCGAAAGCACTTTTTCACAATTCCTGGGATTTTACGTCTGAAAATAAAGTTTATGTTTTACCTCAAAGTACACAGTACAAAGAAACCATAGTATTTATACCATATGTATTTGTAGTTCGCAGTAAATATAGTATAGTTCGCAGTAAATATAGTAATTTGTAGTTCGCAGTAATATTTGTAGTAAATATTGAAAAAATTATAAAATGTGATAGAAATATTAAAATTCACTCATACTGCTGCCTAAAGTAATCTGGAGTAATCTGGTAGTCTAAAGTAATCTGGAGGTAAAAATATTTCATTCTCAACAACGTAAACGGTTGATTAAAAATATCAATTGGTTTCAGCGACAAAAAACAGCTTCCTTCAGCAAGATAAGCACCCACACCAGTACAGAAATTGTTTCAATATTTTTAGCAGAATTAACAGAATTAACAGAACATTAACAGAATTTTAAAATAACAGCATATAATCGTATTGAAAAATTAACTATCTATTACAGCAGTTCTGTTAAAATTCTAAATTAACATTTATCCGCAAAACAAACGGCAAGACATATTTTAGCCAGAACATTTTTGACACCGAATAATGCAGTAAGTGCTATCAAGAATTAAAATTTCGGTAGACAAAGTATGCTTAGAATATATATTTAAAAGAAAACATTAAACGTGCTCAAGTTAGGCTTGTGTCAGAATTATTATCATCATTTGTTGTACAAGTGAAGAAAGGTACGACTGTATCACATTTCTGCTCTTATTAAAAAAAATTATTAAAAAAATATTTCAAAATTCCGGCATGCGCAGAACATCATTTTCTATACAAATCGCATTCTATACACAATTTGCATGCACATTCACAATTCTATACACACATCGCATTCTATACACATTCTATACATCGCATTCTATACATCACATTCTATACATCTCATTCTATACATCGCATTCTATACACATTTTATACATCGCATTCTATACACATTCTATACATCGCATTCTATACACATTCTACACATCACATTCTATACATCACATTCTATACATCGCATTCTATACATCGCATTCTATACACATTTTATACATCGCATTCTATACATATTCTATACATCGCATTCTATACACATTCTATACATCGCATTCTATACACATTCCATACACATTCTACACATCGCATTCTATGCATCACATTCTATACATCGCATTCTATACACATTCTATACATCGCATTCTATACACATTCTATACATCGCATTCTATACACATTCTATACATCGCATTCTATACACATTCTATGCACATTCTATGCATCGCATTCTATACGCATTATCGCATTCTATACATCGCATTCTATACACATTTTATACATCGCATTCTATACATCGCATTCTATACACATTCTATGCACATTCTATGCATCGCATTCTATACGCATTATCGCATACTATACATCGCATTCTATACACATTTTATACATCGCATTCTATACACATTCTATACATCGCATTCTATACACAATCTATACATCGCATTCTATACACATTCTACACATCACATTCTATACATCACATTCTATACATCGCATTCTATACATCGCATTCTATACACATTTTATACATCGCATTCTATACACATTCTATACATCGCATTCTATACACATTCTATACATCGCATTCTATACACATTCTATACATCGCATTCTATACACATTCTACACATCGCATTCTATGCATCACATTCTATACATCGCATTCTATACACATTTTATACATCGCATTCTATACACATTCTATACATCGCATTCTATACATCGCATTCTATACACATTCTATACATCGCATTCTATGCACATTCTATGCATCGCATTCTATACGCATTCTATACATCGCATTCTATACCCATTCTATACATCGCATTCTATATGCATTCTATACGTCGCATTCTATACACATAGCATTTTGATATATACACATTTCTGCTCTCATCTGTATCAACGTTAAAAACATTCACAATAAAATTAAAATTTAGAGATACGTTGGATCAAAAAATTATTTATAAATCACATAATCAAAGTAAAATTGACATTTGACTCGCAGCAAGTGAAAATGTGGCAAAATAGTTGGCGTTAAATCACGAAACTGAAGTCTTTTCTAGTAAATGGGACATGTTAAATCCACAAGAATGCCATTGCTGAACTTATTACATAACTAGCCGCCTTTGGCGACCAGCCTGTCCGCTACCCTTGAAAATTCTGATCGTGGCAAATTCTGACCGTTGCAAACTCGCTGACGCGACCTACCAGGAAGGTGTAAAATAACTGTTTGGACGGCCAGGAAGTGCCACCCAATTTAAACCGCAATTCAGTGGGGGAGGCATCCACAGGGACCGTACCCTATTTCCCCTACCGCCAACCTCTCGGAAGGACTTACGGTCCCACATGTTTAACGTGATCGTACTCCGCGTGAATATGGCGGCAGTTTCGGCATTGGCGGGAAGTGAACCCGGGCCTACCGAGTGCAATTCCCGGGCGCTAACCCTGGACTACCGCGCCCTCCGCGACAATCTCCACAATTTTCTTTTTATTCACCCAATTTTGACCGGAACTCAGTGGGGGAGGCATCCACAGAGACCGTACCCTCATTCCCCTATCACCAACCTCTCGGAAGGACTTGCGGACTCACATGTTTAACGTGATCGCACTCTGCGTGAACATGGCGGAAGTTTTGGCAGTGGCGGGAATCGAACCCGGGCCTACTGAGTGCAATTTCCGCGTGCTAACCACTGGGCTGCCGCGCGCTCCGCGACAATCTCCATAACTTTCTTAATATTCACCCAATTTAGACGGGAACCCAGAGGGGGAGGCGTCCAGTGCCATTTGCGTCAGCGTTATTTTTAACACTTTACAACATGGTTGAAAAGTGTTTATGACTTTGTTCATTTTGTGTCTGTCTGTCCGTTAACACGATGACTGCCGTAAAAATGACTTTATCAAAATGAAATGTTCGTATGTTATTCAGACGGTCTGTGGGACCTATGGGAATATAAATGAATAATATCACCCAATTAGTTTTGGATTGAACCCGGGTTGAAAAAATGAAATACATTGAACCCTATGGGACCAAATTTTTCAAACATTTTTTAGCGAATTTAAAATTCACAAATTGCTTCGAAAGTTTTAGGAAATATTCAAATTATCCCATAAAATATATAAAAAAAAATTAAGCAAAATATATTCAGTAGTTTTTTAAATAAAAATTAAAATAATAATTACACTCTTTATATGAAGAGATCACCTAACCATTATATGAAGAGATCACGTGATCCACTTCAAAATAAAATATGGCATCCATCTTGTCTCAAAATCGGGATTTTTAATGTTCTTTTTAATTCATATTTAGTGTTGTATCCGTCCTAAAACCGCTTTATTTTTGCTTAAATTCTGTGCATCTACATACTGAAACAACGCAATTACAATATATTTGAGTTTAAATGATTATCCAACTTTGATTATTTCTACAACGAAGACTGATTTTTACTTACGGAAAATGAAAACACCAAAAGATGTAGAATGAGTTGTAAAAGAATTGCTGCATTTCTTTAATCAAAATTATTTAGCTCATGGAGTCTGCAATATAGTTGATATGAATGAAACATTCATTGATTTTACTCAGAGAACCATACGATTTTTTCGATGAAGTTCTAAGCATAGAGTTAAATTACTTATACCTCCATGGTTTTAAGTTTTTAAATAAAATAAATTATTATAGTATTGTGATAAATGAAAGGATTGGAATAATGTTTATGAATGAAATGCTGCTTTTATATAAATACGATTTTTTTAACTTTTTAATATTTTTTTAACGCAAAATTATTTAGCTCATGGAGTCTGCATGGCTGATATGAATGAAATATTCATTGATTTTACAGAGAAAAGGAGGATTTTTTTCGATGAAGTTTTAAGCATAGAGTTTAATTACTTGTAGCTCCATGGTCTTAAGTTTTTAAATAAAATAAATTGTTTTAGTACTGTGATGAATGAAATAATTGGGAAAATGTTGTGAATGAAATGTTGCTTTTATAGAGAGAGCCAGGCGTGTTATTTTTTCTATGACGTCATTTGAATGCATTTCAGTTGTTTTTGATGAAGTTTTCAAATATAATAAATTTTTAAAGTATTATGATGATTTTAAAAATATTACCGAGGAATGTATCGCATTTTAGAGATGTTTAAACCAGGCGATTTATATTTCAATGCTGTCATTTGAATGAAGTTTCCTTTTTTTCGCTGAAGGTTTAAGTTTTCAAATATAATAAATGAATGTAGTATTGCGATATGTTTTAAAATATTACCGAGGAATGTATTGCAATTTAGAGATATTTAAATAAAATTGCATTGAAGTTGGAAAGTATTTCATAATCAATGTTTTATGCATGATTGATCTTTCTTGTTTTTTATAAATTATGTATAAAATGATTGTTTCTATATCATATAACTGATTAGGAGTGACTGAAAATGTGATACATTTACAGCCCAAACTGCGGGTTATAGATAGAAACTTGAAACTTTGCACATACGTTGGCCATGACTCATAAGTGAGGAGAGAAATATTAAATCTTTGGGTTTTACTCGAATTAATTATAAATCTCGAATTTTTAGTTTGGAAGGTATTCCGTCTGCAACTCAAAAATGGTTGAATGCGCAACCTATGTTTTTATACTATCCTGAGAGGCAAAAATATCCCAAATTTTCTTAAATAACTCAATTGGTGTACAGCCAACCGTTCTTAAAATATTTTAATTTATAATTATAGCAGACGATATTTTACTATGTTTTTAATTCAAGTTTTATATTTCTTTTAATTGCATCTTTTAATTGCAAGCATAGTAACAAAGTTGCGCTTAAAATACAGAAATCAATGCTTCTAATAAGCCCATTGAAAATATTTTTATTAACAATTGATTTTTATATTAAAATGTTAGAAAATTATACAACATACAATGATCGGACATGAAATATTGTTTGTTTCGGCAATTAATGACACGGCAATTTCTATGTTAATATAACTAAAATGTGAGCTATTTTTAACACTTTACAACAAAGTTGAAAAGTGTTTATGACTTTGTTCATTCTGTCTGTCTGTCTGTCTGTCTGTCTGTCTGTCTGTCTGTCCTTTAGCACGATAACTGCCGTAAAAATGAGTTTATCAAAATGAAATTTTAGTATGTTGTTCAGACGGTCTGTAGGACCTATGGGAATATAAATAAATAATATCACCCAATTAGTTTTTTATTGAACCCGGGTTGAAAAAATGAAATACATTGAACCCTATGGGACCTAATTTTTCAAACATTTTTTAAGTAAATTTAAAATTCACGAATTGCTTCGAATTTTTTAGGAAATATTCACATTATCCCATAGAATATATAAAAAAAAATTCAGTAAAATATGTTAAGTAGTTTTTTAATTAAAAAAATTATTTAATATAGGGAAAAAAAACAAATTCAATTAAATTCTGGCTTTGGGATATCTTCCAGAAAGAAAAGAGAGAGATATTATATAATAAATATCTCTCCATTTGTTAAAACGTTTTGCATATTGGAGTGGCTTCATATTTTAAAATAAATTTGGTAGATAACAATTTTTCATTTTTTTAAAATTTTATATAACTCTTCATGATAAATTTAATTGATGGCATTTTAAATGCACTTTCCTACGTCCTAGAGAGTTAAAATTTGGTACACAGCTTAAATTTGTTGAACATTTTATTCGACAAAAATTTGATGGATCTTTAAATATAGATCATACATTTTTTTCGAAATGGCCTGAAAATAATCCCCGTTCACTTCTATAAATCATTGGTGTAATATTGTTAAAAATTCTGATGTGGACAGCACATGTCTTTCCCTGCAGACTCATATTCGTTCTCTTTATTTATTCAATGATAATTTGAGTTTATCTGAACAACATAAGTATTTTAAATGACATTGAATTTACACGTTAAACTTAAATTTGGTTCTCATTTGATAGCTGGACTTATTGTCAAAGGTGGCGTAGCGAAAACGCTAAAAAACTAGAATATCTCAAGAACGGCTAGTCCTAGAGTAATGGGGTTAGTCTTATTCTTTTTGTTGTCAAAAATCACATATAAAATAGGAATTTAATTGATATAATTGAGCACACGTAGTCTTTTATTTTTATATATAACGATTTTTGCTGGCCATTTCGCAAAAATAGCCCGTTCCTTTTTCCCGAATCGTAGTAGAATAACCTACAAATGATTTATATACAAAATTTTGTTAAATTTGGTATATAAATCACTTGTAGGTTATTGAAATATTATACTCCAAATTTTGTTAAATTTGGTTCATTAGTTTTTAGCTAGAGTGGATAAAGGCAATTTCTGCGGCCATTTCGCAAAGAAGGCAGATTCTTTTATTACGAATCGTACTATAATCTAATGAACATCAGGATTTCCCACAAAAAACATACCTACCAAATTGTATGAAATTCGGTCCATTAGTTTTTCAATTAGAGTGGATGTAATATCCACACAGACACACAGAAACATACACAGATACACCCTTACACACACAGACGTCTTCCTAAAAGTAGTTTTTTCGTGTTCTAGAAGTCCCAAAACGTGTAGATACTTTGAAAATTCGAGTTCCGATCTTCGGCACGATTCCAATACTTTGAGTACATACACATACACATATATATTATCTGTGTATTATCTGTGTATCTAAATTCCGTGCCTATGCAATTACAATAGTTGTGATTTTAAATGATCCCTAAACTTTTATTATTTCTTCAAGGAAGCCTAATTTTAACATATGCAGAATGCAAATATCTCAAGCGATTGTAAGATGAATTACATAAGAATTGCTGAATTTTTTTCACACAAAATTATTTAGCTCTGGAGTCTGGAATACAAGTTATATGAATGAAATATTCATTGATTTTGCATAAAGAATCAGATGATTTATATTTCGATACAGTTTTAAATATTTAAGTATAATAAATTACTGTAGTACTGTGATAATGTAAAAGATATTACCACTGAATGAATCACATTTTAGAAATTTTTAAATGAAATTACATTTCAGTTGGAAAGTGTTTCATAATCAATGCTTATGCATGATTGATCTTTCTTGTTATAATTAAATTTGAAGCAGTTTTTGGTATTCAGATTTTTTATGAAGTGTGTAGGCGTCAGATTCATTGACCACTAAACAAATCGCACGCATAAAGCATAAGAGTATACACATAGGAGTAGAAGAGAAAGGGGCGTTCACCTGCGAAGGAGGTATGCGAGGTATGAGGTATGAGGTAGGGCCGCCATCTTGGATTTTCGTAATCCTGGACGGGGGTGTAAAAGGGGGGAGAATGAAAAAAGGTGGGGGTAAAAATTTTTCGAAACTTTTTTCTGGGTGGCAACGATGCCGTAGTCTTGTACGAGGGGTTCAGGGGGAAATAAATTTTTTGGATTGAGATTTTTTCTAAGTATGGGATAAACTTTTTTCGAGGTGGCAACACCTGCGAAGGAGGTATGAAACCATCAGCGCCCCCTAGCGGTAGAAAGGAGAATTAAAATTAGGATTTTTCTGATAATTGGGATTTTTTTTTTTTTTTTTTTCTAAATGAATTAATTAAGTACGAAATATTCGTATTTTTTTTTTCTTTTTCTTAAATGAATTAAAGGTGTTAATGAGGATAATTAAATAAAGTGATTAAGTATATAAAGGCCATTGTTATCCATCCGCATGCTAGAAGCGTGCCAAGGACATGGTAAAGGTATACCAAAGGGATATGCTGAAGGCATGCCAAGAGCATCGAACAGTTTGGGAAATAATATATCTGTACTTACTTGAATTTTACACGTTTGTAATTTTTTTTTTTTTAAAAATGTGGTAATGGGAAAAATTAACATTTTGTTAAAATGTTCCAAAACCGTAAAAAAGTAACAAAAAATGTGGTAATGGGCAAAATTAACATTTTGCGTCTTTTTTTTGAAAATGTTAATTTCTCTATGGGAATTAACATGGGTTTTCACACTTTTGTCATTTTTTTTCAAAAAATGTGGTAATGGGAAAAATTAACTTTTTGCACAAAATGTCTCAAAAACGTAAAAAAGTAACAAAAAATGTGATAATGGGCAAAATTAACATTTTGCGATTTTTTTTCAAAATTCCAATTTCTCTATGGGAATTAACATGGGTTTTCGCACTTTTGTAATTTTTTTACAAAAAAATGTGCGTTTTTACAAAAATGTCACTAAAAATGTGGTAATGGGCAAAATTAACATTTCGCACAAAATGTTGCAAAAACGTAAAAAAACAACAAAAATGTGTGTTTTTTGCAAAAATGTGATAAAAAAGCGCGTTTTCAAAGTAGCAGAATCGCATGAATCGGGTGTATAGGAGGGGTGTGTTTCTCCAGCCATTTCGATCTTGGAGTTCAAATATTTTAAAAATAAATATTTTAAATAAATATTCCCAAAAATAAATATTTTTAAATAATCGTGAAAGTGTATACTACCATAGGGGTTTCTTTATACCAACATGGTTTAATATGGGTGTTATTTTATACATGCGTTATTTCTTTATACCAACATGGTTTAATATGGGTGTTATTTTATGCATGTGTATACTACCATAGGAGTTTCTTTAAACCAACATAGTTTAATACGTGTGTTATTTTATACGTGTGTGAGGGTATCTTTAAATCCCATCATGTTTTAAAAATAAATGTTTTAAAAACCGCACGACAGACCCGAAGGCTTAGTGTAGCAAAGTGTGTGGTTAGTTAGTGTAATGTATGTAAGTGAATTATTTTAATTTTTAATTGTGGTCCCACCTTCACCCGCCAATTTAAACTGGATAAAAACAACAAGTGTTTAATATCTAATGTAAATCGACGCCACAATTTAACTGTGATTCTCAAATGAATACCGCATAATGCATTAAATCACGATGACAGATCTACCCCTCCCCACCTCGCGTGAATGTGGATAGTTACATCGTATGGCCAGTGCGGGAAAGATGAGGATACTGCTAACAGAGCGTGGTTTTGTATCTGGATATAACTTTAGGCAATATCCCGCGTTGGGCTGGGTCGACTGAACCGCTCTCGCTGCTATTGTTAACATCTGTGGTGGGGGACAGTTTTTCCGGACTGATAGAATGCTTGTGTTGGACCATCACGAAATGCTATTTATTCTCAGCTGGGAGAGGCTCTTTTAAAGAAGTTCTTATTAAATTTTAACATGTTTTAAAAAGAATCTTTCATTCATTAGTGTTATGAATCACGCAAGTTAATTAAAGGATGTTAATTAAATTAATTGATTAAGTATTAAATGTCTGTATACCAGGAGCATGTCAAAGACATGTCAAGGGGTATGTCAAAGCGTACCAAGGGTGTGCCAAAGGAGTATGCTGAAGGCATGCCAAGACCATCGTTCCTACACTATCCCTCCGCTATATCGGGGTTACGAAGTGAACTGCGAGAATCTTGTAGGGTTAGATACTTAAAAATATCGTATGATGAGGGGTATGCCAAGAGGATCGAACATGAATTTTAAGAAAGTGCCGCTTTTAGCGTTTTTTTCACAAAAAGTTTTCAAAACGTTAAAAAAACAACAAAAATGTACGTTTTTTCAACAAGTTGAAGTTTTGGAGTTGTTGGATTTCTCTATGGGAATTAACATGGGTTTTCACACTTTTGCGAATTTTTTAGAAAAAAATGTGGTTTTTCGCAAAAAAGCGGCCAAAAATGCGTTTTTTGAAAAACGCGGAATCGGCCGATTTTTTTCAAACTGTCGGATTTCTCTATGGGAATTAACATAGGTTTTCACACTTTTGCAATTTTTTGAAAGAAAATGTGCGTTTTTGCAAAAATGCGGCCAAAGAAGCGTGTTTTTAGAGTAGCAGAATTTCGGGAATCTCGGGAATTTCGGGAATCTCGGGAATTTCGGGAATCTCGGGAATCTCGAGAATCTCGAGAATCTCGGGAATTGGGTGTATGGGAGGGGGTGTGTTTCCCCAACCATTACGGTCTTAGAGTTTAAAAAATAAATATTTTCAATAATCATGAAAGTGTGCTTATGCCCAAAATACTTGAGTGTTATGAATCTCACAAGTTAATGAAGGGATGATAATTAAATAAAGTCCTAGAGTTTAAATAATAGCAGATACCAATGGCTGTATGCATATGTTTTTACAAGTGTACTACTACTACCATAGGGGGTTTCTTTAAACCAACATGTTTTAATACGTGCGTTATTCTAAGAGGGAGAAACACCTAATACGGTGATACATATGACACACGCGCTCAGCACAAATCGATGGAAATAAATGGTGAGATAGTTTTTAAAGACGAGACTTTTAAATTTTTTTCGATAAATAAGGTATTTGAGGTTATTTAACGTGTGAATGAACGACACATACCAATAAAATGAGGAACTAGGCTAAGTTTACAAGTATGGGACTTTAAAGTTTTGATGTTTTAGGGGTAGAACTTGAATTTATAATTAAACATGATTTATACTAACTACTGCAAAGGGAGAAATGCATAGCGAAAGGGGTTATGTGTGTGTATATATATATATATATATATATATATATATAATACATATAACCAACACCCACGGTGGAATGCAGATCAAAGATAGCATTTTTAGGAGAAGACATGAGATTCTTAAGTAAATGGAGTATTTAGAGGCATTTAAAGAGATATAAACATATGATAAGGTAACATCCATAATACACACAACTAATATAGGACAGCGAAAGGAAAACTTTAGTATTGTTTAGAGACCGAACTTCAAATTTTTAAGTAAATGTAGGTGTTTGGAAAATTTTTAATGAACTATATGCGATACACATGTCTCCGATCACAGTGGTGGAAAAGTGATACCGGAACAGTTTTTAAAGATGTGACTTTAACTTTTTTTTTCAATTAAGTGCAGAATCTACTAAATATTAGAGGGTGCTAGCACTTACCGAGAGTTTTATGTATAATACACATAAGCAGCATATAACATTAGGAAGGGGGTATTACAAAAATTTTTAAAGATAGGACTTTACATTTTAGAACTAAATGAGATATCAAGAAACATTTAAAGGGGGTGAAAACATCTAATGAGGCGGAATGGGGGTGTACTTACCCAAGATACCCAGCACTGAAATTATTCACTAAGATAAATTTTTTTAAAGTAAAGACTTTAGAAGTTTCACATAAAAGGCAATTTATACTAGTTTTAAAGAAATGAAAACGCCCAGCGAGATGACTTAGAATGAATACAACGCCGATATATATAACAGTGAAAAGAAAACTTAAATATTGTTTAAAGACTGCACTTCAAATTTCAAAGTAAATGTACATACCCAGAAACTTTTAATGGACTAGTATAATACACATACTCGATATAGCAGTTAAATGACGAACTACGAATAATTTATAAGTATGTAACTTTGCAATTTTTTTTTTTTTTTTAGTTAAATAGGGATTTCAGCTAATTTTTAGAGGGATAGAAAGGTATACTAAAGGGTGTACAACAAATTTTTAGGAGGAACTTAGGGAATTTGCTAGCTAAATAGGGATTTCCACTACTTTTTAAAGGGATATAAAGACATACTAAAGGGTATACAGCAAATTTTTAGAGGGGACTTTGAGAATTTTTTAGCTAAATAGGGATTTCTACTAACTTTTAAGGAATAGTAACACGTACTGAAGAGTATAGAGCGTAATCATTACTAACACCTAGTGCTAAAATGAGGAATTAGAGTAATATTTTGGGGATGGGACTTTAGATTTTTAAGTAAATGTTATGTTTAAAAACTTTTAAAGTAACGTAAATACCTACTAAGATGACATATGCGATACACATAGCCAATACATAGTTATTAAATAGGGAAAAGCTAAGATGGCTTTTTAGAATAACACATAAAATTTTTTCTAACTAAGCGCAATATATCAACACTTAAAGCGGACGAATACGAAGATTCAGACGGCATGTGTGATACACATCGCGGGCACATAATAGTTAAATGTTAATTTAAGTAAGTTTTTAAGGATAGAACTCTGAATTTTTTGGGTAAATGAAATGTTTAAGAACATTTAAAGAGTCAAAAACACCTAATAAGGCGGTATGAGATGATTTCATCATCATCAGATAACAGCGAAATGAGGATACTACAAATATTTTAAAGGGTAATCCTTAAAATTTCTAAGTAAATAACCTTTAAAGGGGTGAAAAATTTTTAGTGAAGTTGTGTAGATAATACAGATCATCAACATTCTAAAACAGACAAGACATGTCTATACAAGATAAAAAATGTTGTACGTTAATATAAACATACATTATTCTATGTAGCAATGTAATACATACCCCAAGATTTATATAAAGTAATTGCGAATACATTATACCAATCCCATCAGAAATCAGCTAAAATAATAAAATTACCAAGCTGAATAATATATCTAGGTACTAAAACCCCAACAAACTACATTAAATTGATAAAAATCTTAACTAAATAAAATAATGAAGCTGTAACATACTATAAAAATACTAAGTTTAATAAAATAATAGAATAAAATCATATTAAAGCAAGTACTTACATGTTCAATCCGACTCAAAATACTACATTAGGTGTAGGCCGATGAATAATGACAGATATAACATCTCCAGCTTTACCAACTTAAACCGACATATTCGCAGAGCAACTTGAAACGCGTCTTGACAGCACGAAATCCACAGCAGAAGTGATAAAATCGATACTTCAACGACACCCCCTACACGACAAGGTCACATCAAGGGCATATCATGGTTACAGTTAAACTATGGTATAAAATAGAATCACATGTTAAAAAATAATAGATTTTAGTAAAGTAATTAAAGAAAATCCCTCTGTGATTATGAATGACCTGTCTATATTTACCGTGTGTGTGTGTGTGCGTGTGTGTGTGTGTGTGTGTGTGTGTGTGTGTGTGTGTGTGTAATTATACCTTAAAAAGCTACATATCTGTAGTATCCCAACGGATACTAATATTTGTCTTGCACATTTAGTTAAAACTTTTTTTTAATTACACTTAAAATAAGTGCAACTGAAATAAAGTTTTAACTAAATGTGCAAGACAAATATTAGTATCCGTTGGGATACTACAGATATGTAGCTTTTTAAGGTATAATTACACACACACACACACACACACACACACACACACACACACACGCACACACACACACACGGTAAATATAGACAGGTCATTCATAATCACAGAGGGATTTTCTTTAATTACTTTACTAAAATCTATTATTTTTTAACATGTGATTCTATTTTATACCATAGTTTAACTGTAACCATGATATGCCCTTGATGTGACCTTGTCGTGTAGGGGGTGTCGTTGAAGTATCGATTTTATCACTTCTGCTGTGGATTTCGTGCTGTCAAGACGCGTTTCAAGTTGCTCTGCGAATATGTCGGTTTAAGTTGGTAAAGCTGGAGATGTTATATCTGTCATTATTCATCGGCCTACACCTAATGTAGTATTTTGAGTCGGATTGAACATGTAAGTACTTGCTTTAATATAATTTTATTCTATTATTTTATTAAACTTAGTATTTTTATAGTATGTTACAGCTTCATTATTTTATTTAGTTAAGATTTTTATCAATTTAATGTAGTTTGTTGGGGTTTTAGTACCTAGATATATTATTCAGCTTGGTAATTTTATTATTTTAGCTGATTTCTGATGGGATTGGTATAATGTATTCGCAATTACTTTATATAAATCTTGGGGTATGTATTACATTGCTACATAGAATAATGTATGTTTATATTAACGTACAACATTTTTTATCTTGTATAGACATGTCTTGTCTGTTTTAGAATGTTGATGATCTGTATTATCTACACAACTTCACTAAAAATTTTTCACCCCTTTAAAGGTTATTTACTTAGAAATTTTAAGGATTACCCTTTAAAATATTTGTAGTATCCTCATTTCGCTGTTATCTGATGATGATGAAATCATCTCATACCGCCTTATTAGGTGTTTTTGACTCTTTAAATGTTCTTAAACATTTCATTTACCCAAAAAATTCAGAGTTCTATCCTTAAAAACTTACTTAAATTAACATTTAACTATTATGTGCCCGCGATGTGTATCACACATGCCGTCTGAATCTTCGTATTCGTCCGCTTTAAGTGTTGATATATTGCGCTTAGTTAGAAAAAATTTTATGTGTTATTCTAAAAAGCCATCTTAGCTTTTCCCTATTTAATAACTATGTATTGGCTATGTGTATCGCATATGTCATCTTAGTAGGTATTTACGTTACTTTAAAAGTTTTTAAACATAACATTTACTTAAAAATCTAAAGTCCCATCCCCAAAATATTACTCTAATTCCTCATTTTAGCACTAGGTGTTAGTAATGATTACGCTCTATACTCTTCAGTACGTGTTACTATTCCTTAAAAGTTAGTAGAAATCCCTATTTAGCTAAAAAATTCTCAAAGTCCCCTCTAAAAATTTGCTGTATACCCTTTAGTATGTCTTTATATCCCTTTAAAAAGTAGTGGAAATCCCTATTTAGCTAGCAAATTCCCTAAGTTCCTCCTAAAAATTTGTTGTACACCCTTTAGTATACCTTTCTATCCCTCTAAAAATTAGCTGAAATCCCTATTTAACTAAAAAAAAAAAAAAATTGCAAAGTTACATACTTATAAATTATTCGTAGTTCGTCATTTAACTGCTATATCGAGTATGTGTATTATACTAGTCCATTAAAAGTTTCTGGGTATGTACATTTACTTTGAAATTTGAAGTGCAGTCTTTAAACAATATTTAAGTTTTCTTTTCACTGTTATATATATCGGCGTTGTATTCATTCTAAGTCATCTCGCTGGGCGTTTTCATTTCTTTAAAACTAGTATAAATTGCCTTTTATGTGAAACTTCTAAAGTCTTTACTTTAAAAAAATTTATCTTAGTGAATAATTTCAGTGCTGGGTATCTTGGGTAAGTACACCCCCATTCCGCCTCATTAGATGTTTTCACCCCCTTTAAATGTTTCTTGATATCTCATTTAGTTCTAAAATGTAAAGTCCTATCTTTAAAAATTTTTGTAATACCCCCTTCCTAATGTTATATGCTGCTTATGTGTATTATACATAAAACTCTCGGTAAGTGCTAGCACCCTCTAATATTTAGTAGATTCTGCACTTAATTGAAAAAAAAAGTTAAAGTCACATCTTTAAAAACTGTTCCGGTATCACTTTTCCACCACTGTGATCGGAGACATGTGTATCGCATATAGTTCATTAAAAATTTTCCAAACACCTACATTTACTTAAAAATTTGAAGTTCGGTCTCTAAACAATACTAAAGTTTTCCTTTCGCTGTCCTATATTAGTTGTGTGTATTATGGATGTTACCTTATCATATGTTTATATCTCTTTAAATGCCTCTAAATACTCCATTTACTTAAGAATCTCATGTCTTCTCCTAAAAATGCTATCTTTGATCTGCATTCCACCGTGGGTGTTGGTTATATGTATTATATATATATATATATATATATATATATATACACACACATAACCCCTTTCGCTATGCATTTCTCCCTTTGCAGTAGTTAGTATAAATCATGTTTAATTATAAATTCAAGTTCTACCCCTAAAACATCAAAACTTTAAAGTCCCATACTTGTAAACTTAGCCTAGTTCCTCATTTTATTGGTATGTGTCGTTCATTCACACGTTAAATAACCTCAAATACCTTATTTATCGAAAAAAATTTAAAAGTCTCGTCTTTAAAAACTATCTCACCATTTATTTCCATCGATTTGTGCTGAGCGCGTGTGTCATATGTATCACCGTATTAGGTGTTTCTCCCTCTTAGAATAACGCACGTATTAAAACATGTTGGTTTAAAGAAACCCCCTATGGTAGTAGTAGTACACTTGTAAAAACATATGCATACAGCCATTGGTATCTGCTATTATTTAAACTCTAGGACTTTATTTAATTATCATCCCTTCATTAACTTGTGAGATTCATAACACTCAAGTATTTTGGGCATAAGCACACTTTCATGATTATTGAAAATATTTATTTTTTAAACTCTAAGACCGTAATGGTTGGGGAAACACACCCCCTCCCATACACCCAATTCCCGAGATTCTCGAGATTCTCGAGATTCCCGAGATTCCCGAAATTCCCGAGATTCCCGAAATTCCCGAGATTCCCGAAATTCTGCTACTCTAAAAACACGCTTCTTTGGCCGCATTTTTGCAAAAACGCACATTTTCTTTCAAAAAATTGCAAAAGTGTGAAAACCTATGTTAATTCCCATAGAGAAATCCGACAGTTTGAAAAAAATCGGCCGATTCCGCGTTTTTCAAAAAACGCATTTTTGGCCGCTTTTTTGCGAAAAACCACATTTTTTTCTAAAAAATTCGCAAAAGTGTGAAAACCCATGTTAATTCCCATAGAGAAATCCAACAACTCCAAAACTTCAACTTGTTGAAAAAACGTACATTTTTGTTGTTTTTTTAACGTTTTGAAAACTTTTTGTGAAAAAAACGCTAAAAGCGGCACTTTCTTAAAATTCATGTTCGATCCTCTTGGCATACCCCTCATCATACGATATTTTTAAGTATCTAACCCTACAAGATTCTCGCAGTTCACTTCGTAACCCCGATATAGCGGAGGGATAGTGTAGGAACGATGGTCTTGGCATGCCTTCAGCATACTCCTTTGGCACACCCTTGGTACGCTTTGACATACCCCTTGACATGTCTTTGACATGCTCCTGGTATACAGACATTTAATACTTAATCAATTAATTTAATTAACATCCTTTAATTAACTTGCGTGATTCATAACACTAATGAATGAAAGATTCTTTTTAAAACATGTTAAAATTTAATAAGAACTTCTTTAAAAGAGCCTCTCCCAGCTGAGAATAAATAGCATTTCGTGATGGTCCAACACAAGCATTCTATCAGTCCGGAAAAACTGTCCCCCACCACAGATGTTAACAATAGCAGCGAGAGCGGTTCAGTCGACCCAGCCCAACGCGGGATATTGCCTAAAGTTATATCCAGATACAAAACCACGCTCTGTTAGCAGTATCCTCATCTTTCCCGCACTGGCCATACGATGTAACTATCCACATTCACGCGAGGTGGGGAGGGGTAGATCTGTCATCGTGATTTAATGCATTATGCGGTATTCATTTGAGAATCACAGTTAAATTGTGGCGTCGATTTACATTAGATATTAAACACTTGTTGTTTTTATCCAGTTTAAATTGGCGGGTGAAGGTGGGACCACAATTAAAAATTAAAATAATTCACTTACATACATTACACTAACTAACCACACACTTTGCTACACTAAGCCTTCGGGTCTGTCGTGCGGTTTTTAAAACATTTATTTTTAAAACATGATGGGATTTAAAGATACCCTCACACACGTATAAAATAACACACGTATTAAACTATGTTGGTTTAAAGAAACTCCTATGGTAGTATACACATGCATAAAATAACACCCATATTAAACCATGTTGGTATAAAGAAATAACGCATGTATAAAATAACACCCATATTAAACCATGTTGGTATAAAGAAACCCCTATGGTAGTATACACTTTCACGATTATTTAAAAATATTTATTTTTGGGAATATTTATTTAAAATATTTATTTTTAAAATATTTGAACTCCAAGATCGAAATGGCTGGAGAAACACACCCCTCCTATACACCCGATTCATGCGATTCTGCTACTTTGAAAACGCGCTTTTTTATCACATTTTTGCAAAAAACACACATTTTTGTTGTTTTTTTACGTTTTTGCAACATTTTGTGCGAAATGTTAATTTTGCCCATTACCACATTTTTAGTGACATTTTTGTAAAAACGCACATTTTTTTGTAAAAAAATTACAAAAGTGCGAAAACCCATGTTAATTCCCATAGAGAAATTGGAATTTTGAAAAAAAATCGCAAAATGTTAATTTTGCCCATTATCACATTTTTTGTTACTTTTTTACGTTTTTGAGACATTTTGTGCAAAAAGTTAATTTTTCCCATTACCACATTTTTTGAAAAAAAATGACAAAAGTGTGAAAACCCATGTTAATTCCCATAGAGAAATTAACATTTTCAAAAAAAAGACGCAAAATGTTAATTTTGCCCATTACCACATTTTTTGTTACTTTTTTACGGTTTTGGAACATTTTAACAAAATGTTAATTTTTCCCATTACCACATTTTTAAAAAAAAAAAAATTACAAACGTGTAAAATTCAAGTAAGTACAGATATATTATTTCCCAAACTGTTCGATGCTCTTGGCATGCCTTCAGCATATCCCTTTGGTATACCTTTACCATGTCCTTGGCACGCTTCTAGCATGCGGATGGATAACAATGGCCTTTATATACTTAATCACTTTATTTAATTATCCTCATTAACACCTTTAATTCATTTAAGAAAAAGAAAAAAAAAATACGAATATTTCGTACTTAATTAATTCATTTAGAAAAAAAAAAAAAAAAAAATCCCAATTATCAGAAAAATCCTAATTTTAATTCTCCTTTCTACCGCTAGGGGGCGCTGATGGTTTCATACCTCCTTCGCAGGTGTTGCCACCTCGAAAAAAGTTTATCCCATACTTAGAAAAAATCTCAATCCAAAAAATTTATTTCCCCCTGAACCCCTCGTACAAGACTACGGCATCGTTGCCACCCAGAAAAAAGTTTCGAAAAATTTTTACCCCCACCTTTTTTCATTCTCCCCCCTTTTACACCCCCGTCCAGGATTACGAAAATCCAAGATGGCGGCCCTACCTCATACCTCATACCTCGCATACCTCCTTCGCAGGTGAACGCCCCTTTCTCTTCTACTCATAGGTGTATGTGCCCATGTGTAGATATGTGCATATTCATATGTGAACATGTGTACATATGTACATGTTCATATGTGTATGTGCCCATGTGTACATATGTGAATGTTCATAGGTGTATATGCTTATGTGTACATATGTACATGTTCATATGTGTATGTGCCTGTATGTACGTACGTGCATGTTCATATGTGTATATGTCCATGTGTACATATGTGCATGTTCATATGTGTATGTGCTTATGTGTACATACGTGCATGTTCATAAGTTTTTGTGCCCATGTATACATATGTGCATGTTCATATGTGTATGTGCATATGTGTATGTGCATATGTGTGTGTGCACATATGTGTATGCGCCATACAAAATTTCATTTGTAATAATCCATTCATTAGTAAGAAGCCTTAGCACACAAAAAATACCCTTGTCTAGCTAAAGTTTATTTATCCAACTCTATTCCATTCTAAATATTGAGACAAAAAAATGGGAAAGATATAATGAAACATTGATTTTGGCTCACCAATGTATTGGTTACATTAAAAAAAAATGAGTTACAAACTTTTGTTTTTTCGCGGAGACTTTTGTAGCAGCAGGCAACAGAAGCTTTATTCTTCTAATGTTAAACGGTGGCAAGGCATTTCCGATGAAACATCTAAGAAACGAGATCGTTTCTCCTTTAAAATGTGTACTTTGATGATCCAAAGCAAATAACATTCGTTCTTTTAATACTCCTTCCTTTAACTCGTTCGTTATATTTAGAAAAAAAATAGAAAATGAATCCTGAAATACATATGTATATATATATATATATATATATATATATATATATATATATATATATAAATTACAGTTTAGCATAAGCGTATGCACCAAAATTGCACTTTAGCTCCTAATATGCACTTTAGCACATAATATGCACTTTAGCACTTAATATGCACTTTAGCACGTAATATGTACTTTAGCACTTAATACGCACTATTGCACTTAATACGCACTTTAGCACTTAATAAGCGATTGCACCAAAATTGCACATTAACACTTAAAATGTACTTTAGCACTTAATATGCACTTTAGCACTTAATACGCACTTTAGCATTTAATATATACTTTAGCATTTAATATGCACTTTAATATATAATATAAATAGACGTATTTTAAAACCAATCAATAAAAATGTCGTTGATTTTGTAAAGTACTAGAAAAAATCCCTGTTGCTGCCCACGATTTAAGATGCACATCGCTGATTAAAATTTCATCAGAACTCACAGCCAATTTCTAAAAACAACAAACGCTTTCAAAATAAGCATGTTTTGAACAAAGAAATAAAGAAACCATGTTGTAACGTCACGACTTCAGAGAACGTATTCCCACTTCATGAAACCCGTTACAAAAGATACGATCTTAGTTGTGACGTCAGGAAACTGAAACTTATCCTGCTCGATTTCCCCGTAAGCGATCGAAATTGAACATCGCAACGTTGATGAGCACACTAAAATTTCATCTAAAATTCAGAAAAGAAGCAGTTAAAAAATATTAGAATGCGAAGATATAACTTCAAATGCATGTCAAAAATTAGAATCATGTGCATCCTCAATAAGACGATGCGTCAAAGTAAAAATGAAATTGTATAAATTATGCATTTTTCGAATTATTTTCAAAAAAATTTTTAAATATAGCTTAATCAGCTTACTGTTTAAAGCTCGATGAAAAAATGATCCTTTGATCTTTTCGATAGTATCAAAATGGAACTATGATAATATTTTAGATCGTTGAGGTGCCAATGTGAAAATCGTTTTAAATTGCACATCAACATAAAAAAATATGATGTGGGCAGCACATGACTTTCCCTGCAGACTCAAATTCATTTTTTCTTTATTTCTTTAAGAACTCATTAAATTGAGTTTAATAGCACAAAATGACACCAAATTTGCATCTTTAATTCAATTTCTGCTTTTATTTGGTAATTGGACAGTTTTCCAACGGCGGCATAAAAAAATGCGAAAAATCTCAAATATCTCGAGACCGGTTAGTCCTAGAGTAATAAAGTTGTTCTTATTCCGATTCTCGTCAAAAATTACGTATAAAACAAGCATGTAATTGATACATTTGAACATACGTAATTTTTTTTTAGATATTGGCGATTTTGGGGGGGCCATCTCGTAAAAAAAGTCAGGTTGTTCTTTTCCATATCGTACCAAAATCTAATTAGCACCAGAGTGTCCCACATATGATTTAACTACCAAATTTCGTGAAATTTAGTCAATTTGTATTTCAGCTAGAGTGAATACATAAGATTTTTGAGAGCCATTTCGCAAAAAAAGGCGGATTCTTTTTCTCCGAATTGTACCAAAAACTAATCAGCACCAGGTTCACACCCAAGGGTCGTACCTTACAAATTTTATTAAATTCGGTACATTAGTTTTTGAGTTAGAGTGGATACATACATTGCACGGACACACAGACAGACACACACACAGACGTCACGCTAAAAATAGTTTTTTCGTATTCTAGAGGTCTCAAAACATGTAGATCCGTCGAAAACTCGAGTTGCGATTTTCAACATGATTCCAATACTTTCCCTGTACATTACCATGTATTGCAAGAAAAGTAAAAAATCTGATGTGGGCAGCACATAACTTTCCCTGCAGACTTATATACACGTTCTCTTTATTTTAATTAAATTTATTTCACTTTTAATTCAATTTTCGTTCTCATTCGGTAACCGGACTTATTTTCAAAGGTGGCGTATAGAAAATAAGAAAAACTAAAATATCTCGAGAAAGGATAGTCCTAATATAATGGGGTTGGTCTTATTCTTTTCTTCGCTAAAAGTTACGTATTAATCAAGCATTTAATGGATATATTTGAGCATACGTAGCTCTTTAGTTTAGATTTGGACGATTTTCGCGGGCCATTTTGCAAAAAAATGCAGGTTATTTTTTTCCGAATCATACCAAAATCTAATCAGCACCAGGGTGGCCCACAAATGACTCATCTGCCGAATTTTGTGAAATTCGGTCAATTAGTTTTTCAGTTAGAGTGGATAAAAGCTTTTGCGGGCCATTTCGCAAAAAAAGGCGGGTTCTTTTATCCCAAATCGTACCCAAAATTAATCAGCACCAGAGTCGTCTAAAAGTGACTTACCTACCAAATTTTGTGAAATTCGGTCCATTAGTTTTTTAGTTAGAGTAGATACAAAATCTGCACAGACAGACAAACAGACAGACAGACACACAGACAGACAGACAGACACACAGACACACACACACAGACGTCACGCTAAAAATGTTTTTTTCGTATTCCAGGGGTCTCGAAACGTGTAAATCCGTCGAAAACTCGAGTTGCGATTTTCGACATGATTCCAATACTTTCCCTATACATTACCATGTATTGCAGGGAAAGTAAAAATTACTAAACAGACAGGCAACTTTATTGTGTTAAATACTTTAACAATTAATTTTTTAATTCGATAAAAGCTCAAATTTCAAAGACTTACAGTTTAATGTGTTTGAAATTCTGTTTTTAATGCTTCAAAATATGTAGATTAAGAACATGCAAAATAATTGATACATTGCATTTTACTTTTTCCCTTACTGTTTCGACCATGTTAGAAATTAAAAGAAACAGTTAAAAATATTTGTATTACACGATTTTTTTTTCTTCCATATTCCTCATTTTAAAATAAGAACGATTTCAATTAGGTAAATTTTAGATGCAATACAGCTGAAAATATCTTGAGACAATTTAACAGTAAAAGATCCAAATTTCTGTTGCAGTTATAAAAAAAAATCTGATGTCGGCAGCACATGACTTTCCCTGCAGTCTCATATTCAAGTTCTCTTTACTTCTTCAATGATTTATTAAGTTGAGTTTAATTGCACAAAATAACAGCCATAATTATTACTTTTAATTCAATTTTCGTTTCCACTTGGAAACTGGACGTATTTTCAAAGGTGGCGCAGCTAAAATGCGAAAAAAGTAAAATATCTCGAGAACGGATAATCCTAGAATAATGGGGTTGATTTTACTCTTATTGTTGTCAAAAAAACGTATAAAAGTATAAAATAAGCATTAAATTGATATATTTGAGCATACGCAGTGTTTTATGTTTATATTAAACGATTTCGATTTTTGCGAGCCATTTCGCAAAAAAGGGGTTTTTTCCATTTTTTCCGTAGGGAAAAAATGGAAAAAAGTATTGTACCAAAATCTAATCAGCAGAGTAACCCACAGATAACTTATCTTCTAAATTTTATGAAATTTGACCAATTAGTTTTTTAGCTACAGTGGATACATGTTATTCTTGCAGGCCATTTTGCAAAACAAAGGCGCGTTCTTTTATCCCGAACTATGCCAAAATCTAATCAGCATCAGGGTCACACACAAATGACTCATCTACCAAATTTTATGAAATTCAGTCGATTAGTTTTTCAGTTAGAGTGGATACATGCATTGCACAAACAAATACACAGACAGACACATAGACACACACTCAGACGTCACACAAAAAATGGTTTTTTCGTGTTCTAGAGGTCCCAAAACGTGTAGATCTCTCGAGTTGCGATTTTCGACATGATTCCAATACTTTCTCTATACATTACGACGTATTGCAGGGAAAGTAAAAACTCCTAAACCAAGACTATGAAAAGTTGTACTTCTATTTGATATGCCTAATCAATTCATGCACAACAAACATTGTTTATTTTAGATCTTGTCTCAATTTTTGAACCGATTATGATAATGGGACATGGGACAGAGTGCGACGGGGGGGCTACATCCAGCAGATTAGATTTGTTTGAGCAATGAACTATGTAATGGACAGTAAAAAATCATTTGTTAAAGTGCATATTTTTCCAAAAACTGATCGCTCCTTATGCGTCCCAGCAACAGGATGTTAAAGCAAATTAGGACGTCACGTAATATGCACATTAATAGCTATTTTAACGAAAAATTCTTGTGTGAGGAAATTGATCAATGTCTCTCCTGTCAATTTTGAATAATAAATAAATATTAAATATAAATTCAAATTTATAAATTAAGCAAGATAATTACTCACAAATAGTTATACAATGTAGCATATAACTGTTTCGATAACACAAAGGATCCTCTTCATCAGTGATAAACAGAAAAATATTCTTTAAGACAAAGGACGAAATGGGTTAATAAGTCCTTTTCGACTGAGGGTGTGTTGACCTGTGCTATGCAAGCGTACTACAGCTAGGAGTGTCTGGATTAGTGTCCTATTTTAAGAAATTGCATGATGGTTTCGTTTGGAGTAATTTTTATATGAAATAATACAATGAAAATTGTAAAAAATACGATAGTTATCCCATAAAGTATAAGACAGTCAAATCAAAAACAAAGAAGCCATCACGCTTAAAAAAATTAAGTTGTAAAAAATTAAGCTCATTAAAAACACTTCAAAAATTCTCTTTTTAATAAATCTTATATTGTTTAATGGCGCTTAGAGTCGAAAAATACAGATTTTAAACATGGACCTGGTGAACTATGTCATGCAAGCTTACTCCAGCTAGGAATGTCCTGCTGACCTGTGCTATGCAAGCTTACTCCAGCTAGGAGTGTCTTGATTAGTGCCCTATTTTAAAAAATTGTATGATGGTTGTGTTTGGAGTACTTTTATATGAAATAATACAATAAAGGTTGGAAAAAAATTGTTAAAACCTTTTATTTTAGTTACTAAATGTAAAATAAGTACGATAGTTATCCCATAAAGTATTTAAGACAGTCAAGTCAAAAACAAAGAAACCAACACTCTTAAAAAAATTAAGCTCTTTAAAAACTCTTCAAAAATTAAGCTCGTTTTAATTAATCTTATATTATTTAATGGTGCTTAGCGTCGAAAAATCCACATTTTAAACGTGGACCTGGTGACCTATGTCATGCAAGCTTACTCCAGCTAGGAATGTCCTGCTGACCTGTGTTATGCAGCTAGGCTTACTCCAGCTAGGAGTGTCTTGATTAGTGTCCTATTTTAAGAAATTGTATGATGGTTGTGTTTGGAGTACTTTTATATGAAATAATGCAATAAAGGTTGGAAAAAAATTGTTAAAACCTTTTATTTTAGTTACTAAATGTAAAATAAGTCATGCAAGCTTACTCCAGCTAGGAATGTCCTGCTGACCTGTGTTATGCAAGCTTACTCCAGCTAGGAGTGTCTTGATTAATGCCCTATTTTAAGAAATCATATGATAGTTTTGTTGGAGTAATTTTATATGAAATAATACAATAAAGGTTGGAAAAAATTGTTAAAACCTTTTATTTTAGTTACTATATGTAAAATAAGTACGGTAGTTATCCCATAAAGTATTTAAGACAGTCAAGTCAAAAACAAAGAAACCAACACTCTTAAAGAAATAAGCTCTTTAAAAACTCTTCAAAAATTAAGCTCGTTTTAATTAGTCTTATATTGTTTAATGGCACTTAGCGAAGAAAATATAGCACTTAATCGAAAATCCGTTTCCATTAGATTCTGTCCAATGGTTGATACTATACGTATGAAAAGTTTCAGTCTTTTATGTCACAGGTAAGGGATCTAGAAATATTTTTTTAAAACCACCCCATTTTTACGCCCTCTCAGAGGAGAAATCAAAAATCTGGATGAGTTAACTTTTTCTCCTGTGCTCAATATCATAAGTATGCAAGGATTCAGTCTTCGAAGTCCTCGAGGGGCTTCTTGAGGATTTAAAAATATATTTATTTCCCGACCCTTCACTTTTTATTGAAACCGGAGGGAAAAATAAAAATCAGCCTCTGTTAGATTCTTCCCCATGTTCACAAATATACTTGTGCAACGTTTCAGTTCTGCAGTAAGTCACTGGGGGAGGGGATATTTTTAGAGTATTTGGAATGATACAAACACGTTAGACAAGTATTATGTAGATACCCAACGTTATTGTCCTTTACATAATTTAACTAAAGCATAAAATAATGAACTACAAAATTTATCGTTCATTCAGTGCCTTTGAAATATTAATGTACCTTGTCTCTGTAATTCCGTGCACAAATCAAATCCTGAATGATGTCTTAAAATATATAGCTCTTTCAAAATATCGAATTCGAAGATTCTTGATAACGCTTTTTCTATGATACAAGGGAATATATAAAAATATAATTAATTAATTATATTTAAATAAAGTAAAAGTCATAACAAGTGACATTATTAAAAACCAAGATTTGAATTTCCCGATCACAAAATATTTTTATATATCCTCTACGTTTTCGGAAAGATTCCATTTTGAAAACTCTTTGCAGATAAATATATCCCTCCATACTAGTTGCTTTACTAACCCATGCATATTAAAACGCCCGTCTTTTAATTATATATCAACAGTATCAAAATCCAAAGCCAAATCAATTCCCTAAAGCGCCTTCTGCTATCTAAATTTACCCATAGCTAATTCAATAACTTCAAACGCTTTAGCCGTAGCGCAATTTTTGTGAATGATCTTCTCCCCCTTGAAAGCTGCTTTCTCCCCATTGGCTGTCTCCCGCGCGTTGCGTGTCGGGTAAAACGAACCGTCAATTATTCAGTGCTGCGGCATTAGGAGGATCGAGGTCATAGAAATGTTCGGTTTGATCTTACAGTGAAAGTGATTCTCACTCGCATGAGGAGCAGAACACACTTTAAACTCTCCACTGTGTTCTTTGATTCCCAAAACGTTCGAATTATCCCGTCGTCTTTCAAGGACTGTGATATATTATTTCCAAGGTGCTAAGATTTTTTTACGATTGGTCCACTATAGCAAAGGTGAGTCCAATGTTTTTGATTCTGTTCTTCAAATTGTATGACTTAAAGTATCAATATCCCTTGTATTAGTGTTTTAAAAGGTATTTGGTGTTATAATAATACGTACGGGTAGGGTGAATGAGCTTAGTGTAGGTGAATGTAAGCGCCGGTATGTTAACATATGACGAAAGAGAAACAGTCACAGTTAAGATATGAAGCGAAATCTCTCCAAATACAAAATAACCGTGTTGCTAAAATGAGAGTTTCTGTGTAATCATAAGAGAACATAAGTATATTAGAAGTAAATGTTCTATCCATTCGCTAAATAGAAAATTACTGCGGAAATTACTTGGTTAAGACTATTTGATCATTTATAGTGTGGTTATACGCAAGCATAAATAACTAAATTATAGCGTTTGAATTTAAAAATTATTGTGATTTTATATGCCTACAGTTTGTATAACAGTGTTGTGGAATTACATAATGAAAATATCAGCACAAAAAGCACTCATAAGTACAGACAATTTTTTTTTCTCTAAATAGAAAATAACTGCGTACATTATCTGGTAAAAATTGTATAGTAATTTTCTGCGCATTTATTCACATATGAAAGTATATAGGTCGGACGGTCTGGGTTTCAACAACATATGAAAGTATAAAGTACTGAATAACATTGTTTGAATCTGACAATTATCATAATCATTATATATATAAATATATATATATATATATATATATATATATATATATATATATATATATATATATATATATATATATATATATATATATATATATATATATATATATATAATGTGGGTATGTAAAGATTCATCCCGCATTTCTACACATATATTATAAATAAATAATAATGTTTTATTTCACAAATTATCACGATCTTACATATAGAGGAGGACGATTTCTGTTTGATAGTTTTCTAGTTTATTATTTTTTATTTATTTATTATATTTTGAGGAAGAGGAAAATATAAAAAATTCACAAAGAGGATACAATCAAATATTGAGGCGGGCATGCTGAATATATGAAGAGTAACCCACAATTTGTATGGGCGTCTATGGTATCTTCATTCATCAAGATAGCAAATATTCGCTAAAATATATCTATAGAGAAAACTGTAAATTAGAACAAGATGTATATGTTTAAGAAAAATCATGATTTGATTTTGAAAAATCTGATATATGCAATATATTACTTTTCCTGCATACTGTTACTAATGCACCTCTTTAGCAGTCTAATAGTTACGGGAACAAGTTAATACTTCAATATCCCATCAATTAAAATTTGGTACATTTTGTGACTACATCGTCTGACATCATTATAAATATCACTGAATGAATCTAATAATGCAGCACATTTGATATTCGTGTTCAAAAATAGTATAGAATTGCGTCAACATATCACTGTACTTTGACGCTGCATAAGTATATAAGATAATATTATTTTGTATATGAGAGAGGGTTATTGGATCTCTTTTGGCTACGCTTTACGGACTTTTGAAATAATTTTGCAAAATTTCTGCAGACTTGGCGGTATTTAAAGGATCTCGAATTCATAAAATAATGTTAAAATTCTTATTGCATCATATTCAATTTAAAGGAAAGTAGTAATTCCAAAAATTGTGAGAAGAGTGACTTTTTTATATGTAAACTTTTACAATCAAAACATTTAATCCATAATTTCAAAGGCCTCTTCTATTAAAATAATTTTATAACTTTAGAATACATTAATGAATTCATATTATTTTAAAACTGTACGCACTTTAAATTTTGCTTATAAGCAATTATTTTACTACCAATATTTATAAAACATATTTTCTAAAATAAATAAATGTGATGAGTGAATGTTCAGTGTACTAACTTTTATAATCAAAACATTTGGCATATACGCTCAAAGGCCAATTTTATTAAAATAATTTTATAACTTTAAGAATACATTAATGAATTCATATTCTAAAACTATACGAAATTTAATTTTACTTATAAACAATTATTTCACTACCAATATTTAAAATATATATTTTCTAAATAAATAAATGTGATGAATGAATTTTCTGTATGCTAACTTTTATAATCAAAACATTTGGCACATACGCTCAAAGGCCAATTTTATTAAAATAATTTTATAACTTTAAGAATACATTAATGAATTCATATTCTAAAACTATACGAAATTTAATTTACTTATAAACAATTATTTCACTACCAATATTTAAAATATATATTTTCTAAATAAATAAATGTGATGAATGAATTTTCTGTATGCTAACTTTTACAATCAAAACATTTACCCCATAATTTTAAAGGCCTATTCTATGAAAATAATTTTATAACTTTAAGAATACATTAATGAATTCATATTATTTTAAAACTGTACGCACTTTAAATTTTGCTTATAAGCAATTATTTTACTACCAATATTTATAAAACATATTTTCTAAAATAAATAAATGTGATGAGTGAATGTTCAGTGTACTAACTTTTATAATCAAAACATTTGGCATATACGCTCAAAGGCCAATTTTATTAAAATAATTTTATAACTTTAAGAATACATTAATGAATTCATATTCTAAAACTATACGAAATTTAATTTTACTTATAAACAATTATTTCACTACCAATATTTAAAATATATATTTTCTAAATAAATAAATGTGATGAATGAATTTTCTGTATGCTAACTTTTACAATCAAAACATTTACCCCATAATTTTAAAGGCCTATTCTATGAAAATAATTTTATATAACTTTAAAAAAGCATTAATGAATCTGTATATACTAATTGCCAAGTGTCCGTCTGTCTGTCTGTCACGTTTTTTTCAGGCACTTCCCGAATAGATAGAGACTTGCAATTTGGTGCACGGCTCGGTCGCTCAATAAAAACCCCTGGAAAAATCGAATTTTCCGAAAACGTTCTATAGAGAGGGTGCCCCACACCAAAACGTTCGAAAAGTGAAAAGTTGAGAAAGCATACTTTGCGATGAGACAGAGACTTCAAATTCGGTGTATGGGTAAATCGTTCGAAAGGAAGAAAGTGTGCAATTTCAGATTTTCATTTTTTTTTACTGGGTGCCGCACACTAAAACGTTCGAAAAGTGAAATGATAGGAATGCATGCTTTGCAATGAGATAGAGACTTCAAATTCGGTGTATGGGTAAATTGTTCGAAAAGAAGAAAATGTACAATTTCAGATTTCCAATATTTTCTTCTTAAGGGGGTGTCGCACACCAAAACGTTCGATTTACCGAATAAATGAGAAAAAGCGCCTTTAGAATTTGATAGAGCCATAAAATTTGGTATATGGGCTAATAATTTGACGAAAACTCCCAAGACGAATACAGTTTTTCAAAAATGTTCGTTTAAGGATGTGCTCCAGAGTAAAACGTTCAAAAAGTTAATTGATAAAAAATCCATGCATTGGAATAAGATAGAGATATTAAATTTGGTGTAAGGGTAGATAGTTTGAAAGGAAGAAAGTTACAATTTCAGTTTACCAATATTTTCTACTTTAGGAGGTGCCGCACACCAAAATGTTCGATTTTCGGAATGAAGGAGAAACGCTCCTTTTAAAACGTGATAGAGGCTTTATATTTGGTATATGGGCGAATCATATCATAGAAATCACAAAAAGAATAGAGTTTTTCAAAAATGTATGGCAAAGGGGGTGGGTACTCCACACAAAAGCATTCGAAAGATGAAATACTAGAAAAGCATGCTTCAGGATGAGATAGAGACTTCAAATTTTGGTGTACGGGTAAAAAGTTGGAAAGGAAGAAAGTGTGCATGTTTAGTTTTCAGACATCTTTTATTGTAGGGGGTGTCGCTCACTAAAATGTTTGATTTGCCGAACAAATGAAAAATGCCTGCTTTACAATGTGATAGAAGCTTGAAATTTAGTATATGGGCTAACCATTTCACAAAAAAAACCAAACATGAATACAGTTTGACAAAATTGTTCATTAACGGGATGCTACACAGAAAAACGTTCGAAAGGTGAAGTGATAGAAAAAAACATGCTTTTCGATAGAATAGAGACTTCAAATTTGGTGTACGGGTAGATAGTTTGATAGGAAGAAAGCGTGAAATTTCAGATTTCCAATATTTGCTACATTAAGGGGTGCCGCACACTAATATGTTCGATTTTTCGAATAAATGAGGCAAGCTTCTTTTTAAATGTGATAGAGGCTTGATATTCGGTATATGAGCCAATCATCTGATAAAAAACCCAAGACAAAGAGAGTTTTTCAAAAATGTTCATTTATGGGTGTGCTTCACAGAAAAAAGTTCCAAAGGAGAAATACTAATATAGGGGTGCCTCGGGATGAGATAGACTTTAATGTGGTGTACCGGTAAATAATTCGAAAGGAAGAAATGCGGAAATTTAGTTTCAAAATATTTTCTTCTTTAGGGGGTTCTGCACACCAACATATTCGATTTGTCGAATAAATGTGAAACGCGAATTATTAAAAAATTTACATTATTCGGGGTTGCTTATTGCGAGACCGTTGATTTTCAACGGGTATTCGGCTAGTTCATATTCTAAATTTATACGCCCTTTTCTTTATAAACAATTGTTTTACTACTAATATTTAATAAATAAGTTTTCTTAATAAAATAACATGTTGTCCAGAAAAGTTAATTTTTCAAGTAATTACAATCTATGTGCCAATATAATATAGTCTTAAATTCTGCAAAGAACTTTGCTACCTCAACCGGAAATCGAATCACAGATCTTCGTACTGACCAGCTGGATGCTCTACCGTTGAGCTACTGGGACGGAATTACAAGCTCTTATCGAAGTGGAGGCAGCATTCTCCACCCTCTAATGTCAGATTGAAGTGCAACTGGCAATCTGATTGACCACGTCCTGCTATTTCTGTCCCAGGTTAGCCTTCTGCTATTTTCTTATCCTCCAGATTAGCCTTTTGCTGTTTTTTTATCCTCCAGGTTAGCCTTCTGCTGTGTTTTTATCCTCCAGGTTAGCCTTCTGCTGTTTTTTTTATCCTCCAGGTTAGCTTCCTATGTGGGCTTTAACTTCCCGATTTTAAATCGGCACACAATATACCAGGGTTCACTGAACCCTTTCTAGTTGTACTAGGGTCACTTCAGACCTTCGATAACTTTGCACTAGCCTACAGTGTTGATTTATTTGTGCGCCATTGTAAAGAACGTTGCAGCACCAACCGGAAATCGAGCCTCGGATCTTTATACTGGCCAGCCAACGCTACAACTGGGACTGAATTACAAGCTCTTATCGCTGAAGTGGACTCTACAAATCATACATTCGAATTTAAATTTATAAAGCGCTTTATTTTAAACCTGTATAGTTCGCAATTTATGTTAATTACCTCCTAAAGTTTTAATTTCTGTCACTGCGAATACAAGATTATTTTGGATTATACAATATTTTCTCCATTTTCATTACATTTATTATTTTCTATTTTATTATTATTTTTACTATTTACTTTCCTTTCATGCGTAGTTTAATGTACAGGACAAGTATTGCGACAGGGTGGAAAATTCGAATTCGACTTTTCGACCGAAGAGCGTGTTTTAAACTACCCTGAACTCGAATCGAACGTTTTTGAAATGATGGCTGTGTATGTATGTATGTATGTATGCTAAACTTTATGTATATATGATAGTGTGTTTGTATGTTAGTATGTGTGCCGTGAGTCTGTGGACGCGATATCTCAAGAACGAATGGAACGTTTTGAAAATAATTTGGTATGATAATTACAACCCGTAAATACTAGAACTCTGTCGATTTTAAATGCCATTGAATGTACGAAAGATCACCCTCCCCCAAATTTGAAATGAATTTTTGAAAAAAAATTTAAAAAAATCTGATGTGGGCAACACATGACTTTCCTTATATAATGCAATGAATTTACTACTTTTACAGTTAAAAAAATGTTATTCTTATAGTAGATACTTATATTCTTTCCAAGATATTGAATTTTCTTCAATTAATTGTAATTTTGATTGATTTAGCGTCATTTTTATCCATTTGGCGAGATTTTTGTTAATTTGGCAACAATTAAAAAAGTTGCCAAGTTGGCGACATCTCGCCAAATTCGTCGCCAAAATCTCGCCAAGCATTATGGACGAAGAAATAAGTTATTCTTACAGCAGATAAATAACTATTGGCGTTCAAATACAAAAGTATTACTCAAAGTATCTTTTTTCATGACTGGAACGAACTAGATCCACGAGAATGATGTCACCCAATTTATCGCATGGTGTTACACATGAAAAGTAAACATGGTTCTCAATAGGAAATATTTTTTTATTTTATGACTTTTTGATAATTTTTTTGAAAAATGTGCAATATCTCGAGAACGGTTCGTGTTAGCGTTCTAAAATTTATGTCAATCGTTTTCTAATGAAAAATTACATAAGAAATGTCTATTTGCGTAACTTTATTAGCGGTTTTGATTTTATGACGAATTTTTCAAAATTTCACTCAAAAATTTAGGGGGGTTCTGAACATTCGATTGCGTATAAAAACAATAGGCTTCCAGTGTTTACGGATTGTGATTTTTGTACCAAATTTCGTTCGAATCGGCCCATTCGTTCGTCAGTTATCGTCTCCACAGACTCACTGACACACACACACACACACACACATACTTTCACACACACACACACACACACACACACACACACACACACATACACACACACAGACATCACTTCAAAAATGCTTGATTCGTGATCAGGGATGCTTGAAACGTGCTCTCCCGTCGAAAACTCGAATTCGAATTTTCGACCCCGTCACAATACTTTCCTTATACATTATGTATATAAGGAAAGTAATATCAGTGCATTCAATAATGATAAATAAATAATCATTTCCATTATTTCGTTATTACTTTCCTTATATACATAATGTATAAGGAAAGTATTGTGACGGGGTCGAAAATTCGAATTTGAGTTTTCGACGGGAGAGCACGTTTCAAGCATCCCTGATCACGAATCAAACATTTTTGAAGGTATGTCTGTGTGTGTGTGTGTGTGTGTGAAAGTATGTGTGTGTGTGTGTGTGTGTGTCAGTGAGTCTGTGGAGACGATAACTGACGAACGAATGGACCGATTCGAACCAAATTTGGTACAAAAATCACAATCCGTAAGCACTGGAAGCCTATTGTTTTTATACGCAATCGAATGTTCAGAACTCCCCTAAATTTTCGAATGAAATTTTGAAAAAATCGTCAAAAAATCAAAACCACTAATAATGTTACGCAAATAGACATTTCTTATGTAATTTTTCATTAGAAAACGATTGGCATAAATTTTAGAACGCCAACATGAACCGTTCTTGAGATATTGCACATTTTTTAAAAAAATTATCAAAAAGTCATATAAAATAAAAAAAAAATCCTATTGAGAAACATTTTCACTTTTCATATGTAATACCATACGATAAATTGGGTGACATCATTCTCGTGGATCTAGCTCGTTCCATTCATGAAAAAATGTACTTTGAGTAATACGTTTGTATTTGAACGCCAATAGTCATTTGTCTACTGTAAGAATAACTTATTTCTTCGTCCATAACGCTTGGCGAGATTTTGGCGACGAATTTGGCGGAATGTCGCCAACTTGGCGACTTTTTGGAATGTTGCCAAATTAACGAAAATCTCGCCAAATGGATAAAAATGACGCTAAATCAATGAAAATGACGACTAATTGTCGAAAATTCAATATCTTGGAAAGAATATTAGTATCTACTATAAGAAAAACCTATTTTTTTTACTGTAAAAGTAGTAAATTCATTACATTATATAAGGAAAGTCATGTGTTGCCCACATCAGATTTTTTAAGAAGTAAGATCATTGCATAATGTATCAAAAGTCAGTCTTGTGCTGCCTACATCATATTTCAGTATTAAAAGTGGTAGTTATATTTGAGATAAACGATATTCTCTTTCCCATCTTGTGTGTTTCTTTGACAGTTTTTCTTATCTCTTCAATAGAAAATTTTCTTATCTATATGGCAACCATTTCTTATCTATTTATACCTATAAAAAATGGCTATGAAAACACGTGCATTCAGTGAATGCCTGCCTTAAAAACCACATGCGCAAGGTATAAAAAATATTTCCATAGCGTGTAACGTTACATATTTCTGCTTTCAGCCAGCATCTGCTAACTTCAACCATGACAACTTAGTTGTGAGGCCTGCCATTGTTCAACATCTGCCATCAACGGCCATTAAAAATATCTAAATATATTATTATTACAGCATTAGAAAATATCTAAAGTGTTATTCACCACTCGATTTTCTTATACATTAATAATATATAGGTTTTTTTATTCATTTAACATCTTTCATAAAAATTCTAAAAATATTTTTACCATACGGGTCTTTTTATACCGATCATCAGGTCTATTACGCCGATGAATGTAAATCCATTAAAAAAAAATCTGATGTGGGCAACACATGACTTTCCTTATATAATGTATTGAATTTACTACTTTTACAGTAAAAAAATAGGTTTTTCTTATAGTAGATTCTAATTCTTTCCAAGATATTAAATTTTCGACAATTAGTCGTCATTTTCATTGATTTAGCGTCATTTTCATCCATTTGGCGAGATTTTCGTTAATTTGGCAATATTTCAAAAAGTCGCCAAGTTGGCGACATTCCGCCAAATTCGTCGCCAAAATCTCGCCAAGCGTTATGGACGAAGAAATAAGTTGTTCTTACAGCAGATAAATGACTATTGGCGTTCAAATACAAAAGTATTAATTAAAGTATCTTTTTCATGAATGGAACGAGCTAGATCCACGAGAATGATGTCACTCAATTTATCGCATGGTATTACATATGAAAAGTGAACATGTTTCTCAATAGGAATTTTTTTTTCATTTTATATGACTTTTTAATATTTTTTTTAAAAAATGTGCAATATCTCGAGAACAGTTCATGTTAGCGTTCTAAAATTTATGCCAATCGTTTTCTAATGAAAAATTACATAAGAAATATCTATTTGCGTAACTTTATTAGTGGTTTTGAATTTTTGACGATTTTTTCAAAATTTTATTCGAAAATTTAGGAAGGTTCTGAACATTCCATTACGTATAAAATAAATAGGCTTCCAGTGTTTACGGATTGTGATTTTTGTACCAAATTTGGTTCGAATCGGTCTATTCGTTCGTCAGTTATCGTCTCCACAGACTCACTGACACACACACACATACACACACACAGACATCACTTCAAAATTGTTTGATTCGTAATCAGGGATGCTTGAAACGTGCTCTCCCGTCGAAAACTCGATTTCGAATTTTCGACCCCGTCACAATACTTTCCTTATACATTATGTATATAAGGAAAGTAATAAAATCAGGATTTTCGCTCCAATTCCAATACTTTCTCATAAAAAAAATAAAAACTCTGCAAAATTTAAATATTTCAATATTTAAACTTATTTTTTTTAATTCCAAAATATGTAACTTTTTATGCATAATAAAATGATTTAACAAATTTTTATTTAAAAAAATACATTTAAATTTAAATGGTTACATTGTTAAATTTACTTAAATGTATTTGAATTTACTACGCAAATTTGTGAAAAATGAAACAATTATACAATATTGTCATATTTCAATATTGTAATTTATTCAATATTAAAAGAAAATGTAATTTTTTAATGAAATTATTTGAAAAAATTTAACGGAAAGAAATACAATCGAGTTTAAACGTTTCAATATTTAAACTTACTTAAAACTATATAAATTTAATATAAAAATAAATGAAAATTTTTAAAAAATGTAACATTGGAATATTTAAATATTCTAATATATTAATTTATTCAGAATTCCAAAAAAATTATATTTTTATTACAATTTCCTAAAATTCTTTATAAAATAACCTCATTTGCATTTAAATAGTGAAATATTTAGATTTACTTAAACATATTTATGTCAATATAATAATACATGAAAGAATTTAAAGTTTTAGTATTAAAACAAGCTGTAGTATTTAAATAAAAGCATAACGTTGTATATATTAGTAGTTTTTTTTCTTGTATATCAGTTTCTTTTTCTTGTATATAGTGGATATCAGTGGTTATTTTATTAATTTTACTTCACTTTCACAAGCATAAAAAATCTGATGTGGGCAGCACATGATTTTCCTTATATAATGCAATGAATTTACTACTTTCACAGTAAAAAAAATAGATTATTTTTATAGTAGTTATTTATATTCTTTCGAAGATATTAAATTTTCGTCAATGAGTCGTCATTTTCCATGTCGTCATCATCAATGAGTCGTCATTGATTTAGCGTCATTTTTGTCCATTTGGCGAGTTTTTCGTTAATTTAGCAACATTTAAAAAGTCGCCAAGTTGGCGACATTCCACCAAATTCGTTGCCAAAATCTCGCCAAGCGTTATGGACGAAGAAATAATTTATTCTTACAGCAGATAAATGACTATTGGCGTTCAAATACAAAAGTACTACTCAAAATATATTTTTTCATGAATGGAACGAACTAGATCCACGAGAATGATGTCACCCAATTTATCGCATGGTATTACATATGAAAAGTGAACATGTATCTCAATAGGAAATATTTTTTTTATTTTATATGACTTTTTGATAAAGTTTTTGAAAAATGTGCAATATCTCGAGAACGGTTCATGTTAGCGTTCTAAAATTTATGTCAATCGTTTTCTAATGAAAAATTACATAAGAAATGTCTATTTGCGTAACTTTATTAGCAGTTTTGATTTTTTGACGATTTTTTCAAAATTTCACTCGAAAATTTAGGAAGGTTCTGACCATTCGATTGCGTATGAAAACAGTAGGCTTCCAGTGTTTACGGATTGTGATTTTTGTACCAAATTTCGTTCGAATCGGTCCATTCGTTCGTCAGTTATCGTCTCAACAGGCTGACTGACACACACACACACACACATACTTTCACACACACACAGACATCACTTCAAAAATGTTTGATTCGTGATCAGGGATGCTTGAAACTTGCTCTCACGTCGAAAACTCGAATTCGAATTTTGGACCCCATCACAATACTTTCCTTATACATTAAGTATATATGAGAAAAGTAAAAAGTCATTCATTATTCTTTTAAAATAGTCAATTCCCTATGCGTATTCCGTTATCCACAATTTAAAGCAAAACTTGTGGAAACTCAGCTGAATTCCACAAAAGAGTAATTTGCAGAGAGAGTAAGGCGTGTAAAACATATTTCCTTCGGGGATTACTACATTGTTGGACTGTCATGCAAGTATGTCCAAAAGTAATTTTACTTTCATAGCAACCAGAAATAATACGAAATATTTATCAATGCATTGAAAACAATGTTGCGGAAAAAAGTGACACACCAACATTTTGCACGTAATGAAACATGTTTTACACATAAGCATATTGATCTAATTTTGCGAGTAAAATGAAATTGAAGTTACAGAACGTGTTGCTGTAATTTCATGGTTAGCATGGAAATAAGGCTAATTCCAGATCAAATGAATGAGAGTTGAATAATTCTTTTCATTTAGCTTTAAAAACAACTCGTTGTCTTGCAACCTATCTATCGCTATATTTATTTATCTTTCTTTAGTTCTCTTTTTTTTGTTAATTCCTCTTTGTTTATTTATATTTTCCCTCCTCTCAGTCTTACTTTTTCTTCTCTCACCTTTTTGCTACTCTCTATATTTTATTTCTCTCTTCTCGTTTCCTTTTCTCTATCTCTTTTGGCTCTCTTGTTAATCTAGTCTTCTCTCCTTTTCTCTCTTTCAACTTATTACTTTCCTTATATACATAATGTATAAGGAAAGTATTGTGACGGGGTCGAAAATTCGAATTCGAGTTTTCGACGGGAGAGCACGTTTCAAGCATCCCTGATCACGAATCAAACATTTTTGAAGTGATGTCTGTGTCTCTGTGTGTGTGTGTGTGTGTGTGAAAGTATGTGTGCGTGTGTGTGTGTGAAAGTATGTGTGTGTGTGTGTGTCACTGAGTCAGTGGAGACGATAACTGACGAAAGAATAGACCGATTCGAACCAAATTTGGTACAAAAATCACAATCCGTAAACACTGGAAGCCTATTGTTTTTATACGCAATCGAATGTTCAGAACCCCCCTAAATTTTCGAATAAAATTTTGAAAAAATCGTCAAAAAATCAAAACAACTAATAAAGTTACGTAAATAGACATTTCTTATGTAATTTTTCATTAGAAAACGATTAGAAGAAATTTTGAACCGTTCTCGAGATATTGCACATTTTAAAAAAAAAATTATCATAAAGTTATATAAAATAAAAAAAAATATTTCCTATTGAGAAATATGTTCACTTTTTATATGTAATACCATACGATAAATTGAGTGACATCATTCTTGCGGATCTAGCTCGTTCTATTCATGAAAAAAGATACTTTGAGTAATACGTTTGTATTTGAACGACGTCTGCTGTAAGAATAACCTATTTCTTCGTCCATAACGCTTGGCGAGATTTTGGCGACAAATTTGGCGGAATGTCGCCAACTTGGCGACTTTTGAAATGTTGCCAAATTAACGAAAATCTCGCCAAATGGCTAAAAATGACTCTAAATCAATGAAAATGACGACTAATTGTCGAAAATTCAATATCTTGGAAAAAATATTAGTATCTACTATAAGAAAAACCTATTTTTTTTTACTGTAAAAGTAGTAAATTTATTACATTATATAAGGAAAGTCATGTGTTGCCCACATCAGATTTTTTTTTCTTCTGTCCCCTTCTATCCACAAAAGAGTAATTTGCAAAGAGAGTGGGGCGTATAAAACATATTTCCTTCGGGAATTACATTGCTGAATAAAAAGAATTCATTGAATGAAAAGAATTCAGCACTTCTCATACAATTCATCTTGCAATAGCTTGATTTGTTTACATTCTGCATGCTATAGAAATTAAGCTTCGTTGTAGAAATAGTCAAAGTTCAGTGATCATTTAAAATAAAAAATATTGCAATTGCGTTGGCTCAGAATATAGATACATAGGTAATATGCAAAAATAAAGCGGTTTTATGACGGATGCAACACTAAATATAAGTTTAAAAGATCTTCAAACATCCCTATTTTTACACAGGGTAAAAAAATGGATGCCGGATGCCACATTTTATTTTAAAATGAGTCAGGTGATCTCGTCATATAATATAGGTGTAATTATTATTTTAAGTACTACCTAATATATTTTACTGAGAAATTTTTGACATGTTTTACATAATAATTTGATTATTTCCGAAACTTTTCGAAACAATTTTTTAATTTTAACTCCACTTAAAGAATGTTTGAAAAAATTATGTGTTTAGGGTTCAGTGCATTTCATTTTTACTTTCCTTATATACATAATGTATAAGGAAAGTATTGTGACGAGGTCGAAAATTCGAATTTGAGTTTTCGACGGGAGAGCACGTTTCAAGCATCCTTGATCACGAATCAAACATTTTTGAAGTGATGTCTGTGTGTGTGTGTGTGTGTGTGTGTGTGTGTGTGTGTGTGTGTGTGTGTGTCAGTGGGTCTGTGGAGACGATAACTGACGAACGAATGGACCGATTCGAACGATTGACATAAACGAAAACGATTGACATAAATTTTAGAACGCTAACATGAGCCGTTTTTGAGATATTGTACATATTTAAAAAAAATATCAAAAAGTCATATAAAATAAAAAAAAATTTCCTATTGATAAAAATGTTCACTTTTCATATGTAATACCATGCGATAAATTTGGTAACATTATTCTCGTGGATCTAGCTCGTTCCATTCATGAAAAAAGATACTCTGAGTAACACTTTTGTATTTGGACACCAATAGTCATTTATCGGCTGTAAGAATAACTTATTTCTTAGTGCATAACGCTTGGCGAGATTTTGGCGACGAATTTGGCGGAATGTCGCCAACTTGTCGACTTTTTGAAATGTTGCCAAATTAACGAAAATCTCGCCAAATGAATAAATATGCCGCTAAATCAATGAAAATGGCGACTAATTGTCGAAAATTCAATGTCTTGGAAAGAATATTCGTATCTACTATAAGAAAAACCTATTTTTTTACTGTAAAAGTAGTAAATTCATTACATTATATAAGGAAAGTCATGTGTTGCCCACATCAGATTTTTTTAATCCCGGTTCAATCCAAAACTAATTAGTTATTACTATTTATTTTCATTCCGATATGCCTCACAGACCGTCTCAACAATATACTGAAATTTCATTTTGATAAAGTCATTTTTACGGCAGTTATCGTGCGAACAGGCAGACAGACAGACAAAATGAACAAAGTAATAAACAGTTCTTGACTATGTTGGAGAGTGTAAAAATTACTCAGTGAAAGTGGTGGAAATGACATAAGACAAGTCTCAAAATTCAAGCTGATGACAGGCTCCAATGCTGACCGTGAGCACAGTGATACCAGCAACAAGTCGTACAACAAAAATGACATCCAATACAGGTACTCCTTTATTTCCCATGAAGAACTCGAATTAAATAAAATATTTTTTTTTAAATAATGACTTTGTTACCACACTCGACTTCAAATTAAATTTAGAATGAATATAAATTCTAAAATTATGAAAATGAATACCATTCTACAATTAACAAGAAAGATCAATCATGCATAAAGCATTGATTATAAAACACTTCCCAACTGAAATGCATAGTTACTTAAACATATCTAAAATGCGAGATACATTCAGCGCTGATATATTTGAAATTATCACAGTACTACAATAATTTATTATAATCGAAACTTGAAACTTCATCGAAAAAAATGAACTTTATTCAAATGACGTCATCGAATTACAAGTCGTCTGGCTCTCTGTGAAATAGCAATGAATATTTCATTCATATCACTTTTATTATAAATTTCAGAGCTAAATAATTTTGCGTGAAAAAATTCAGCAATTCTTATACAACTCATCTTGCAATCACTTGTTTACATTTTGCATCCATTGCAGTTACGCTTCGTTGTAGAAATAATCAAAGTTAAGTGATCATTTAAAATAAAAATCACTTGAAAAAAAAAGATGGATACCATATTTTATTTTGAAATGAGTCACGTGATCTATTCAAATAATATGGGTGTAATTATTATTTTAATTTTTATTTAAAAAACTATCGAACATGTTTTGCTGAAATTTTTTTATATATTTTGTGGGATAATTGAAATATTTCCTAAAATTTTCGAAGCAATTTGTGAATTTTAACTTTGCTTTAAAAACGTTTGAAAAATTAGGTCCCATAGGTTTCAATATATTTCACATTTTCAAGCTGGGTTCAATCCAAACCTAATTGGGTGATATTATTCACTTACCTTCCCATATGTTCCACAGACTGTCTCAACAACATACTAAAATTTGATTCTAATAAATTCATTTTTACGGTAGTTATCGTGTAGACGGACAGACAGACTGACAGAATGAACAAAGCCATAAGCACTATTTAACTATGTAGGAAAGTGTTAATAATTAAACATGTTAGTCAAAAATATATATGTGTTGAAATAAATAATTATGTGAGAAAAAATTAGAAGTGTTGTTAATAAATAGGTTATTTAGTGTTCCTCTTTAAGGAATTAGATTAATTTACAGGTTGACGCCGGACTACTCAACATCTGGGTTACATGTTAGACGCAGGACTTTGTACGTACTATTACGATCTTGAGCCCGAATGAAGATAATCATCAATTACTACTTAAATATTATTTCAACCAAATTTAATGCTCCTTGTCCTTCCCCAAAAGATATTTTCGCCACTTTTCAATGCTCTTGTCTCATAATATATTTCACCACAAGTCGTAGTTATTTTTTTATTTGGCTACGACTGAGAAGGGATACCTGATTACGTGGAGAGTTGGTATCCTTCAGCTGGGTACCCTAGACCTCCCATTCTGCAGAAACTTGGCGTAAACTATTTTGAAATTTTACGAAGTTTTCTACAAAAACACTTCTTTATGGTAAAAAACTCCCCTGCCAAGTACAAAAATCAAAAATTTGCGAAACGGATTTTTGATTTTTGCACTTGGCGAGGAGTTTATTATTACGAAGAAGTGTTGTTGTGAGATATTAATATACCACACATAATATTTTGGGAAATTAATATATGTCAAGCGCATTAACTCACTTCAAGCACATTTATTGTTCTCCCAACGCAATTTCATATCTTACCGAACTTGTGAAATTTGCTCTCTTAATCAGACCCTCTAAGACATACATGGATAATTTCTTTATGGATCACGAGAAGTCATTCCGACTCCCTTTTCACCGAATACTTCAACTCACGAGTTTTATGTCGTACGTGGCGAGTAAGCTGTAAATCTCGCAGCATTGTTTTTGTTCTCGCAGGGATTTTATGTCACTCGCGAACAAGCGAATGAGCCATCCCATGAAAAATGGTTGTTGTGAGTGCATGCTTTGTATGGAAATGAAGCTAAATATGTCAGGTGAAGTCAATATGCCTCCGATAACACTCCTAAGTTGGATTCAGAGAAATGTTTTACTTTTCTATCAAACGATAATTATGATTAATTTATATTCTATAAAAGGCCAGTAAATACACCCACCGTTGCTCGCTATTAAAAATGTGCAAATTCCAGTAGTATTCTATATGATATTGTTTGTTTTTTTAAATTAATAGAATATGTAATTTATTTCCATAAAAAAAATCTGATGTGGGTAACACATGACTTTCCTTACACAATGTAATGAATTTACTACTTTTACAGTAAAAAAAATAAGTTTTTCTTATAGTAGATACTTATATACTTTCCAAGATATTGAATTTCCGACAATTAGTCGTCATTTTCATTAATTTAGCATCATTTTTATCCATTTGGCGAGTTTTTCATTAATTTAGCAACTTTTAAAAAGTCGCCAAGTTTCCGACATTTCACCAAATTCGCCGCCAAAATCTCGCCAAGCGTTATGAACGGAGAAATAAGTTATTCTTACAGCAGATAAATGACTATTGGAGTTAAAATACAAAAGCATTACTCAAAGTATGTTTTTTTTTTCATGAATGAAACGAGCTAGATCCACGAGAATGATGTCACCCAATTTATCGCATGGTATTACATATGAAAAGTGAGCATGTTTCTCAATAGGAAATATTCTTATTTATTTTATATGACTTTTTGATACATTTTTTTTAAAATATGCAATATCTCAACTGTTCATGTTAGCGTTCTAAAATTTATGCCAACAGTTTTCTAATGAAACATTACATAAGAAATGTCTATTTGCGTAACTGTATTAAAGGTTTTGAATTTTAGACGATTTTTTTTAACTTTCACTCGAAAATTTAGAGGGGTTCTGAACATTCGATTGCGTATAAAAACAATAGGCTTTCAGTGCTTACGGATTGTAATTTTAGTACCAAATTTCGTTCGAATCGGTCCATTCGTTCGCCAGTTATCTTCTCCACAAACTCACTGACACACACACACACAGACATCACTTCAAAAATGTTCGATTCGTGATCAGGATGATTCGATTCGTGATGCTTGAAATGTGCTATCCGGTCGAAAACTGGAATTCGAGTTTTCAACCCCGTCACTATACTTTCCTTATACTATATAAGGAAAGTAATACGTAAATTTGAAATATCTTTCTCTGAATAAAACTCATGACTTAAGATGTTATACATAACGTGATGTCTGTGTGTGTGTGTGTGTCTGCCTGTGTAGATTTTGTATCCACTCTAACTGAAAAACTAATTGACTGAATTTCTTAAATTTGGTATGTAAGTCACTTGTGGGCGAATCTGCTGCTGATTAGTTTTGGGTACGATTCGAGATAAAAAAAAAACCTACCTTTTTTGCCATATGGCCCTCAAAAATTACCTGTATCCACTCTAGCTGAAAAACTAATAGACCGAATTCCACAAAATTCGGTAGATAAGTCGCTTGTGGGTCACGCTGGTGCTGATTAGATTTTGGTACGATTCGGAAAAAAATAACCTACCTTTTTTGCGAAACGGTCCACAAAAATCGTCAAAATCTAAAATAAAAACTACGTATGCTTAAATATATCCATTAAATGCTTGTTTTATATGTAATTTTTAACGATGAAAAGAATAAGACCATCCCCATTACACTAGGACTAGCCGTTCTCAAGATATTTTAGTTCTTTCTTATTTTCTCTACGCCACCTTTGAAAATAAGTCCAGTTACCAAATGAGAACGAAAATTGAATTAAAAGTGAATTAAATTTAATTAAAATAATGAGAATGTAAGAGATGTAAGTTTGCAGGGAAATAAATGTGCTTCCCACATCAGATTTTTTATGTTTGGAAGAAAATTATATCATGTCGCTCAGCAACGAAATATGTAAATTCAAATGTGTTTAAACAGCAGACGATTTTCATTCAATGTATCCAATTTAAATAATAACGAAATGAATATATACATGGGGTTAGAGAGGAGATAAAACTTCTACGGTTAAAATGCCATAACGCTTTGAGAATTATATGTAGGTGTGTTAGTAAAGTACTCGCAAATATTAGTTGACAAAGAGGCTTAGTATTTAGCATATGTATTTTTGATTAATTTCAAATTAAGGGTTCCCTAATTATGCGCATAATTAACCAGTATATTTTCATAGTTGTGGGATAGAGTGCAGAATATACAGATAAAAGTAAATTGATATGTAAAATAGTTTTGAATACGTAGTGATATTCTTTATTGTTTCAGTGCTAATTTGCGCATATAATTTATTTTTACAAAATTGAAAATTTAAATTAATAGTTTAGGCCTTTCGCCATAGAAATAGATATCATACAGGGCTACTTAATTTTCCCCAGCACCACCTGAATTATTGTCTTAAACTATACTGGCGTTTATTTTAATATGAAGTTTCAACTCCTTACTTTTAGCTCCTCTATGGATTTAACTATGAATTTTATAAATGAACGGTTAAATTGCGATTGTATAATATTAGTTGCGGTTTTAGGATATAAGTTTCTTTGAATAACTTTCTTTGAATAGTTTTATCGTATTCTAGAGATTCCGAAATGTGTAGATTCGTCGAAAACTCGAGTTGCTATTTTCGATTTGATTCCAGTACTTTCCCTATACATTACCATGTATTGCAGGGAAAGTAAAAGAAAAACATAAATCGGAACCATTCTATGGAATGGATTTCTATGGAAGCGAAAATAACAATATCAAAAATTTGAAAAAAAAATTCTCCCAAAACTGTGGGTTTGTATACCAAATAAACAAATAAATAAACATACTTTCAATTTTATATATTTGTATAGATATGCGTTTAGAATAAAATTCCAAATATTCCTAAGAGATATGTTAAGGAATATTATTGTATAATAAAAAATAAGAATTTTTTTTAAGTTTTATAGAATGATATGCACATAATTATATAACATTTCATAAAGACTATTTACATCGAGCTGTATTTGAAATATTTTATAAACTATACCTTGTGTAACTAAATATATAACATTTTAAGTTTTTACCTTGCCATCTGAGACAACTAAAATTGTAATAATTAAATAAATTTTAAGGCAAAAATATGTCAATAAAAATATTTGCACTTGGTAATCAATTTCATATTTTCTTGCATAAAAATATTGAGGAAAGCAATATTACTATTGTGTGTGTGTGCTAAGAATATTGCTTAATTATAATTATCAAAGCAATATTCCTATCAAGAAAATATTGCTTTGAGACAACTAAATCTAAATGGTTTAATGAGAGTTATTGTGGCGGAGAAAAATAAGAAATTGCGAAAAGGAAGAAAATATTCAAAATTCAACAAATCTAAACAAATATTAAAAATTCTATATTGTGGGTCAGAGATGGATGATGAAAACGGAGCGTTTTCAATGAGAGGTTTCGAAAATCCTCCAGAGCTGTTTGAGAAAGAACTTGAGTAGAGCATTTTGGAAAATTTTATGGTTGAAAATTGTTCAGAGAAGATTTTAAGCTGGATATAGGTGCGATTTGACACTAAAAAGAACAATAAAACTGTGTGGTGTAAGTATATTTCTTCAATGAGGATTGAATACCTGTCGTTAAGTTTGTTCAAATTAAAAAAAGTGACAAACCAAGACACTTAAATAATGCCTTCCAGTGCTCGCTCGTCCCTGTTGATAGTAAAACTGAACTGGCAGAGATTATTTTGAACCTCCATCCACTAACAATGAACCAAAAAGGATAATTTTCATTTCAGGTTTATTTTGACCAATTTAATGTGCAATAAAGAACTTTTTTTGTTGTTGTTTCTATAATACTAATCCTGTCATTTTTGCGATAAATAAATAACTTTCCTTCCCGGATTGTAACCACTCACCTCTGATTCAAGGACTTTTTTTTTAACTTCTGAACCTTTCAAAGTAAAACAATAACTTTTACCTTTAAATATGCAGATTTAAAGCATGTGTAACTTCCCTTCATTAAGACTTAACAACTTGTCCCGGGCATGACTGATTTTTTTTTTCTTTTGACATGGCTATGCACGCGGGATGTCACGGGAATAGCAAACTCGCGCATTTTGTTCTCGGGCTCTCTTAAGAGACCGAATTTGTTAACTGCGATTGTGAATATACTCCATCGACGTCACTAGATCTCTTTGGATATCACTGTAAAAGGTGGGTATACACATCACAATTAAGAATCCCTGCGTAAGTTGTTTATTGCCACTTCAAAATTAACAAACAATTTTTAATTGCAAAAATGCGAAAACTTGCCGTGTTTTGGCAACGACTCTCAAAGCCCTCCATAGTTCGTGACGTCACGAATGACGAAATGCTAAGTTCGTCAACGTCAAGCTGACAACGTTTTAATTGGTTGGCGAGGTAATCGCCCAATCTTATTAAAGAACCATGATACATATTAATTTTGCATTGAGGTCGGCATATACGTTTACTTATATCCTGTCAACACCCCCAACTGAACGATGGTGAGTTTATATGTCCTATGTGGAAATTTACGGAAAAAGAACGTAACTCGTGAGTTAAGTTATTATAACCAATCAATAAAATTTGAGAATTTTTCATAACTCGCCAAAAGGCGCCAAGTTGGAGATAATTCATCACCAAGGTCAAATGACCCAAAATTTTAAATTACAATGGTTTTCTGCTACGTATTCGTAACATGATGCCACTTCCGTTACATGCTTCAGCTTCTGTTTCATCTAAGTCACATTTCTTTCAGAATTTACTTTACTACCCTAAGAAGCTTCCCATCAAAAAACTTTCTCAAATTTGAAGAACATAAAAAATTGGCTGTTTTAATCAAACTTGTCCCATTATCTAGACAAACACGGACCATAGTTATGGATCACGAGGAGATATTCAGGCTTCATTTCTCGAATTGCAACTCACGAGTTTTATGCCGCACGTGCGAAACGCGCAGTAAATATCACAAACTTGTTTTTGTTCTTGCTAGTGTTTTATGTCAATTGTGAATAGGCAAATGAGTCGGACAATGAAAAATAGTTGTCTTGAGCTGTGTATGGAAATGACTGTTAAGTGCATGAGCAATGAATATCGCTTTTGAATTGCATTTAGAAAAATGATTATTATCCTTCCACTCTGAGGACAAACTGTTATTAACTGTTAAGGGTACAGGCACGACAGGAAGCTACCTTTGGGCTAATATTTTTTCCTAGAAAATGTACCCGACGTTGCAAGGGGATAAAAACAAAGGTTAATTGAATTCAATCAGTTGTTTTCGAAAAGTTAGCTGGTTTAGTAAAGAAATGAATTTGTTTTAGTTTTAGCAATTTGCAGTACATTCAACGTGTTAAAAATGTCTTTTTAAAAATATATCTGGTATAATTTCTATGAAATATGAAAACAGTATAAGAATTTACGTCACCAATCTAATCTGCAGAGAATTTCGATTTTTACTTTCCCTGCAATACATGGTAATGTATAGGGAAAGTATTGGAATCAGGCCGAAAATTGAAACTCGAGTTTTCGACGGATCTACACGTTTCAAGATCTCTAGAATACAAAAAAACATGTTTAGCGTTATGTCTGTGTGTGTGTGTGTGTGTCTGTCTGTGTTGAAGATCCAGACCGTCCGACTCATCCGAAGGACTTGAGCAATTATTTGGACGGCCGGGAAAACGTGATGTCTGTGTGTCTGTGCAATGTATGTATCCACTCTAACTCCAAAACTAATGGACTGAATTTCATAAAATTTGGTAGGTAAAACACTTGGGCGTGACCCTGATACTTATTAGTTTTTGGTACAATTCGGAAAAAAAGAACCCGCCTTTTTCTGCGAAATGTCCCCAAAAAATCTCATGTATCCACTCCAGCTAAAATACTAATTGACCAAATTTCAAAAAATTTGGCGGATAAATCACTTACGGGATACTCTGATGCTGATTAAATTTTGGTACGATTCGGAAAAGAACAACCTTCCCCTTTTTACGAAATGGCCCGCAAAAATCGCCAATATCTAAAAAAAAGACTATGTATGTTCAAATGTGTCAATTAAATGCTTGTTTTATACGTAATTTTTGACGAGGGAAATAATAAGAACAACTCTATTACTCTAGGACAAACCGTTATTGGGATATTTGAAATTTTTTGCATTTTTACTATGCCACCTTTGAAAAAATGTCCAATTACCAAATAAAAGCAGAACTTGAATTAAAAATGAAAATTTTGTGTTATTTTGTACAATTAAATTCAATTTAATGAATTCTTCAAGAAATATAGAAAGAATGAATTCGCGTCTGCAGGGAAAGTCATGTGCTGCCCACATCAGATTTTTAAGTTTATAACTTTAATTTTGCTTTCAAAATTAAAAATCTGATATGGGCAGCACAGGACTTTCCCTGCAGACTTATATCCACGTTCTCTTTATTTTAATTAAATTTAATTTACTTTCAATTCAATTTTCGTTCTCATTTGATAACTGGACTCATTTTCAAAGGTGGCGTAGAGAAAATGCGAAAAAACTAAAATATGTCGAGAACGGCTAGTGCTAGTGTAATGGGGTTGGTCTTATTCTTTTTTCGTTAAAAATTACGTATTAAACAAGCATTTAATGGATATATTTGAGCTTACGTAGTTTTTTGTTTTAGGTTTTGGCGATTTTTGAGGGTCATTTTGCAAAAAAAGGCAGGTTATTTTTTTCCGACTCATACCAAAATCTAATCAGCACCAAGATGTCCCACAAGTGGCTCATCTACCAAATTTTGTGAAATTCGGTCCATTAGTTTTTCAGCTAGAGGGGATACAAGCTTTTTCGGACCATTTCGCAAAGAAAGCCCGGTTCTTTTGTCCCGAATAGCATCCAAAATTAATCAGCACCAGGATCGCCCACAAGTGACTTACCTACCAAATTTTATGACATTTGGTTCATTAGTTTTTTAGTTAGAGTGGATACAAAATCTTCACAGACAGACAGACAGACACACACATACACAGATGTCACGCTAAAAATAGTTTTTTCGTATTCTGGAGATCTTGAAACGTGTAAATCAGTCGAAAACTCGAGTTGCGATTTTCGGCATGATTCCAATTCTTTCCCTATACATTACCATATATTGCAGGGAAAATAAAATGCGGTTTTCAGAGTGAGAAAAAGGCAAGGATAATATCAAATAAGAGGAGGGCTATTTTATATCTAATTCGATAAAAGTTAAGAATATTTTTTTTTACTTAATTGATCAAGTGATTCTGAACAGTTAATAAGTTAATAAGTGTGTTTCAAAATGATGAAAAAAATTTTATTTTTACTATTGCAAAAGAGGGACATTTCTCGAAAAAATTAGTTTTTTTAGTAAGGATTTATTTGTTAACTCCTCCCCCTAAACCCACCACGAAAAATTAACAAAAAAGTTGCAATCTATTTAGTTTCAAAGTATTTATTTTTTGCGCGGTTTCTAGTTTAGAAAATAAAGTGATTCGAAAAAAATAGTTATTTGAGAAAAATTAGATAAAGAAATCAAAATTGCTTTTGTTCATCAATAAAATAATAGGAAAAATACTCGGAGTTTCAGCCATAGGAAAAATTGTTTCATTTTTAGGAAAGCAAACAGATAACGCCGCCAATCCAATCGGTTGAATTTCGACTTTAAAGTTCATAACGTTAAAACTAAATCGAATTTTTAATAAATCTCGACGAGATATTTCTCTTTGGGAGCCAAAATACTCCAAATTCCATGACTAGACGTCGTTTAGATTTTTTCACTATACAAACGATACGCAAGCTGCGTACCTTATCCACTGGGCTATCCCACCTCCGAAATATCTTCGGAAGTTTAAAAGATGGATGCAAACAATAAACAGCAAAATTGTTCAGTAGGAAAGCCAGTTTCTAGATTGATAATATATTTCTGCCGTGTCATTAGCCAAGAGGTTTAATGCAAGCTTTTCCTCCTTCTTTCTCGATTACTGGAGTCGGTATGTTTGAATCCCATATACGGGAGAAGTCAGAGTGCAGTGCCCTGGCATGTGCTGTGTTTCCAGGTTATGTAGCCAAAGGCAGACGACCCCCTCACCCTTATGGAATAAGTACAAAAAGTAATCGCCAGAGGAGGATCGGACCCGTTGCTCCCTTCTGGCTACGACCTTGAATGGTACAATAAGTATGCAAAGATTTAATCTTCTATGTCACAGGAGGGAAAGGCTTCTGAAAGGTCCAGACGACATTTCGAAAAACCCTTATTTTCTCCGCCTCGGAGAGAAAATTTAAACTCTGTATAGTGATCGATATTATAAATGTGCAAAGTTTCAGGTTTCTAGGTCACCGAGAGAGGGGAGCTGCTGAGAGTCTGGAAAAACATTTTTAAAAATACATTTCTTCAGCCCCGAGTGAGAAATCCAAATTTCGTCTCTGTCAGATTTTATATCGTGGTTGATGTTTTAAGAGCGCAAAGATTCAACTTTCTAGGTCACTTAAGAGGCTTCTGAAGAGTCCAAAAACACGTTAGATAATTATTATATAGATACTTTGAAGATTCAATGCTGAGACCTGTGATTTGGTCCCGCTTTTTCTTTCCTGTATCCTTACGTTCTGTAGTTTTCAAAAAAAAAACTTCCCAGCTTAATATACAATAAAGTAGTTTAGATGAAATGTCAGAATGTTTTAAATTGCAAACAGTGTCATAAGAAACTTTAATATCTTTGCCTATCAATCTGTTACACTTGGAGACAAATTTAGTGCCCTTGTCAACACATTTGGCGAACGTGGCGACAAACTTAGCGCAATGTAACTAATATTGCGGTTTAAAAGACATGTCGACAAGTTAGCGATAATTAAATGTCTCTAAATATTAGGTTTAAATTCATTAATGATCTCTGTCATTTTGCGGGAATTATTCATTTAATATACTGGATTCTAAATGTATCGGGATTAGCTGTTCGTGGGACAGGAATGTTCAGTTAAGCGATCTTGTAGTAATTATGTTTTAGTAATTATGTTTTTAACGGGTAATTATGTTTTTAATTATCCTGTAGATATTATGTTTTTAACGGGTCACGTGGTAATTAATAATATTGACTGAGGAGTGCCTGCTCCGTGTGTGTCCAGAGATTGTAAGGGGTGGGTGAGTGACAAGAAATCTCTTAAATAATTTAAGCAAACTTTTATCTGGCGAGTCAAATACATAGAATGAACGTTGTTCGGGTCCTAAATAAGTGCCCGCTACTTAAATAGTACATTTACAGATAACACCACTCAATTTCAAAATCGTCTATTTTGAACAAAAATAATTTCCTCCAAATCCTCACGATTGAACTCTAAAACTTCTCCACGCCCTTCCCATCGCATAGGGACCAGAAACGGGGATAAAATTAACGGAACTTCATTAGCGGAATTTAAAATTTCAATTTCCATGCTACTTCTTCGACTCAGAGCGTCTGACCTACCCGAAAGTGTAAGATATCTGTATGAACGGCTGGAGCAGTGCCACCCAATTTAGACTGGAATCGAGTGGGGGCGGTATCCACAGGGGACGTAGCCTCCTTCCCACACCACCAACCTCTCGGAAGGACGTCCCAACATATTTAAAGTGCCCGTACTCCGCTTGAACACTGGGACAGTTTAAGCAGAGCCAGGAATGGGACTCAGGTTCTCCGAGTGCAATCCCTACGCGCTAACCACTTGCCTTCCCACACCCGGGGGATTAGCCCCCTAACAACCCCTTAAATACGCCCCTGAAATGTTTGAAATTTCATAAAAGTCCGATTTCATCCAGAGAAACACCAGCCATAGATGTTATTCATATCAAAAGCTGTTTGGAAATTCCACAAAACATAAGGCCAGCAATGTTTAATATATGAGTCTTAAAATCGTAAATTTTAAATTATATTTCGTCATTATATTTCGCTATGCTTCTGTATGAAATTCACAGAAAATAATATGTTTTTTTAGGGGGGGGGGGGGGTGTAATGCGAAGATATACGCCCATATTTTTCCAAAAGTATACAATTGTGCTAATATTCTATTTTCGTATGCGATGAAATTGGAATCAAACAACTTCAAAAATGTATATTTCGACTTATTTAAAATAAATGAATGAATATGAAGAAATTTTTCTAAGGTTTCGGTTCAAAGTTCGTTAGAAAGGGCGTCCTTCGATCTTTCTAATGATGTCAAAATAGAAAATCTGATAATATTTTCGATCGCTAAGAAGCCAATTTATAAGAATATTATTCAACATCTTGCTTCAATATAAAATAACTAAAAACCTAATTCACATTTTTAAAAAAATTTTCTGAGCCGTATTTTCTCGAGACCTGAAGTACCTCTGTATCAAATTTTACCGATATCCGAATCTTATATTTGACGACACACACAGACACAAAATTATTTGTTACTTTCCCTGCAATACATGGTAATGTGTAGGGAAAGTATTGGAATATTGGAATCATGTCGAAAATCGCAACTCGAGTTTTCGACGGATCTACACGTATCAAGACCTCTAGAATACGAAAAATCTATTTTTAGCGTGACGTCTGTGTGTATGTGTCTGTCTGTCTGTCTGTCTATCTGTGCAATGTATGAATCCATTCTAACTCAATAACTAATGAGCCAAATTTCATAAAATTTGGTAGGTAAGTCACTTGTATGTGACCCTGGTGTTGATTAGTTTTTGGTACGATTCGTAAAAACAGAACCCGCCTTTTTTTGCGAAATGGCCCGTAAAAATTTCATGCATCCGCTCTAACTAAAATACTAATTGATCAAATTTCACAAAATGTGGTAGATAAGTTACGTGTTGGATACTTTGGTGCTGATTAGAATTTGGTACGATTCGGAAAAGAACATCCTGCCTTTTTTTTACGAAATTACCTGCCAAAATCGCTGAAATCTAAAAAAAAAAGCCTAAGTAGTGTATGTTCAAATGTATCAATTAAATTCTTATTTTATACGCAATTTTTGAAGAGGAAAATAATATAACACACTCCATTGTACTTTAGGACTAACCGTTCTCAAGATATTTGAGATTTCTTGCATTTTTGTTACCCCGATGTCGGAAAAATGTCCAATTATCAAATAAAAACAAAAATTGAATTAAAAATGCAAATTTAGTGTTATTTGTTGCAATTAAACTCAATGAATTATTAAAAAAATAAAGAAAATATGAATTTGAGTCTACAGGGAAAGTCATGTGCTGCCCACATCAGATTTTTTTACTATGTAAGAAAATAATTGATTTGTAGTAGATGACCGCATATAAATGCATCAAAAATCAATTCCAAAATATTGATTTCCCATAATAGTTCTTCTTCACACTATGAAGAAAGTCAAAGAAACGTCACAATATTTTCTAAATTCGAAAATCAATGTCTTGTCGGTGTAGCAGTTTACATTTTTATGTGCGCGTCCAGACAGTTCTTAGAAATGAAAATTTCCAGTTTTTCCTGGATTGTGCAAACCCTGCCGACAAAATAGCTTGAATTTATATTATGAATTGAGTATGTGCCCAGAGAGAGTATATTTAAAAAGTCAGACCCAACAGTTTTCAAAACCTGAAATTGAGTAAAGTCTTTAAGAGATACTTATACAGTCAACCTTTCTATAACGCGATTAATTCGTACCGCGTTATAAGAAACTCAGAATAGTGCAAATCAGATTAATTCTTACCGCGCTATATGGCAACCGCATACCGTGTTATATGGAAACCGGGTTATAAGAAACTCAGAATTAGTACAAAATAGAGAAATTCGTACCGCGTTATAGGGAAACCGCATTAAGTGAAACTCAGAACATATAAATCAGGCTGATTTGCTATACGTTATATAAACATGAATTTTTAGAGCACCGTGTTATGATGAATACGGTTACTACCAAATTTTATGAAAATTGGTCCATTAGTTTTTGAGTTAGAGTGGATACATACATTGCACATACAGACAAACAGACAGAAACACACACATACATCACGCTAAAAATAGTTTTTTCGTATGCTAGAGGTCCCAAAACATGTAAATCTGTCGAAAACTAGAGTTGCGATTTTTGGTATGATTCCAATACTTTCCCAATACATTACTATGTATTGCAAGGAAAGTAAAAAATCTGATGTGGGCAGCACATGACTTTCCCTGCAGACTCAAATTCATTTTTTCTTTATTTCTTTAAGAACTCATTAAATTGAGTTTAATTGCGCAAAATGACACTAAATTTGCATTTTTAATTCAATTTCTGCTTTTACTTGGTAACTGGATATTTTCCAAAGGCGGCATAAAAAAATGCGAAAAATCTCAAATATCTCGAGAACGATTAGCCCTAGAGTAATAGAGTTGTTCGTATTCTTTTCCTCGTCAAAAAATACGTATAAAATAAGCATTTAATTGATACATTTGAACATGCGTAGTCATTTTTTAGATATTGGCGATTTTTGCTGGCCGTTTCGTAAAAAAAGGCATAGGTTGTTCTCTACCGAATTGTACCCAAATCTAATCAGCACCAGAGTATCCCACATGTGATTTATCTACCAAATTTTGCGAAATTTGATCAATTTGTATTTCAGCTAGAGTGAGTACAAGGGATTTTTGCGGGCCACTTCGCAAAAAAGGCGGGTTCTTTTTTTTCCGAATTATACGAAAAACTAATCAGCACCAGGGTCACACCCAAGGGTCTCACCTACCAAATTTTATGAAATTCGGTCCAATAGTTTTTGAGTTAAATTGGATACATACATTGCACAAACAGACACACACACAGACGTCACGCTAAAAATAGCTTTTTCTTGTTCTAGAGGTCTCGAAACGTGTAAATCCGTCGAAAACCCGAGTTGCGATTTTCGACATGATTCCAATACTTTCCCAATACATTACTATTTATGGCAGGGAAAGTAAAAAATCTGTACCGTTGTTTTGAATGATTTAAATTATAGCATGTTTCCCTTCATTTTGTAGGGCTTTACAATGTTTCGATTGTAAAGCCCTCAATTGTAAAGACAACAAGTTTGATTATATACCTCCTGAGGGTAACTTGCCCTCCCTCGGGGCAGAAGGGAGCGGCTAATGACATCACGAACACAAAATTTGTATCGCAAGTATTTTTCACTAGAATGATTGAAACTGTTAAGTTTGGTGATCTCAAAGAGCCATAAATAACCCCTTTTATATATGTCAAATTTTGTCCTTCGCTGCCATGTTAAGGGAATATAAAATTTCGAATAAATTTCGTAGTTCCAGGGAAGAGTCTTATGTAAGTTTTATTACCCTACAAGTAAGTGAAAAATAACGAGAATTAAAAAAATTGAAAACATGTTTCTATCTGTCTTGCTTATAATTTTAGACCGGCTCAACGGATTTACATACATTTTTACAGGTTTGCTAAACTTAATAAGGAGTATGTTTATGGCTGAAATATTTCAGACTTGTACATTACCTTTAATATATAGAAATAAAAATTCCAAAATATGTTCCAAAACAAAATATTCCAAATTTAATCATCATTTGGTCATTAAGCCAATTTAGTCATCATTTAGTCAACATTTTTCTAGCAATAAAATTTTATCCAAATAATGTTTTAATATAAATTTTATACTTCTACACCCTCTCGAGGAATAACGGGAATCAAAATCCCTATTTTGTCGGTCTGTCACGATCGCTTGCAATATGAAAACTGATTGACTTATTTCATTCTTTCTGTCTGGTTTGTTAAGCTATATGGAATCGATTTATGACTAAAATAGTTTTGATATTATAATTTATTTCATTCCAGTATTATCCTAGGCAACGGCGGGTGTTTCTGTTAATAAGACTATGTCTGAAACCCAGACCACTCGACTCGCCCTAAGGCATGAGCAGTAATTTGTGTGGCCGGGAATGGGGTACGACTATGTGAGAAAGGGCGTAGCTCTATCTAGATATATAACTATGACCTTGACCGTCATTTCATATGACCTTGACGAATATGCATGCAACACTATTTTACCGCAACATACTATTAACCTAACTGTGCTACACCACTTCCACTGACTAAGCAAATACGAAACAAACTTCCCTGACTTGCTTGTTTGACCTATACTACAACATTTTTTCCTAAATAACATTGTATCTATAAATCCCCTTCTGACTGCTAGTAAAACATTTGCACAAAGCATGTCCACAAAATAAAGTATTTACTCTGCGCCTAAAAATAATGTGTTTGCTTTTCTGGCGTTTCCCATTTCTGCATTCCCAACTTTATAAACCAATACCGAAACATTTGACAATTTCGAAATATTTGTCTATTGTGAGACGTCATTATTGGGATACATTTAATAGCTTAATGGGACCGTACAGATACTCTAGGTCGGTTGTTGACCCCCATGTCTGTGACGTCATCGGTTCTCCTGATCGATACAATTGCGTTTCATTGCCTTTTATAAACATTAATTCAATGAATTGAAAATTTCGAAACATTTAAATAAATTCAAATATTTAACTTTGTCATATTACTTTCCTTATATACAATAACGTATAAGGAAAGTATTGTAACGGGGTCGAAAATTCGAATTCGAGTTTTCGACGGGAGAGCACGTTTCAAGCATCCCTGATCACGAATCGAACATTTTTGAAGTGATGCCTGTGTGTGTGTGTGTGTGAACGTATGTGGTGTGTGTGTGCGTGTGTGTGTGTGTGAGTGTGTGTGTGTATGTGTGTGTGTCAGTGAGGTTGTGGAGACGATAACTGACTAACAAATGAACCGATTCGAACGAAATTTGGTAGAAAAATTACAATCTGTAAACACAGGAAGCATATTGTTTTTATACACAATCGAATGTTCAGAACCCCCCTAAATTTTCGAGTAAAATGTTGAAAAAATCGTCAAAAAATCAAAACCTCTAATAAAGTTACACAAATAGACATTTCTTATGTAATTTTTCATTAGAAAACGATTAACATAAATTTTAGAACGCTAACATGAACCGTTCTCGAGATATTGCACATTTTTCAAAACAAAATATAAAAAAACATATAAAAATAAAAATATTTCCTATTAAGAAAGATGTTCACTTTTCATATGTAATACCATGCGATAAATTGGGTGACATCATTCTCGTGGATCTAGCTCGTTCCATTCATGAAAAGAGATCCTTTGTGTAATACTTTTGTATTTGAACGCCAGTAGTCATTTATCTGCTGTAAGAATAACTTATTTCTCCGTCCATAACGCTTGGCGAGATTTTGGCGACGAATTTGGTGGAATGTCGCCAACTTGGCGACTTTTTTAAATGTTGTTAAATTAATGAAAAATTCGCCAAATGAATAAAAATAACACTAAATCAATGAAAATGACGACTGATTGACGAAAATTCAATATCTTGGAAAGAATATAAATAACTACTATAAAAATAGTCTATCTTTTTTACTGTTAAAGTAGTAAATTCGTTGCATTATATAAGGAAATGTGCTGCCCACATCAGATTTTTTTAATATTGTCTTATTTAAACCATTTGCTTTTACCGCATTTATGTATTTAAATTATCAATATTTTAATCATTTTTTTAGTCACATAGAATAAAAATTTTAACTTCGAAATTGTTTAATCTTTTAGCTTTGTCGCAACTAAATATTTTACTTTGTCACTTAAATATTTTAACTGTCAATATTTTAATATTTTTCTTTTGTCACATATAAAAATATTTAACTTCGCAATATTTCAATCTTTTAACTTTGTCGTATCTAAATATTTTGCTTTGTCATTTAAATCTTTTAACTGTCATATTTAAATATTTTAACTTTGTCGTATTTAAATATTTTCTCTTTGGTACATTTAAATGCTTTTAACTTTTTGATATTTAAGTATTTAACTTCACTATATTTAATATTGTTTTCTAAATTTTATCACATTTCAATATTTTCAATTCATCATATTTAAACCGTTTAACTGTTTTTTAAATTTTATAAATTTGTCATATTTAAATATTTTTTTATTTTTGATTTTTCTTTTATCTTTGCTACATTTTAATATTTTAACTATATCATATTTAAAACGCTTAACTTAGTCATATTTAAATATTTTAACTTTGTCAATGCTTGAGAAAAACATCATTTATGAAAATATTAGAAATGTAAATTTTTAAAGAACTGAACAAAAAAAATTAAGAAACAGACCATATGATAACTGGAGGCAGGAAAATTATATTACTCAAGTAATGGTCAGATGTACGTCAGATCGCTAAATGAGGAAAGTATGTCATGAAAGACTATCTAAATAAAAATACTCCGCATTTACTTTGCACGTTAGGAAAACCATGACAACCTACCACGCGCAGTCTGTCAATACCATCTGAGTAGAGAGACTTAGCGATAACTACTGCAATAACACAAGCTGAAAATGAACGCAAGGTTTATAAACCATAAAGAGGCTCATAGTCACAAAATTTGTTAATAGCAGTCACAAAATTCGTGAAAATTGGATTCAAATTTCTAACGCAGCTACCAGCATCAATGCAGCACGAAGAAATCGTGTATTACTTTAAGATGTGAAATAAGAAATGCTTCCTATCAAGTCAACATAAAAATGCGAGAAAAGCAAATATATCTTCTAAAAATAATTTTTGATAATGTTATCTTGTTTATTTATTACGACAAAACATTGTTGGAAATATTTGAAGGGCATTTTTATCATAGGTATATTTAATCTACCTTCGAATGACAAAACCCGTAGAGATTGTGCAGCCCTAGTTCGGTTTTTATAAAAAAAATCTAATGTAGGCAACACATACATGACTTCCTTTATATAATGCAATGAATTTACTACTTTTACAGTTAAAAAAATATTATTCTTATAGTAGATACTTATATTCTTTCCAAGATATTGAATTTCCTTCAATTAGTCGTCACTTTCATTGTTGTGGCGTCATTTTTATCCTTTTGGCGAGATTTCCGTTGATTTGGCGACATTCCGCCAAATTCGTCGCCAAATTCACGCCAAGTGTTATGGACGGGGAAATAAGTCGTTTCTAAGTAATCGTTTTCTAAGTAACAATTACATAAGAAATGTATATTTGCGTAACTTTATTAAAGGTTTTGATTTTTTGATGATTTTTTCAAAATTTCACTCGAAAATTTAGGGGAATTTGAACATTCGATTGTGTTTAAAAACAATAGGCTTCCAGTATTCACGGATTGTGATTTTTGTACCAAATTTCATTCGAATCGCTCCGTTCGTGAGATATCGTATCCGCAGACTCGCTGACACACACACACACACACAGACATCACCTCAAAAATGTTCGATTCGTGATCAGGGATGCTTGAAACGTGCTCGCCCGTCGAAAACTCGAATTCGAATTTTCGACTCCGTCACAATACTTTGCTTATACATTATGTATATAAGGAAAGTAAAAAGATATTTACTACCAGAAAAAAAAGAAAATATTTCATTTTATTTTAAAGCCATGCCCTTACAGCTTTTTAACGAAGTAGGAAAACAATATATAAAAATTAGAACCGTGTTACCCGTCGTTGCTCGGGTCTTAAATCAGCGATTGTTGCTTAAATAATACAGTACACCACTCAATTTCTAAATCGCCTGTTTTGCCACATCACATACATCCCCAATGCATTGCATAGTGACAGAAAAGGGGTTGACGAGAATAAAACACATTTCACTAGCAAAATCCAAAAATTTCAAATTTTAAGAGCTTGCTTGAATATTTGCAGATAATCAAATAATATAGTAATTATTATTATTTTTTTTTGTTAGAATGTGAAAATCTACGCCCATTGCTTTGCAAAAGTATAAAATTTTGCTATCCTTCTATTTTAAGTACCGACAAAATAGGAATCAGACAACTTTAAAAATGCGTATTTCGATGTATATGAAAATAAATAAATAAATATATATGACGGAATTATACAACGGATTCGGATCAAAAATTGTTGTAAAGAGCGTTTTTAACACTTTCCAACATAGTTAAAAAGTGTATATGACTTTGTACATTCTGTCTGTCTGTCCGTTCGCACGATAACTGCCGTAAAAATGAATTTATCAACATGAAATTTTAGTATGTTGTTGAAACGGTCTGTGGGACATACGGGAATGTAAATGAAAAATTGTGATATTCAAAGTTCGTATAAATTTATATTTAGTGTTGCATCCGTCCTAAAACCTCTTTATATTTGCGTATTTTCTGTACATCTATATTCTGCGCCAACGCAATTACAATATTTTTGAGTTTAAATGATCTTCGAACTCTGATTATTTATTTCTACAACGAAGCCTAATTTTACTGGATGAATATTATAAACAAGTGATTGTAAGATTTCATTGCTTTTTCATAGAGAGCCAGACGACTTACAGTTCAATAACGTCATTTGAATAAAGTTCATTTTTCTTTCATGAAGTTTTAAGTTTTTAAATATAATAAATTACTGTAGTTTAGTTTTGGATTGAACCCAGTTTAAAAAAGTGAAATAAATTGTACTAATTTTACAAACATTTTTTAAGCGAAGTTAAAATTTACAAATTGATTCGAAAATTTTAAGAAATATTCAGAGTAGTCCATAAAATATATAAAAAAAGATTCAGAAATATATGTTCGGTAGTACAATATTTTTGAGTTTAAATGATCTTCGAACTCTGATTATTTATTTCTACAACGAAGCCTAATTTTACTGGATGAATATTATAAACAAGTGATTGTAAGATTTCATTGCTTTTTCATAGAGAGCCAGACGACTTACAGTTCAATAACGTCATTTGAATAAAGTTCATTTTTCTTTCATGAAGTTTTAAGTTTTTAAATATAATAAATTACTGTAGTTTAGTTTTGGATTGAACCCGGTTTAAAAAAGTGAAATAAATTGTACTAATTTTACAAACATTTTTTAAGCGAAGTTAAAATTTACAAATTGCTTCGAAAATTTTAAGAAATATTCAGAGTAGTCCATAAAATATATAAAAAAAGATTCAGAAATATATGTTCGGTAGTTTTTTAAATAAAAATTAAAGTAATAATTACACCCATATTATATGAAGAGATCAGGTGACCCACTTCAAAATAAAATATGGCACTTTAAAAATCAAGAGTTTTACACTGAAAGGAAAAATATTTTTCCCCAGTGTAAAAATTGTGATATTCAAAGTTCGTATAAATTTATATTTAATGTTGCATCCGTCCTAAAACCTCTTTATATTTGCGTATTTTCTGTACATCTATATTCTGCGCCAACGCAATTACAATATTTTTGAGTTTAAATGATCTTCGAACTCTGATTATTTATTTCTACAACGAAGCCTAATTTTACTGGATGAATATTATAAACAAGTGATTGTAAGATTTCATTGCTTTTTCATAGAGAGCCAGACGACTTACAGTTCAATAACGTCATTTGAATAAAGTTCATTTTTCTTTCATGAAGTTTTAAGTTTTTAAATATAATAAATTACTGTAGTTTAGTTTTGGATTGAACCCGGTTTAAAAAAGTGAAATAAATTGTACTAATTTTACAAACATTTTTTAAGCGAAGTTAAAATTTACAAATTGCTTCGAAAATTTTAAGAAATATTCAGAGTAGTCCATAAAATATATAAAAAAAGATTCAGAAATATATGTTCGGTAGTTTTTTAAATAAAAATTAAAGTAATAATTACACCCATATTATATGAAGAGATCAGGTGACCCACTTCAAAATAAAATATGGCACTTTAAAAATCAAGAGTTTTACACTGAAAGGAAAAATATTTTTCCCCAGTGTAAAAATTGTGATATTCAAAGTTCGTATAAATTTATATTTAGTGTTGCATCCGTCCTAAAACCTCTTTATATTTGCGTATTTTCTGTACATCTATATTCTGCGCCAACGCAATTACAATATTTTTGAGTTTAAATGATCTTCGAACTCTGATTATTTATTTCTACAACGAAGCCTAATTTTACTGGATGAATATTATAAACAAGTGATTGTAAGATTTCATTGCTTTTTCATAGAGAGCCAGACGACTTACAGTTCAATAACGTCATTTGAATAAAGTTCATTTTTCTTTCATGAAGTTTTAAGTTTTTAAATATAATAAATTACTGTAGTACCGTAATAATTAAAAAAAAATCTGATGTGGGCAACACATGACCTTCATTATATAATGTAATGAATTTACTACTTTTACAGTAAAAAAAATAGGTTTTTCTTATAGTAAATACTTATATTCCTTCCAAGATATTGAATTTTCGACAATTAGTCGTCATTTTTATTGATTTAGCGTCATTTGAATCCATTTGGCGAGATTTTCGTTAATTTGGCAACATTTCAAAAGTCGCCAAGTTGGCGACATTCCGCCAAATTCGTCGCCAAGCGTTATGGACGAAGAAATAAGTTATTCTTACAGCAGATAAATGATTATTGGCGTTCAAATAAAAAAGTATTACTCAAAGTATTTTTTTTTCATGAATGGAACGAGCTAGATCCACGAGAATGATATCACCCAATTTATCGCATAGTATTACATATGAAAAGTGAACATGTTTCTCAATAGTAAATTTTTTTTTTATTCTATATGACTTTTTGATAATTTTTTTGAAAAATATGCAATATCTCGAGAACGGTTCATGTTAGCGTTCTAAAATTTATGTCAATCGTTTTTTAATGAAAAATTACATAAGAAACGCCTATTTGCGTAACTTTATTAGCGGTTTAGATTTTTTGACGATTTTTTCAAAATTTCACTCAAAAATTTAGGGGTGTTCTTAACATTTGATTGTGTTTTAAAACAATAGGCTTCCAGTATTCATGGATTGTGATTTCTGTACTAAATTTCATTCAAATCGCTCCATTCGTTCGTGAGATATCGTCTCCACAGATTCACTGACACACACATACAGACACCACCTCAAAAATGTTTGATTCGTGATTAGGGTTGCTTGAAACGTGCTCTCCTGTAGAAAACTCGAATTCGAATTTTCGACCCCGTCACAATACTTTCCTTATACATTATGTATATAAGGAAAGTAATATATCAGCGCTGAATGTATCGTATTTTATATATGTCAAAATAAAATTGCATTTCAGTTAGAAAAGGTTTCACAATCAATGCTTTATGCATGACTGATCTTTCTTGTTGATCTTTTCGATGATGTCAGGATGGAATGATATCATTTTCTTCCAAACAAAAAAAATCTGATGTGGGAAGCACATCTGATGTGGGAAGCCCTGCAAACTTACATCTCTTACATTCTCTTTATTTTAATTAAATTTATTTCACTTTTAATTCAATTTTCGTTCTCATTCGGTAACCGGGCTTATTTTCAAAGGTAACGTAGGGAAAATACGAAAAACTAAAATATCTCGAGAACGACTAGTCCTAGTGTAATGGGGTTTGTCTTATTCTTTTCGTCGTTCAAATTTACGTATTAAACGAGCATTTAATGGATATATTTCAGTATACCTAGTTCTTTAGTTTAGATTTTGTCGATTTTTGCGGGCCATTTTGCGAAAAAAGCCAGGTTATTTTTTTCCGAATGGTACCAAAATCTAATCAGCACCAGGGTAACCCCCAAGTGACTCATCTACGAATTTTGTGAAATTCGGTCTATTAGTTATTCAGTTAGAGTGGATACAAGCTTTTGCGGACCATTTCGCAAAAAAAGGCGGGTTCTTTTATCCCAAATTGTACCCAAAACTAATCAGCACCAGACTCGCCCACAAGTGACTTATCTACCAAATTTTGTGAAATTCGGTCCGTTAGTTTTTTAGTTGCAAAATCTGCACAGACAGACACACAGACAGACAGACACACAGACAGACGTCACGCTGAAAATAGTTTTTCGTGCTCTGGAGGTCTCGAAACGTGTCGATCCGTCGAAAACTCGAGTTGTGATTTTCGACATCATTCCAATACTTTTCCCTATACATTACCATGTATTGCAGGGAAAGTAAAAATCTGATGTGAGCAGCACATGACTTTCCCTGCAGACTTATATTAGCGTTCTCTTTATTTTAATTAAATTTATTTCACTTTTAATTCAATTTCGTTCTCATTCGATAACCGGACTTATTTTCCAAGGTGGCGTAGGGAAAGTACGAAAAACTAAAATATCTCGAGAACGGATAGTCCTAGAGTAATGGGGTTGGTCTTATTCTTTTCGTCGTTAAAAATTACGTATTAAATCAGCATTTAATGGATATATTTGAGTATACCCAGTTTTTTATTTTAGATTTTGGCAATTTTTGCGGGCCATTTTGCAAAAAAAGGCAGGTTATTTTTTTTCTGAATCGTACCAAAATCTAATCAGCACCAGGATGACCTATACCTGACTCATCTACCGAATTTTGTGAAATTCGGTCCATTAGTTTTTCAGCTACAGTGGATACAATATTTTGCGGGCCATTTCACAAAAAAGGCGGGTTCTTTTATTCCGAATCGTACCCAAAACTGATCAGCACCAGCCCCGCCCACAAGTGACTTACCTACAAAATTTTGTGAAATTCGGTCCATTAGTTTTTTAGTTAGAGTGGATACAAAATCTGCACAGACAGACACACAGACAGACAGACACACACACAGACGTCACGCTAAAAATGGTTTTTTCGTATTCTAGAGGTCTTGAAACGTGTAGATCCGTCGAAAACTCGAGTTGCGATTTTCGACATGATTCCAATACTTTCCCTATACATTACCATGTATTGCAGGGAAAGTAAAAAGGTTTTCCTTGCATAAACTTCTTCTAAAATAAAACGACACAAAATTCACAAGTTCAATTTATGCAAAAAGTTCAAATAAAAAAAAAGTTCAATAAGTTTAAACAAGAAAGAACAATCATGCATTAAGCATAGATTATAAAACACTTTAAAATTGAAATTCAATTTTATTTAAACATCTCTAACATGCGATACATTCAGCGCTGATATATTTTAAAGTATCACAGTACTATAATAATTTATTATATTTGAAAACTTTAAACTTCGTCGAAAAACTGAACTTTATTAAAATGACGTCATCGAAATATACATCATCTGGCTCTATATGTAAAAGCAATGAATATGTCATTCATATCACTTTTATTCCAGACTCCAGCGCTAACTAATTTTGCTTGAAAAAAATTCAGCAATTATTATACAACTCATCTTATAATCGCTTGTTTACATTCTGCATCCATTAAAATTATGCTTCGTTGTAGAAATAATAAAAGTTTGATCATTTAAACTCAAAAATATTGTAATTGCGTTGGCATAGAATGTAGATGCACTGAAAATAAGCAAAAATAAAGCAGTTTTAGGACGGATGCAACACTAAATATAAATGTAAAAGAACTTTTAAACTCACGATTTTTACACTAGGAAAGAAATGATGGATGCCATATTTTATTTTGAAGTGAGGCTGATCTCTTCATATAATATGGATGTAATTATTATTTAATTTTTATTTAAAAAACTACCGAAGATATTTTGCTGATATTGCTTTTCTATATTTTATGAGATAATTTGAATATTTTCTGAAATTGTCGAAGCAATTGTGAATTTTAATTTCGTTTAAAAACTGTTTGAAAAATTATGTACCATAGGGTTCAATGTATTTCACTTTGTCAACCAGGGTTCAATTCAAAACTCGGGATCAATTTGATTAAATAATTATGTCCCATAGGGTTCAATATATATTTCAATCCAAAACTAATTGGGTGATATTATTCATTTACTTTCCCATATGTCCCACAGACCGTCTCAACAACATACTAAAATTTCATTTTGATAAGGTAATTTTTACGGCAGTTATCGTGCGAACGGGCAGACAGACAGACAGACAGAATGAATGAACTCTTTTCTATTTTATAACCACTATATTTCAAGGCGTGCGATCTTAAATCCGATTATATATCCTTGTAGGGCTTTCAAAGAGTTGCAGATTACTGCTTATAACCAATACTTAGTTTTCGAGATATAAAGCATTATAAAATTTAACAAGAAAGATCAATCATGCATAAGCACCGATTATAAAACACTTTCCAACTGATATGCAATTTCATTTAAAAATCTCTAAAATGTGATACATTCAGTAGTGATATATTTTACATTATCACAGTACTACAGTAATTTATTATACTTAAATATTTAAAACTGTATCGAAATATAAATCATCTGATTCTCTATGCAAAATCAATGAATATTTCATTCATATAACTTGTATTCCAGACTCCAGACTTGTATTCCAGACTCCAGAAATAATTTTGTGTGAAAAAAATTCTGCAATTCTTATGTAACTCACCTTACAATCGCTTGAGATATTTGCATTCAGCATAAGTTAAAATTAGGCTTCGTTGAAGAAATAATAAAAGTTTAGGGATCATTTAAAATCACAACTATTGTAATTGCGTAGGCACGGAATTTAGATACACAGATAATACACAGATACACAGATAATATATATGTGTGCGTGTGTAAGACTAACCCCATTACTCTAGGACTAGCCATTTCTTGAGATATTTTAGTTTTTTTGAGTTTTCGCTACGCCACCTTTGACAATAACTCCATCTATCAAATGAGAACCAAATTTAAGTTTAACGTGCAAATTCAATGTTAATTAAAATACTTATGGCTGTTATTTTGTGCAGATAAACTCAAATTATTATTGAAGAAATAAAGAGAACGTGAATATGAGTCTGCAGCGAAAGGCATGTGCTGTCCACATCAGAATTTTTAACAATATTACAACAATGATTTATTGAAGTGAACGGGGATTATTTGCAGGCCATTTCGAAAAAAATGTAGGATCGATATTTAAAGATCCACCAAATTGTTGTAGAATAAAATGTTCTACAAATTTAAGCTGTGTACCAAATCTTAACTCTTTAGGACGTAGGAAAGTGAATTAAAAACGCCATCAAAAACTCTGATGTGGGCAACACATGACTTTCCTTATATAATGTAATGAATTTACTACTTTTACAGCAAAAAAAGTAGGTTTTTCTTATAGTAGATACTAATATTATTTCCAAGATATTGAATTTTCGACAATTCGTCGTCATTTTTATCCATTTGGCGAGATTTTCTTTAATTTGGCAACATTTCAAAAAGTCGCCAAGATGGCGACTACATTCCGCCAAATTTGTCGCCAAAATCTCGCCAAGCGTTATGGACGTAGAAATGAGTTATTCTTACAGCAGATAAATGACTATTGGCGTTCAAATACAAAAGTATTACTTAAAGTATCTTTTTTCATGAATGGAACGAGCTAGATTCACGAGAATGATGTCACCCAATTTATCGCATGGTATTACATATGAAAAGTGCACATGTTTCTCCATAGAAATTTTTTTTTTAATTTATATGATTTTTTGATAATTTTTTTGAGAAATGTACAATATCTCGAGAACGGTTCATCTTAGCGTTCTAAAATTTATGTCAATCGTTTTCCAATGAAAAATTACATAAGGAATGTCTATTTGCGTAACTTTATTAGCCGTTTTGATTTTTTGACGATTTTTTCAAAATTTCATTCGAAAATTTAGGTGGGTTCTGAACATTCGATTGCGTATAAAGACAATAGGCTTCCAGTGTATACAGATTGTGATTTTTGTGCCAAATTTTGTTCGAATCGGTCCATTCGTTCGTCAGTTATCGTCTCCACAGACTCACTGAAACACACACACACACACACACACACACACGTCGTTCTCGAGATATTTTAGTTTTTTCGCATTTTCGCTACGCCACCTTTGAAAATAAGTCCAGTTACCAAATAAAAAAGAAAATTGAATTAAAAGTGCAAATTCAGTGTAATTTAAAATAATTATGTGTGTTATTTTGTGCAGTTAAATTCAATTTAATGAATTACTGAAGGAATAAACAGTGCACGGAAAGTCATGTGCTGCCCACATCAAATTTTCTTTTATATGTAACTTTTTTTTTGTCAAAAGAAAGCAACTTCCACTATACCAATGCAATAAGTCCATTTTTGTTATTTTGGCGAACGATAAAATGTACAAATTCCCCATATTAAAAAAAGAAATTAAACACTTTATATAATTATCTAACTTGTATATATATGTCTTCTCAAACCTTTCAAAACAAGATTGCTGGATATCAGCCCCGAGATGGCAAATGACGACTAGAATTCTGGAAATGGCATGTAAAATTTGAACACAATACGTCATTATAGCAAGCAGATTTTTCGCAGGTTCTTGATTATTTTAAAGTCTAAATTAATGGCGAAGCCAACCCGCATTTCCAAACGGCAGAATGAAACTGTGCAATTATGCTTGACCATCCGGGCCAGGAACAGTGAAACCATATACCCCTGCTTGTTTTTCGTTTATTTAGCCGGTAAGTTTTAGTAGATGCTCGGTAAAAGTATGTTGTACTAGCAGAATTGTCTGGTAGAAATAAGTACATTCAGCAACTCCCTCTAGAAGCCTCCCAGTGACCTACAAGGCTGAATATTTGCACAATTATAGTATGGACTACGGTACAGAAACTAACGGACCCTGATTTTCAATTTACACCCAAGGGTCAAAGAAAATGGAGAGTTTTGAAAGCTATTTCCAGGCCCAAGAAGCTCTTCCGTTGACCTAGAACGCTGAATCTTTGCACAGTAAGAGCTATGATATAAAACGTAACGAAACCAGATTTTCGAGTTACCCTTTCCCCGAAGCGGAAGTTTCGAACATTTTAATGCCTTCCAGAAGCCCCTGGTGACACAGAAAGCTAAATCTTTGCATACTTATAGTGTCGACCATTGGCCCAAATCTAATGGAGACGGAGTTTTTTCTCCGAGTGGACAAAATATAGGGTTGGAGTAAAGTTTTCACAACCCTCCCGAAGCCCCCCCCCCCCCCCTCCCTTCCCCATCAGTTAGATAAAGGGCTGAAGCATGGCCATATAGCATAACCTAACTGGGCTAATTTTTAATTGAGAGTACTATTTTCGACTCTAAACATCGTACACTGAATAAAATTGCAGCCAAATAGTTTAAAATTGATGGTATCTCTGTCCTTCACAAGCTTAAATACTACTTTGAAATATAAATTGCAGCAGATTTAATGTAGTTTTATTTAATTATTCATCCTATAGTTATTCATTTTACATTTATTCATTTTATAGCTTTTCAATAAATATAGATATCAAAAAATCTGATGTGGGCAACACATGACATTCCTCATATAATGTAATGAATTTACTACTTTTGCAGTAAAAAATAGGTTTTTCTTAGATACTTATATTCCTTCCTGGATATTAAATTTTCATCAATTACTCGTCATTTTTATTGATTTAGCGTCATTTTTATCCATTTGGCGAGATTTTCGTTAATTTGACAACATTTAAAAAAGTCGCCAAGTTGGCGATATTCCGAATACGTCGCTAAAATCCTGCCAAGCGTTATGGATGGAGAAATAAGTTATTCTTGTAGTATATAAATAATTATTGGCGGTCAAATACAAAAGTATTACTCAAAGTATCTTTTCTCATGAATGGAACGAGCTAGATCCACGAGAATGATGTCACCCAATTTATCTCATGATATTACATATGAAAGTGAACATGTTTCTCAACAGTTTATATTATCTCATATTTTATTTAACTTATGTGATTTTTGGATAAATTTATTTAAAAAATGTGCAATATTTCGAGAACGATTCATGCTAGCGTTCTAAAGTTTATGCCAATCGTTTTCTAAAAAAATTACATAAGAAATATCTATTTGCGTAACTTTATTAAAGGTTTTGATTTTTTCAAAATTTAATTTAGGGGGGTTCTGAACATTCGATTACGTTTAAGAACAATAGACTTTTAGTATTCACGGATTGTGATTTTTGTACCAAATTTCATTCGAATCGGTCCATTCGTTCGTGAGATATCATCTCCACAGGCTCACTGACGCACGCACGCACACACACACACACACACATACACAGACATCACCTCAAAAATGTTTGATTCGTGATCAGGGATACTTGAAACGTGCTCTCCCGTCGAAAACTCGAATTCGAATTTTTGACCCCGTCACAATACTTTCCTTATACATTATGTATATAAGGAAAGTAAAAACGAGATAAATATAATAATTTTTTTAGGGAAACGCTCCCTTTAGGTAGGTTTTGTGAATATGACTAACAGATAAACACGTTTGCATATATAGAAAAAGTCACATGCTGCCCATATCGATTTTTTTTTTTTTTTTTTATATATATATATATATATATATATATAATTTCTTTGAAGCTCTTGGCAATATTTTACTTATGCTCTACATTCCAGAGAAAATTAAAAAAATAAATAAATACATCAGCATTTTTTCTCATTGAAGAATAATGTGTCCTATAAATATCTCCTTCAAATCATATTTTACTCGTGTGTTTGAATTTATTGCTAAGATTAGAAAGTGTCAAAAATTTCCCGAGTTCAATAAAAAATGGTTTGAAAAATTAGTTTCAGCCATTTTTCTCTCCTTAATTTTAAACTACGCAATTATTCTTTCACTAGAGTTTTAACGCAACGAAATATGCAACAAAAATGTGGAGGTAACAAGAATACTTAATAACCAGAGGACAGGGAACGAGTATAGATGAATAGAGAGAAAATTAATTTGCCGTGATTTAGCATATGGAAATAGGTGTGTACATGAGTAATGAAGCATATATTAAAAATATAGCGTTCCTAGGATAGTCCTTTGGCTTTCCTTTAACTTTGCAAGGAAAGGCCAGAGAGTGTACCCGTTAGGTCCACTAGGTATAGTGGTGAGTGTACCAGTTAGGTCTATTAGGTGTAATGTTGAGTGTATCCGTTAGGTCCCGCTAAATTGGGTCCGATAGCCCAGTGGTTAGCGAGCGGGACTTGCACTCGGACGACCAGAGTTCGATTCCCGCATCTTCCCAAATTGTCGCAGTGTTCACATGGTGTACGATCACGTTAAACATGTGGGTCCGTAAGTCCTTCCAAGAGGTTCGACAAGGGAAGGAGGGTACGGTCTCAGTGGTTGCCTCCCTCACTAGGTTCCGGTATAAATTGGGTGGCACTTCCCGGCCGGAATACAGATAATTTACACCTTCGGGTAGATCGAACTGTCAGGATCGAAGAAGTAGCATGAAAATGGAAATTTTAGATTCCAATAATGAAATTCCGCTAATTTTATCCCGTTTCTGGTCCCTATGCAATGGGCTGAGCGTGGAGAAAAAATTTTTGTTCAAAATACACGATTTTGAAACTAAGTGGTGTTATCTGTAAATGTATTATTTAAGTAGCGGGCACTTATTTAGGACCCGTACAACGTTCATTCTAGTAACAAATAAAATATAGAAATAAAATTGTATTAGTATTTGACTTGATGTATTTAACTCGCCATATAAAAGTTTGCTTAAATTATGTAACAGATTTCTCGTCACTTGGCCCTTAAAATCCCTGGACACACACAGGACCAGGCACTCCTCAATCAATATTATTAATTACCACGTGACCCGTTAAAAACATAATTACTACAAGATAATTAAAAACATAATTACCCGTTAAAAACATAATTACTACAAAATCTCCTAACTGAACGTTCCTGCCCCACGAACAGCTAATCTTGGTATATTTAGAACCCAAGATGTTACATAAATAATTTCCACAAAATGACAGAGATCATTAATGAATTTAAACCTAATATTTAGAGACATTTAATTATCGTTAACTTGTCGACATGTCTTTTAAATCGCAAAGACATATTGCGCTAAATTTGCCGCCACGTTCGCCAAATGTGTTGCTAAGGCCACTAAATTTGTCGCCAATTGTAATAGACAGATAGACAGGCAGAGGTATTAATGTTTCTTATGTACACTGTTTGCAATTTAAAACATTCTGACATTTCATCTAATCTACTGCATCGTATATTAAGCTGGAGAGTTCTTTTCTGTAGGCCACAGAACGTAAGGATACAGGAAAAAAGAGCGGGCTTGTTATACACTAAATCAAAAGGTCTCAACGTTGAATCTTCGATGTATCTATATAATAATTGCCTAACGTATTTTTGTCTTTCTGGACACTTCAGAAGAGGTGACCTAACCTAGAAGTTTGAATCTTCGCGTAATTACCACGATATAAAATCTGAACCACGATAACCACGATCTTAATCATCAACCACGATATAAAATCTGCGATAGCGAACTCGTTTATCTTGCAAAGTATGATGCTATCTGCAGCGGGAGAGCGATCCTAGTATCAAAAACTACCCCTAAGAGGCTGTCTGCTTAAGTTTATTACAGACTAGAACTAATTATCCGCCGTTGCCCGGGTCCTAAATAAACGTCCAGTAATAAATAATACGAATACCAAAACCAATTTTGACCTCTCATGAAAACGCGAAAGAAAAGGCAATGTGCTTGATAAGAAATCACACCTAAATGTACGCCTAATATAAATCTCAGCAAGGATTGCTCAAGAATGAATAAAGATAGGCTATCATGAATAGCTTTCCATGCGTGGAAATTGGCTTCAATAAATGCAACAGCTCAGGAAAAGAGCCGGATTCCCCTCGTCGCTAGGGTAAAGCTGGGTCGGCTTGCCTGCTAGGGGCCTGATAAAATCAAAGATACACCTCGGTTAAAAAAATTATAGTTAATCAACGGATGGGTTAATGAATATTTTTTTCTAGAGAAATCTGTGATATTGTACACAATAGTTGAAAATTAAAAAAGCGATGAATGAAGTAAATTTCTGCATATTGTCATATAAAAATCGGAGAGGTTTAAAATGCACGAAAAGTATATACTTTTTAATTCACTAAAAATCGTCTAATAATCGCATGGATTCCGGTGGTGTCAAGATGGAGACGCTGTGATAACATTTTCGGTCGCTAAGAGATCGATTTGTGCGAATATCGGTCAAAATTATTATAAATCGGGTTAAAATATAAAATACTTAAAAAACTAATTTAAAAGTTAAAAAATAAAATAACGCAGAGGTGCACCTATTTGAGTCCTGAAGTACCTGTGTACCAAATTTCATGGTCGTGCGACGTTCAGATTACCCGCTACAGACTACACAAACAGACACACAAAGCATGATTCCAGGGAGTCGTCAGTTGCGTGTAGAATTTCAAGAAAATCGACTCAGTAGGAGAGGGTTGTGGCAACAGTCGACTCCGCTCCTGCCGAAGACATCGATCGATGATGATAGGAACATGAACCCGCATTGCCCCCTTGCCGGTTAAGTTCGGAGTGGAAGCTAGCTTTTGCTCTTATCTTATAATGTCGGTCTTGTAAGCACCGGATCCCAGGTTCGGGCCTGGCAACATCCGTTCCTACAATTGATGACCCTGGACGTTTGAAGCCCTCAACCTTCACTCTCACCATCTCAACACGAGATGGCAGCACCACACGGAGACAGAGGCGCTACCACTCCCTTCCTGGTTGACCACGACTGTCGTCACGCCCGAGGTACGACACGCCTCCCGGCCAGTTACCTTACACCTTTCTGGTAGGTCGGACGGTCTGGGTCTTAACAAGAACAACAACAACAACGCCTCCCGGCCATTCAGCCCTTCGACTAAGTTTCGGATGGGAACGCGCGGGGGTTTCCTGGGTGGCCTCCCTCCTCGCCGAAATTCGATCAGGGCTTCTCATCAGGCAGGAGCAGCCGACTCTGCTCCTACCAAAGACATCGATCGAAGGTGACAGGAACATGAACACGAATTATAAGTTCGTAGTTGAATCTAGCTTTTGCTCTATTCTTATAACGTCGGTCTTGTAAGCACCGGGTTCAACATCCGTTCCATGTTGCCAGGCCCGAACCAGGGACCCGGTGCTTACAAGACCGACATTATAAGAATAGAGCAAAAGCTAGCTTCGACTATGAACTTATAATTCGGGTTCATGTTCCTATCATCTTCGATCGATGTCTTTGGCAGGAGCAGAGTCGGCTGCTGCCACAGGGTTAAAAATTGATTTCAAGATTTGACCCAAACAAACAAGCACAAAGAGAAACCAATAAAACAGGGTGAAAAACCACCAAATGTCACTGCTATTGCATTTTTCCCGGCAATTAAATGTCCATTCTCATCATTCAATATTACGATGCTATTTTGTCGTGTCCCTGACATTAGCGTTTCTAGAGTAATCAATATTCAGCAGTTCACAGACTTCTTGCCGGGAAGGAATCGTGACGCTAATGGAAAACGTTCATTTGCTGTCGCCAAAGTAGAAAAGGCGATGAAAAACAACATGCATCCAAAAGGCATTATTACATACCAAAAGGCATTATTACATGTCAGCGCAAAATATCTGGAGGACTAAATTTGAATAAGATTTATGAAAATGAACGGCAGAATGTCGTCAAAAACTGGCATAAAATGAATAATTCCTCAGGACGCCAAAATGAAAACAAGAGAGAATCATGCATAAAGCATTGATTGTGAAACACTTTCCAACTTCAATGGAATTTTATATAAACATCTCTAAAATGCGATACATTCCTCGGTAATATTTTTTAAATTATCACAATACTACATTAATTTATTATATTTGAAAACTTTAAACTTCATCGAAAAAAATGAACTTCATTCCAATGACGGCATTGAAATATAAATTGCCTGGTTTAAACATCTCTAAAATGCGCCACATTCCTCGGTAATATTTTAAAAATTATCACAATACTACAATAATTTATTGTATTTGAAAACTTAATTGAAAACAAATGAACTTTATTCAAATGACGTCATCGAAATTTAAATCGCCTGGCTCTCTCTATAAAAGCAGCATTTCATTCATAAACTGTTTTCCATTACTTTCATTCATCACAATTCTATAATAATTTATTTTATTTAAAAACTTAAAACCATGGAGGTACAAGTAATTTAACTCTATGCTTAAAACTTCATCGAAAAAATATTCGTTTGCTTTTCTGCTTAAAATCAATGAATGTTTCATTCATATCAGCTATATTGCAGACTCCATGAGCTAAATAATTTTGCGTTAAAGAAATGCAGTAATTCTTATACAACTCATTCTACATCTTTTGGTATTTACATTCTCCATAAATGAAAAGTAGGCTTCGTTGTAGAAATAATCAAATTTGGATGATCATTTAAACTCAACTATATTGTAGTTGCGTGTTTCATTATGTAGATGCACAAATTTAAGCAAAAATAAAGCGGTTTTTGGACGGATACAACACTCAATATGAATTAAAAAGAGCCTTAAAAATCAAGATTTTGAGACAAGATGAATGTCATATTTTATTTTGAAGTAGATCACGTGATCTCTTTATATAATGGTCACGTGATCTCTCCATATAAATGATGTAATTATTATTTTTATTTTTATTTTAAAAAATACTGAATATATTTTGCTAATTTTTTTTATATATTTTATGGGATTATTTGAATATTTCATAAAACTTTCGAAGCAATTTTTGAATTTTAAATCCGCTTGAAAAATGTTTGAAAAATTAGATCTCATAGGGTTCAATGTATTTCCTTTTTTCAAACCAGGTTCAATCCAAGACTAATTGGGTAATATTATTCATTTATATTCCCATAGGTCCCACAGACCGTCTAAACAACATACCAAAATTTCCTTTTGATAAAGTCATTTTTACGTCAGTTATCGTGTTAACGGACAGACAGACAGACAAAGAGAATGAACAAAGTCATAAACACTTTTCAACTATGTTGTAAAGTGTTTAAAAAGCTGTATAAAATGTCGCATTCGCACTGAGTCTACAATATATATCAAAAGCATTATAAAATGATGTAGTCACAAAACCCACTGAAAGGGACATTCTAACATGTGGTATGCACACTTCATATACCAGCATCCATGGGTCGGTTTCAGTATTTTTAACAGGAATATTTTTAACGAATACCTGGAATGTCAGAAAGAAGACTTCCGAAATGCCGGAATTTTACAAATCTGTATGAAGGTCAGATAAGTCACTCTTACCAAGCATCTAGCATCAAGTTTGATAAAGATTGAGCTCAGGCAGCGCGAAACTACAATCGCCAAATTCATACAGAACATGCGCATTAAATTTTTTTGCTTCCATCCATTGCAGATATCGGCTATTTGTATAAACAAGAAAGATCAATCATGCTTAAAGCATTGATTATGAAACACTTTCCAACTTCAATGCAATTTTATTTAAACATGTCTAAAATGCAAAACATTCCTCGGTAATATTTTAAAACTTATCACAATACTACATTAATTTATTATATTTGAAAACTTAAACCTTCATCGAAAAAAATTAACTTCATTCAAATGACGGCATTAAAATATAAATTGCCTGGTTTAAACATCTCTAAAATGTGATACATTCCTCGGTAATAATTTTAGAATTATCATAATACTACGATAATTTATTATATTTGAAAACTTTATCGAAAACAACTGAAATTCATTCAAATGACGTCATAAAAAAATAACACGCCTGGCTCTCTCTATAAAAGCAACATTTCATTCATAAATAATTCCCCCATTCATGTCATTCATCACAATACTATAATAATTTATATTATTTAAAAATTAAGACCATGGAGCTACAAGTAAGTAAAACTCTATGCGTAAAACTTCATCGAAAATTATCGTCCTTCTCTTTCTAAAATCAATGAATATTTCATTCATATCAGCCATGCAGACTCCATGGACTAAATGATTTTGTGTTAAAGAATTACAGCGATTCTAATACAACTCATTCTACATATTTTGCTGTTTACATTTTACATAGGTGAAAAATAGGCTTAATAGTAGAAATAATCAAATTTGTATGACCATTTAAACTGAAATATATTGTCATTGCGTTGTTAAAGTATGTAGATGCACAGAATTTAGGCAAAAATAAAGTAGTTTTAGGATGGATACAACACTCAATATGAATTAAAAAGAACTTTAAAAATTACGATTTTGAGACAAGATGGATGCCATATATCATTTTGAAGTGGGTCATGTGATCGTTTCATATCATGGACACGTGATCGCTTCATATAAGAGGTGTTATTATTATTTTAATTTTTATTTAAAAAACTACTAAATATATTTCGCTGAATTTTTTTTTATATATTTTATGGAACAATTTGAATATTACCTAAAATTTTCGAAGCAATTTGTGAATTTTAAATCCGCTTAAAAAATGCTTGAAAAATTAGGTCCCATAGGGCTCAATGTATTCCATTTTTTCAACCCGGGTTCAATCCAAAACTAATTGGGTGATATTATTCATTTATATTCCCATAGGTCCTATAGACCGTCTGAACAACATACTAAAATTTCATTTTGATTAAGTCATTTTTACGGCAGTTATCGTGCTAACGGACAGACAGACAGACAGACAGAATGAACAAAGTCATAAACACTTTTCAACTTTGTTGTAAAGTGTTAAAAAAGAGCAAAACCAATCCACGCAGACTGCATCTGCAATGGAAATGTGATCATAACATTAAAAAAGAATTCTCTTGTTCAGCGGTCAGCAGTATTAGGATAAGGTATGAAACAGCCACTGACTTAACAATTACATTTATCTTCCAAAAGGTCTACATTAGATAACGAAACTTAACGAAAATCTAGCAGTATAAGCCCCTCTCCATATGATCATTTCCCCCTTCATAGTTCCTACGCATTATATATATATATATATATATATATATATATATATATATATATATATATATATATATATATATATATATATATATATATATATATATATATATATATATATATATATATATATATATAATAGTTTGAAAATTTAATGATAATATAGAGAAAAGTTGCGTCTCAAAAATCCTAACTTTAAAAAATGCCTACATAATAAAAATAAGTATTAAATAGGGAATCACCAATCAAATGGAAAAAAATGCAAATTGCTAGTCATCAAGCTAAAGATAATCAACAAATATCAATGGAATGGAATTGAGAATTGAAAAACAAATAAAATCCAAGAATTAAAGTTATATACGTGGATAAGCGCTAGGCCTAAATAAATGAATTGCTCATTTTGAAAAAACTCTTCGTCAAGTCCAAGTATTTAATCAAAATGATTACAAAATGCGAGTTTCTGATATAAGAGATAGATAATATTTATAAACACTAATAACTTGAGCAACATACATAAAGATAGAAAAATAATAAAGGAAACAAGAATACCTGGAATAAAAAATCTGCAAATGTGCTAACCATTGGAGCCCAAAATGAAGAGACTGGTATTGCCAATCGTAAAGTTTAAAAGTAGAGATCCACTGTTGATATATATATATATATATATATATATGTCTAAAAACGTAGAAAATAAGTCAGCATACTGGGAGGAAATATTGTTTTGCGTACAGTAATTTCTATATTTACAGAACTATAAATTTTTATACATTGGTTTGAAACGATTTTTAATATTCATGACTTTTAAGAGCATAGATGTCACATTTAATGACCACTAGCCATTTCGTGAGTGAAAATCGATAGTATACACATATGGATATCTTCTAAACCAGACCTTGGAATGCTACCCAAACGACATATTACATATTAGTTTGAAACGATTTTAATATTCATAACTTTTATTAAGAATATAGTTGTCACATTTAGTGACCACTAGCCGTTTTGCGGGTAGAAATCGATAGTATTCACATATGGCCGATAATCTTCTAAACCAGACCTTGCAATGCTACCCACGTGATTTAGGATCAAAATGGCAGCCCCGCGTCACTTTACATTTCACGCAGTCATATGCGCTCCTCAAAACACGTGTGTTTTTGTGGGAGACCGTCAGTGAAAGTATCGATTTTTGCAGTTGCCGTGTCGCCACTGAAAGGAATCGATGCATATGTGCCAGAGAGAAAGAGAGAGTATGTGGGGGTGTACGTGATCTTCTTCAAGGTGCATTAATAATACACTGCGAGTCCCGTTGACTGGGTGCATTTTTTGCTGCCATAAAAACGTGCAAATGTATGGATTTTATTGACAAAGATTGTTGTCTGCCTGGAAAGTTGATTAAAAACGTGTAGCGTTTGTTGTAGTTATTTCTGAAAAGGAAAAAAACTAGGTCATGAAGAAAAAGGTAGGACAAGCATATATATATTAATCAGGGGTAAAATATTTAGGGGAGGAGTAACTTTGTATGGAAAGGTCCATGGGAATCCATCTGAAAAACACTTTTTACAAAAAGGATAATTTATTTGAAGCAATAAACAAAACTGTGTTACACAGCATATAGCGTGTGCGAACGAGCGACTCTATTACCATAGGCGGCGCCAGACTTTCACAATTAGGGTGCTATGCATTGGAGGCTCACAATTGAAAAAAGCTGTAAGAAAAAAGTTATTCTTAGAGCTGATAAGTGACTATTGGCGTTCAAATACAAAAGTATTATTCAAAGTATATTTTTTCATGAATGGAACGAGCTAGATCCACGAGAATGATGTCACTCAATTTATCGCATGGTATTACATATGAAAAGTGAACATGTTTCTCAATAGGAATTTTTTTTTTATGTGACTTTTTCATATTTTTTTTGAAAAATGTACAATATCTCGAGAACGGTTCATGTTTGCGTTCTAAAATTTATGCCAATCGTTTTCTAATGAAAAATTACATAAGAGGTCTATTTGCGTAACTTTATTAACAGTTTTGATTTTTTGACGATTTTTTCAAAATTTCATTCGAAAATTTAGGGGGGTTCTGAACATTCGATTACGTATAAAAACAATAGGCTTCCAGTGTTTACGGATTGTGATTTTTGTACCAAATTTGTTTCGAATCGGTCCATTCGTTCGTCAGTTATCGTCTCCACAGACTCACTGACACACACACACATACTTTCACACACACACACACACACACACACACACACACACAGATCACTTCAAAAATGTTTGATTCGTGATCAGGGATGCTTGAAACGTGCTCTCCCGTCGAAAACTCGAATTCGAATTTTCGACCCCGTCACAATACTTTCCTTATACATTATGTATATAAGGAAAGTAATACTGGTTAATTATACTCATAATAAGGGAACCTTTAATTTAAAAATAATCAAAAATACATGTGCTACATTCTACGCTTTTCTGTTTTGTCAACTAACAGTAACAGCTACTTTACTCACACTAGCAACACTTAGATATAATTCTCAAAGCATTATGGCATTTTCAAATGTTTCATCCATAGGAACTTTATCTCCTTCTTTCTAACTTCATACAAGGGGCTTTACTAATAAATTGCACTCATGATTCTTTAATATTAATATTCTGCAATTGGAATCATGAGTTCTGAGAACTGGGCACACTTTTGGCTGTCATAAAAACATGCAAAAATATGGATTTTATTCTGATGGATTCTTGTCTACACGAAAAGTTGATTGAAAATGTGTCGTTCTTCTGGTTATTGGGTAAAAAATAGATCATAAAAGTAGTCGTGATAGTCTTTCAGAGAGGAAGTAAAATCAACTATTCTGTTTCTTTCAAAATGGAGTAAAATAAAATATATTGCACGCTAAATATACATCCAAGTTTGAGAAGGTGTATAACAAGGAATATTGACAAGCAGCGTTTCTTTCAAGCATACATCCGGGGGGACGAAGCCCCCTTTTAGACATTTTATGTTATTCTAGTTTCCATTTATGTCACAGCATATATGTCACAGATATATTTATATAGGGCAAACATAAAACTTGCCCTGTCGCCCTCAAGTTTCATTCACTGTTGATAAGATGTCAAAATACGAAATATTTCCGACCTCGTGCAAGATATAATAAAACAAGAAAGATTAATCATGCATAAAGCATTGATTATAAAACAAACACCTTCCACCTGAAATGCAATTTTACTTAAACATCTCTAAAATCGGTACATTCAGAGACGATATTTTTTAAATTATCACAGCAGTACACCAATATATTTTACTTGGAAACTTAAAACTTTATCAAAAAAGGCAATGCAAGAAAATCGTCTGCTTCTCTATGTAAAATCAATGAATATTTCATTCGTATCACTTACATTCCAGACTCCAGAGCTAAATAATTTTGAGTTAAAAAGAAAATCAGCAATTCTCATATAACTCATCTTACAATCGCTTGATTTATTTACATTCTGCATACGTTAAAATTAGGCTTCGTTGTAGCAGTAATAAAAGTTTAGTGATCATTTAAAATCAAAAATTGCTTAAGCACAGAATTTAGATACCTATATAATATGCAAAAATAAAGCGGCTTTAGGACGGATGCAACACTAAATATAAATATAAGCGTTCCTTAAAGATCATGATTTTTACACAGCGAAAAAAAAATGGAGGCCATATTTTACTTGCAATAAGTCACGTGATCTCTTCATATAATATGGGTGTAATTATTATTTCAATTTTTATTTAAAAAACTACTTAACATATTTTGATGAAATTTTTTTTTACATATTTTACGTGATAATTTGAATATTTTCTAAAATTTTCAGAGCAATTTGTGAATTTTAATTCCGCTTAAAAAATGCTTGAAAAATTAGGTCCCGTACGGTTCAATGTATTTCATTTTTTCAACCCGGTTTAAATCCAAAACTAATTGAGTGATACTATTTTTTTACATTCCCATATGTACCACAGACCGTCTGAACAATATACTAAAATTTCATTTTGATACTAAACATCAAACATACTAAAAGTCATTTTACGGCAGTTATCGTGCCAACAGACAAACAGACAGACAGAATGAACAAAGTCATAAACATTTTACAACTATGTTGGAAAGTGTTAAAAATCAGATTGCACTGCACAAATTTGTATAAATATATCAATGACAGCCATTTATAAAAAAAAATTCAACGATGGTTCCAGTTTGATAGAGTTGAAATGGTTTTCCGTGAACATTCTGTAGAGAAAAACTCGAAAAACTAAAGTACAACAAGTTTATTCGATTTTATCAGATTCATTTTTTTCGTTTACAGGCTTTCAAAGCGCCACAAGTTACTCGCTAACTGTTTATTGCTAGCATTTTTAGCAGTAGCCCCGATTTCATCTAAATACTCCGATAATAAATTTCAAGTCAAAATATGAAATTACTTTACTAACTTTCATGGTGGTATAGAAATTTAAACATATCTGAAGAAATTTTATATTCAGGTTAATCTATAAACTTGCCTGGCGACACATAAATACGTATATTTCCATCTATTCAGTTCAAAACTTATCAATCATTAAATATTTTTAGAATCCCAAAATTCCTCTACCCTCAATATTTTTAAGCAAAATAGAATATATCGTGTTTATGCATCAATATTTCACCAAGTAGAAAGTAACACTCGAAAAATTTTAAATATTATAGTTTTCGCACCCGTTCAAATATCCGGGGTAAAATACTAAAATATCGAAATTATAACCTCTATACCTCAGGAAAAAATCTGATGTGGGCAACACATGACTTTCCTTATATAATGCAATGAATTTATTACTTTTACAGTAAAAAAAATCTGATTTGGGCAGCACATGACTTTCCTTATATAATGGAATGAATTTACTACTTTTATAGTAAAAAAATAGGTTATTTTAACAGTAGTTATTTATATTCTTTCCAAGTTATTGAATTTTCGCCAATGAGTCGTCATTTTCCATGTCGTCATCATCAATGAGTCGTCATTGATTTAGCGTCATTTTTATCCATTTGGCGAGTTTTTCGTTAATTTAGCAACATTTAAAAAAGTCGCCAAGTTGGCGACATTCCACCAAATTCGTCGTCAAAATCTCGCCAAGCGTTATGGACGAAGAAATAAGTTATTCTTACAACAGATAAATGACTATTAGCGTTCAAATACAAATGTATTACTTAAAGTATCTTTTTTCATGAATGGAACGAGCTAGATCCGCGAGAATGAAGTCACCAAATTTACCGCATGGTATTATATATAAAAAGTGAACATGTATCTCAATAGGAAATATTTTTTTTATTTTATATGACTTTTTGAAAATGTTTTTGAAAAATGTGCAATATCTCTAGAATGGTTCATGTTAGCGTTCTAAGATTTATGTCAATCGTTTTCTAATGAAAAATTACATAAGAAATGTCTATTTGCGTAACTTTATCAGCGGTTTTGATTTTTTGACGATTTTTCAAAGGCGTCCAGTGTTTATGAATTGTAATTAGTGTACCAAATTTTGTTCGAATCGGTCCATTCGTTCGTTAGTTATCGTCTCCACAGACTCACTGACACACACACACACACACACACACACACACACAGACATCGCTTCAAAAATGTTTAATTCGTGATCAGGGATGTTTGAAACGTGCTCTCCCGTCGAAAACTCGAATTCGAATTTTCGACCCCGTCACAATACTTTCCTTATACATTATGTATATGAGGAAAGTAATAAGAGCTTAACTCAAAATCCAATTATATATACCTGTAGATTATTCAAAGAGCTACAAATTGCTGCTTATTGTTTAGTTAGCACTTTTAGTTTCTGATATATAAGCATTACAAACTTGAAAAACTGTAAAATTTGAAATATTCTGCAACTTACATAAAGATGCCATTTTCTATGGACATTTAAGTACTTAAGATATTGACTTAATATTTTCTTTGAGTACATTTTATTTCTGGAAAAAAATAAAAAGCTAATACCAAGCGCTAAAAAAATTATTGAAAGAAATCTGTTGAATGAATAGGTTTGCAGTATCAGTTTGAAAAGTGTCAACTTACAGATAACTGAGATCCTTTGTATTGATTTAAAATAACTTCTATAACTGGTTACGCTTTAAATATAGATTATGACACATTGTCCAAAATTTCTATTATCGATGGTTTCAAATTTATATTCATAACATTCTTCTGGCAACGATAAATCGTAAACTTATAATACGTCAATAGAGTTTTATTTTAATCTTGTATAAAAAATGGTTTGACATCTTTTTTGCCGATTTGCATCTATTAAAACTAAAACAAGATTCTATGCAATATAGGTATAGGTACGCAATCTTATTTGTTATGCTTTAAGTGTATTATTTTTAACTTAATTATTATTTTAGAATTGTTTGTTACTTACTCTTCAACAAAATTGGCTACCAATATAATTCGCCAAAATTCTGCAGCTTCTTTATATATATTCTGCAAGTAGCAGCAAGGTTTAATAGAGTTAATCCAATTAGAATAACTTGATATGTTTTAAATATATCTAATTAATAGCGGATATTCAAATAAATGTATTTAACATAGGTAAAATTCCATTATTTTTATATCGTCGAATATGCAGTCACTAAAGTTCAAATAATAAATAGAAAATGATTCTCAATGTTTTAATATCAATTAAAAAATAAAACAAAAGATACATCATGTTGAATACTAAACACCAAATGTTATTGACTATAATTTAACGATCTACAGATGGCTAATTCAGAAAATGTGGTACGACCAGCTAGCTGTCTATTTGAACTTCTTAGCCGCCATCTTTGGAATATCATGGGTTAAAAATTCTTCTTTTGATTTTAATATCGATCGCCTTTTGGAAATATTTCCCATTGTGGGCTATTTTACTGTGGATTTTCCCTAACATCAATGAACAATATTGGCCAAAAATTTATAAATATTGGACTATTATGAATCACCAGATTTAATGCATGTACCATGTTTTTAAAATTATCCACTCTTTCATCTTACAAAACTCGACGAAGTTATTAAGCTCAACGAATTCGACTGAATTAGCAATTTCGTTACCATTGGCATGGAATATTTTGGAAATATTTCGCATTGTGAGCTATTTTACAGCGAGTTTTTCCTACCAAATAAACAAATATTTGCCAAAAATTTATAAATATTGAACTCATGGAGTTACAAAGAAGATAAAACTCCTATGCATGGAGTTAGAAAGAAGCAGATAAAACTCCTATGGATGAAACGCTTGAAAATGCCATAATGCTTTGAGAATTATATCTAGGCGTCGCTAGTGTTAATAAAGTAGCTGCTATTGTTAGTTGACACAACAGAATGGCGTAGTATTTAGTATATGTATTTTTGATTATTTTTAAACTGAAGGTTCCATAATTATAAGTATAATTAACCAGTATTTTTCACAGTTGTACGACAGAGTACAGAATATATGGAGATAAAAATAAATTGAAAGGTAAAATAATTACTTTCCTTATATGCATAATGTATAAGGAAAATATTGTGACGGGGTCGAAAATTTGAATTCGAGTTTTCGACGGCAGAGCACGTTTCAAGCATCCCTGATCACGAATCGAACATTTTTGAAGTGATGTCTATGCGTGTGTGTGTATGTGTTTGTGTGTGTATGTGTGTGTGAAAGTATGTGTGTGTGTGTGTGTGTGTGTGAAAGTATGTGTGTGTGTGTGTGTGAAAGTATGTGTGTGTGTGTGTGTGTGTGTGTGTGTGTGTATCAGTGAGTCTGTGGAGACGATATCTCACAAATGAGTGGAGCGATTCGAATGAAATTTGGTACAAAAATCACAATCCATGAATACTGGTAGCCTATTGTTTTAAAACACAATCGAATGTTCAAACCCCAGAACCCTCCTAAATTTTCGAGTGAAATTTTAAAAAAAATCATCAAACAATCAAAGCCGTTAATAAAGTTACGCAAATAGATATTTCTTATGTAATTTTTCCTTAGAAAACGATTGACATAAATTTTAGAATGTTCTCGACAACCGTTCTCGAGAATCTCATGAACCGTTCTCGGGATATTGCACATTTTTCAAATACATTTATCAAAAAATCCCATGAATTGAAAAAAAATATTAACTGTTACGAAACGTGTTCACTTTTCATATGTAATATCATACGATAAATTTGGGGACATCATTCTCGTGGATCTAACTCGTTCCATTCACGAGAAAAGATACTTTGAGTAATGCTTTTGTATTTGAACGCCAATAGTCATTTATCCGCTGTAAGAATAACTTATTTCTCCGTCCATAACGCTTGACGAGATTTTGGCGACGAATTTAGCAGAATGTCGCCAACTTGGCGACATTCTTAAATGTTGCTAAATTAACGAAAATCTCGCCAAATGGATAAAAATGACGCTAAATCAATGAAAATGACGACTAATTGAAGAAAATTCAATATCTTAGAAAGAATATAAGTATCTACTATAGGAATAGCATTTTTTTTAACTGTAAAAGTAATTCATTGCATCATATAAGGAAAGTCATGTGCTGCACACATCAGATTTTTTTAACTGTAAAAGTAGAAAATTCATTGCATTATATAAGGAAAGTCATGTGTTGCCCACATCAGATTTTTTTTCATGCGTGGAAATATTCTTTATTGTTTCAGTTCTACTCTGCATCGCGCTAATAATTTATTTTTACAAAATTGGAAGTTTAAACAAATATTTTAAGCCAATAAATATTTCGCCATAGAAATAAATACAATGCAGGACTACTTATTTTATCACAGCACCACTTGAATTATTGTCTCAAACGATATTGGCGTTTTCTAAATATGAAGTTTTAATTCCTTACTTTTACCTCCATGCTTTTCTGGACTTCCACTTTTCTGGAATTATATTCTTGGGAAAGGTCAAAAATTTTGGTGGACTGGAGAGAGCCCCCCACCCACCATTGGTATATGGGTAAAAAGCCGGGATTGACTCTAGACCTCCCGTGTGACAGAGGCTCCCAGACTGTACTTTCTAGACTTGCTAGCGGTCACATCAAGTGCCTCTCTTTTAATGAGACAGGAAGGTCTTCGCAGCCTGCACCAAGTGCCACGACCATCAGGCTTCTGCAGAGCATATAATGGATTGCATGGATCTCGCCAAGGAGGATATCTATCGCGATCCACTTCTTGTGCTCGACTTTCTGAGAGTCAACGGACTTATGGATCTCGTCTCTTCGTCAGACATTGAAGGATATACAACAACAACAACAACAACTTGAGCCAACGGCCCAACCGTGCTGAAAACACCGGGTTTCGTTAGATCACCGAAGTCAAGCAGCATCGGACGCAGTTAGTAGTTGGGTGGGTGACCGTCTGGGAACACCGCGTGCTGTTGGCAGACTTCGGGCGCGGTTGCCCGGTGGTTTGCGCCCTGGATTTGCACGTTGCTACAACTGACGTCGTGTTCATGCGGAGTATGATCACGTTAAACCTGTGGGTTCGCAAGTCCCTGCGAGAGGTTGGTGGTTGAGGAAGGAGGGTACGGTCCCTGTGGATGTCTCCCCCCACTGGGATCCGGTCTAAATTGAGTTGCACTTCCCGGCCGTCTAAACGGTTACCTTACACATTTCTGGTAGGTTGGACGGTCTGGGTCTCAACAACAACATCCATGCTCCTATGGATGAACCGCTTGAAAATACCATAATGCTTCGAGAATTATATCTAGGTGTCGCTAGTGTTAGTAAAGTAGCTGCTATTGTTAGTTGGCGCAACAGAAAGGCGTAGTATTTAGTATATGTATTTTTAATATAAGAGCTCTTATAGTTTTCAAGTAATCGTCTTGTCAAGTTGAAGATTGGAGTTTTTTCGTTTTTCAAGTTTGTAATGCTTATACTCAAAAACTAAAAGCGCTAGCTATGAACAATAAGCAAGAATTTGCATCTCTTTGAAAGCCCTACAAATGTATATAATTGGACTTCGGATAGAGTTCTTAGTTTTCGAAGTAAAGTGGTTGTTATTTAGATAGTTTGGTATTTTATGAGTGGGAAGTTTAATGGGTGAGAAAGCTGTAATATTTAAAATGTCACGATTGTTTCAGCTCAATCTGTTTACTTACTTCTTGACAGGGCTTATTTTAAGGAATTTGCACTGGGCGGCACAAAACCTAAACCAATCTGTTATGTGTGTATGTATATATATAGAGAGAGAAAGAATATGAAGAATTATATGAAGAATTATATTTGAAGAATATATGAAGAATTTTAATTTACTTGTATTATATATACCTGAGATTGATTATTTATTGAAAAGTTCTGTATAGCAAAAATGGAAAAAAGATGTCTGAAGTGATTATTTGAAATCAATAGTGACTATACGACAAGCTTGTGAAGATGATAAAGAGAACATTATAAATAAAACATTATAAATAAAACAGATACTAAATTGGTATGAAATACCCCTTTTACCCTGTTCTATATATAATTTAAGGAATTGAAAAAGAATGACATATGGTAAAGATTAGTTAATATCCCTTAACTTCACCCTTAGATTAAATTTTTATTTTGTGTTATAAATCATATATGTAATACAGGTACTTAAGGTACTAATCCCCTTGTTCTCTGCATAAACATACATAGTGTAAAGCAAGAGTAGTGTATAAGATGAAAAGTTGCAAAACAGAAAAAAAAATTTTTTGCACTTGGAGCTGTGCCTTTCTGGTTCCTAAAAAAATTTTTTTGAATATGAATAAATTGAAATAAGTGAAAAGCATTTCGGAAACTATGTACGTTATCAAGGACCATACCTGATTCGCGAATGCTGATTCTACGTTTCTGTTTACATTAATGCAAATTGTATTAGAAAAATAATGCACATGACCCTAAATATATATATATATATATATATATTACACACATATATATATATATATATATAATTTGTAGCCACATGATGTCGCCATGGCATAAAGCATTTGCTCAACCGGAGAGTGGGGGTCACAACTCCTCCCGGCCACTTGTGATACTTTTCGTCTTTCGCATTCTTCTATTGCTTTTCAGTTTTTAGGTATTCCTTTTGGTAAATATATATATATACATATATATATATATAAAATATATATATATATATATATATATATATAATATATATATATATATATATATATAATATATATATATATATATATAATATATATATATATATATATATATATATATATATATATATATATATATATATATATATATATATATATATATATATATATATATATATATATATATATATATATATATGTATAATATATATATATATATATATATATATATATATATAAATAAAATATATATATATACAGGGTGTTTCTAAAGTCGCGCAATCCACATTTCGTTTGATATTTCCCAATACAAAAAGGTCAAAAATATAAAATATTCACAGTAAATAGTTTAATGTCTGCATAACATTGTGCCTTACAACAAATTCTGAAAATGACAACCATTTGCTGCCAAGCACAGCTCTACTCGACGACAGGTATTTGTAGCCACACGATGCAGCATATCGGTGGGAATGGGTGCAGTAATGTTGCGGATGTTGTCCTTTAAGGCTTCGATTGTCTTTGGATTGTACACGTATACACGTTCTTTGAGATAAGACCATAGAAAAACGAAATTCAAACATCTGTCTGTACATTTATGAGAGATATCAACCGAAATGTGGGTTACACGACTTTAGAAACACCCTGTATGTATGTATGTATGTATATATATATATATATGTATGTATGTATGTATATATATATATATGTATGTATGTATATATATATATATATATATATATATATATATATATAGTTCAACTTTGTTTTTATTTACTTATATACATTGTATTGAAAATTATGTAATTTGAATTTTACTCGACTATGATCATGTTCATTCTTTACTTGTAAAATTTACTTTAAAAATAAACACACATAAACAATAAGGAGTCCTTGGTGAAATATGGTTGAATAAGCATGAGATATCTTATTTTGTTTAAAAAGATTAATAGATTGAATAAACTTGGAGATTCCAAGGGTGATTAATGAGGTTTGAACAGAATAGATGAAAATGTATGCAATTATGTATGTATATATGTGCCAAAAGACAAGCTTATGAATAAACTTGAATATTAAACCTCATCAGATATATTGTATAAATTTAATTTCTATTCCGCCATACAAATTAGTAAAATAATTTGATATTTTGACGTAAAATCTATGTTCAGAGTATCCAAATGAAATCGGAGAATAAAAAGACTATAAAAGGTTAGCGAGTATATTGTAGCGCTTTGAAATCCTGTAAACGAAACAAATGAGTCTGAAAAATCGAATAAACATATTGAAATTTACTGGAGTTTTATTTTATAAAATGTTATTCACGCAAAACCATTTCAGCTCCATGGAAATGGAACCACTGTCAATTTTTTCTCAAAAATCGTCCTGAAAAAAACCCAGTTAACTTCATTATGGTAGCCGCTTGACACATTTAGAAAATAGTTTGGCAACATTATAACTGTTGGTTACGAACGGATCATCCTAGAAAGATGGTAAATTTCACAAAGTTGCAGATATGAAACTCCTTTGAATTGACATCAAGTTCGTCAGATCAATCTTGAATGATCTTAACCGCCTGATATCAATAAAAAAAACGGAATTTGTCAGCAAGGTTCTTCGATATAAGGTAAGGCTGAGTGCCTTACCTTACATCGTGCAGTGCCCAGTGCCCAGCAACCAATTACAGTGCCCAGCAACCAATCAAAAAGTTGTCAGCTTGACGTCATGAGAATTAAGTCATCCATGATGTCACGATCGAGAGTAAAGTTTGAAAGGAGTTGCCAAAACATAAAAAGTTTCCGCATTATTACAGTTAAAAATTGTTAATTTTGAAGTGGCAATATCCAAGCGTAAACAATTTGCTCAAATATATTAAATTGTGCTGTGCACACAGGATCCAGTGACATTCAAGGAAATTTAGTGACGTCGGTAGAGTAAGATGACAGTCACAGTTAAGTTCGGTCGAAGGCTCATAAACTCTCTTTAGGAGCACTTGTTCTGTCCCTCCTGAGAGCCCGAGAACAAAATGCGTTCGTTCTTAATTCCTATGTCGTTATCTGCATAGACTCAAGTAAAATAATGAAGTCAATCATGGCCAGAATAAGCAACCCCCTTACTTGTTAGTACTTGATTCATCGTATTCATGTCATGGACAAAAGTTGAACTATTTATTGAAGTTGAACAGTTTGTCAGTTGACATCAAAATTCTGAGAGCAATCTATAAAGCATTTAGCGCCATCTATCAATCTCTGAAATCAACAAACTCTATAACCTAGAAACTTCCAGTTTTTGCAAAAATGTAGACCCGTAAGTAGAAAAATTTTTTAGTGGTTCCAGCTATATGACATACCCCTCTTGAGTTTTAATGCCATTTGTTAAACAATTAGTTTGCTTTGCTACTACAACTACATCACGAATAGTACATTTTAAGACTATCTAGACAGACTGTCATTGACAGTTTTTTTTATGATGCCAGGTTTCTATGACTTACACATATTGAGTTTATTACCATCAGTAAAGCAATAAGTTTTATTTCGTATTACAGCTGCATCACGAACAGTGCATTGGAAAGATGTTAATCCTGCATTAATGTCCTCGAAAAAAATTTATAACATAAACGGCTTAATTTATCTATCTATCCCTGGATAATGCTTGGCGAAAATTTTAGCAACGAATTTGGCGAGATATTACCAATTTAACGACTTATTTTAAATGTTGTGAAATTGACGAAAAAGTCGCCAAATCGATAAAAATGACGCCAAATTAATGAAATTAATTGTGTTTTTAAAGGGTATAGTATTGTACTGATGTTTCGGCAGCGTTTGTCTATCAGTCCAACTGTCCCACTTGGCGACAATTTTGGCGAGGTTTCAAAATGTCTCAAAATTGAACAAAATGTCCCAAAAATTAACGAAAATGCCACTAAATCGATGAAAATTCAATATCTTGCGTAAAATATAAGAATCTACTATAATAAAAAGTCATTTCTCTGTTCGTCCGTCCGTGACGTTTGGCAAAAAATTTGGCAACGAATTTGCAGGAATGTCGCAAAATTGATAAAAATGACGCTAAATGGGAGGTAATAATTTGCAAATTTTGAATTCCGTCATATGACGGATATACCTTTTAATGAAATAATATTTAAGATGAGTGTTCTTGTTAACTGACAGCAACTCTCTCAATTCTTATGAGTTCCACACCATTTGTTGGATATATTAATTCCCTTTAACAGCGTTTCCTGCTAGACTGATTAAATTACGTAACCGGTTGAAACCAAATTAGATATAGTTTTTTACATACAGATTATCCAGTGAAATGTTATCGAGTCGGCCATAGTATGGGCATGCGCATTTTGAAAATTTCAGTTTCCTTCAAAATTGCATCAGATTTAATACGCCTTAATTTAATACTGAAAATATAAATATAAGGCTATTATTTAATATCAGCGAATGGGATCTAAAGTCATAAAAATTACATGTTGTATGGAAAGGACACTATATTAGTCATGATGAAGAAATTTGATGAAATAAATTTGAAAATCAAATTACAATGGAGACCAACTTATATCGAGCTTAGATGTAGTGAAGTTAATTTTTTTCTGTCATCTTGGATCTGCAATACTTTCATAATGTTAAATGTATCACTTATAGCGAACAATAAGATACTTATACATGGTTTTTAGTGCTTGGATTTTTACAAAACTAAATATCCGACTATCAAAAAATCTAGAACTAGATAAAATTTTTGGAATTCAACAGTAAACTTCGAAATTTATTTGAAATTTTATATTTTCTCAACATAGCAGCATAGGACAAAATATGAAAGAATTATGCATAAAAATAGGTATTTGAGGTTCAATATTCACGAAACTTAAAATTTCAATCCTTGGAGCGAAAAATAGCCACTATACAGTTTTTGTATTCGTAATATCATCAGTCCCCCCCCACGGGGAGCAAGTTACACCCCCTTCTCCCGAGGGGGGTACATTGTCAAACTTGGTATTAGATCGAAAGATTTCTTTTCAAGCACTTTACAATAAAAGGTAACATGCTATGTGATCAACGATGCATATTTAAAAAAAAAAAATCTTACAAAAGTTGTAAAAAAAAAAAAAAAAAAAAAAAAAATACAAGCTACATAAAAATGGATTCTGGTAGAAAGTCGAGTTAATTTATTTCACGAGAGACATACAGATAAACCATTCTTATGGTTTATCTCAAACCTAAACTTTTTACCGTTTATAACGAATATTTACTCCTGTCCCTTTTGACTTCGCTACATGCGGTCCACTGTATATTTAATTTCCTGTGAGTTTATCTTAAAGAGTGTGTTGATTTTTGCTTAGTTCTATTTGTATTTTGATAAAATGTAATATATTAGTTAAGTTTGAATGCAACGTTAAATGTCATCAGACATCTTTATATAGTAAAAAATCTGATGTGGGCAACACATGACTTTCCTTATATAATGTAATGAATTTACTACTTTTACAGTAAAAAAATAGGTTTTTCTTATAGTAGATACTAATATTATTTTCAAGATATTGAATTTTCTACAATTGGTCGTCATTTTCAATGATTTAGCGTCATTTTTTATCCATTTAGCAAGATTTTCGTTAATTTGGCAACATTTCAAAAAGTCGCTAAGTTGGCGACATTCCGCCAAATTCGTCGCCAAAATATCGCCAAGCGTTATGGACGAAGAAATAAGTTATTCTTACAGCAGATAAATGACTATTGGCGTTCAAATACAAAAGTATTACTCAAAGTATATTTTTTCATGAATGGAACGAGCTAGACCCACGAGAATGATGTCACCCAATTTATCGCATGGTATTACATGTGAAAAGTGAACATGTATCTCAATAGGAAATATTTTTTTTTATTTTATATGACTTTTTGATATTTCTTTTGAAAAATGTGCAATATCTCGAGAACGGTTCATGTTAGCGTTCTAAAATTTATGTTAATAGTCGTTTTCTAATGAAAAATTACATAAGAAATGTCTATTTGCGTAACTTTATTAGTGATTTTGATTTTTTGACGATTTTTTCAAAATTTCATTCGAAAATTTAGGGGAGTTCTGAACATTCGATTGCGTATAAAAACAATAGGCATCCAGTGTTTACGGATTGTGATTTTTGTATCAAATTTGGTTCGAATCGGTCCAATCGTTCGTCAGTTATCGTCTCCACAGACTCACTGACACACACACACATACTTTCACACACACACACACACACACACACACACACAGACATCACTTCAAAAATGTTTGATTCGTGATCAGGGATGCTTGAAACGTGCTCTCCCGTCGAAAACTCGAATTCGCATTTTCGACCCCGTCACAATACTTTCCTTATACATTATGTATATAAGGAAAGTAATAAAACCTTCGCGATTGGTTCAAAAATATTTTTGGAAATAAACACGAAACTGTACTTTTCGAGGCTTTTTTTTATCTGACTAATCTATTGGGGCACGAAAATACAAAGTTTGGGTAACATTCTAATTTTTTCCCACTACTACCATAGAGAATGTATTGCTTTCCGATTTTTTTCCAATTCGATATTTTAATGGAAAAGCGTGTTTTAAGACCTTCGATTCTAACCTTTAGGAAACGGTATCCGCCTTTGTGCAGTTTGCGTGTGTGTTTTTACATGTCTGTATCTCTGTGAGGCGTGTGGAAACGAACTCAAGGATGAATACACGTATCACCTCGGTAACTCGTCACAAATTGATGTAAACCATCACACCTTTCGCATATTTTGAATGCAAAGAGGTTGGTGTGTGTTGTCTGGCACGATTGTACAAGATACACAGGAAAAATGTTTCTATATTTTTGGGGTTCTTTTAATTCTTACAAATTTGTGAGGTGAATAACATCTGTGTTATTGTATCTATGGCGTAAGATCGATGCAAAATTTGCAAACGCTTTGAACGCTTATAGCCCCAAACCTAGTAGATAAAAATGCAAATAATGTTTGTTTTGATTGAAAATGGGTCCATATCATAAATATATAAAAATGATTTCAATATTTTAATAATTTTGAAAATTTTTTCAAAATATCTGTTCGAGCTAGTGCTTCTTTTCATGTTTCTTACTTTCACTCGAAATATCTTCAAAACTATAAAATATAGATATAAATAGTAAACAACAAATACATGTATTAGGAAATTATATTTTAATCTCTCTCGCTCTATGTATATATATATATATTAAATCTCTTACAGTTTTCGATCGTCTTTTCGAGTTGAAGAAACTGATTTTCTACAAACTCTTCTTCAAATGAAACGTCGAATAGTTTGAAAAAAAGCTTCAGTCGATAAAGAGGTGACCTGCACTTGTATAAAGCACTATCCACGCTTTTTGACCCTCTTTAAGATAAAGAGGACCAGCTACATCTATTCCACCTCATTGGAATATGACAGAATTTTTCATCCGGTCCTCAGACAATGGTATAGGAACAGAGTCTACCTTCTCGACAATAAATCTTTGACAACATATACAACGTTGAATCACAGCTCGAATGGTTCTTATCGCCTTTAGTATCCAATAATTTTCTTTCAAAGTTGTCATCATTAAAGAAACGACCCCATGAAGGAGTTGGGCTTCCAATTAATCAACAAATGCACAACAGGATGATCTGGAGATAAGATAATGGTATATTTGAAATTGACTGTATCTTTTCGATGAATAATTTTTGTTGTCACTCTTATTAATCCAAGATCATCCACGATTGGTTTTATAGCGCAAAGCTTTTTATCAGAATCTTCAATGTGTCTTTTAGTATCAAAATAATAACTGCCTTTTCAACCTTTTCAATCTCAAAGAGCTGACAAATTGCAATTTTTCATTACATTTACTTTTCTTAAAGTATTACAAAAACGAAGAATCTAATCCATCATGTGAACAATCCTTAGGTATAAAAAGAAATATCTTAATACCAATTATTTATCTTTCCTGTACCAGAAGGGGTTGTTAAAACACTTTCTCGATTTTAGGAATTTATTTTTTTGTTCATTTAGCATTTTTACACTTATAGACCAACCAGTTCGTTTCCGAATTAAATAACTACGATGGTTCCTCTCCCTCTCACCATTTCAGTTACCGAAACTTCTCTACTGAACAATCCCTAGATTGAAGATCTGCGTGTTTCAGAGCACTTGGGACTTGCCTCCTGTATTCTATTTGGGTCAAATTTCTAATTTCATCAATGCGATTCCGAACAAATGTCCCTTATTTCACATCTCAAAGAATCCAATTTCAAGCAGTTGTGGAGTTACTCCAATAAGAAATTTTTAAGTTCGAAATTTTAAGATTAGTGATAACAATAGCCCCCAATCTGACCTCAATTCAGCATACTAGGAGCTTTAGGCGAGATACTACTGTTATTTCCTTCGAGTGGGGGGGGGGGACTCCAGTGTGTAACTGAATAAGCTTTACTGAAATGCTGCACCTACCTAAATCTACTCTCAGAAAAACGCAAGTAGCGTATGCCTGTATACTCGCATCTCAAAAAGTGTGAATCATCTCCGTCCTGTTTTAGGTTAAGCCACATGGGTACCCCGTTGTGAGCAAATCCAATTTTCTGAACCAATTTAGAAATTATGTAGCTATACTTTCAGGAAGTTTTCATCACAATTTTAACTTTAAAGTCCAAGTCTCTTGCATAATCAGTTTTGGGATAAGAGTCATGGGAGAAGTAAATCCTTCACCAAAGACACTATGGCCCAAAGAAAGCAAATCTTGCTTAGTCTGTTACTGGTTCGCATTTTTGAAGATCGATTTTACAAGGCATTTTATCATTTTCTAGATCCTAAATTAAACCTAGAACGGAAACAGATTCAGTGCGATCAGACTGACAAATCATTCCAACATGAGAATTCTGTTGTCATCCTCGTAGATTAAATTTAGTCGATGACAATAACAGATGAGATTCAACAATAAATTTGCCAGCTTCTTGCACGCTTTTACGACTACAAACACAGTTATCCACGTAAGAGTAATTTTTCAGTAGTTGGTCAGTAAAAGAAAGGATTTTCGGAAAAATATCCAAATGGTAGTTTATTGTAGCAGCTAATAAGAACGAACTGGAAGTTTTACACAGAATACTATCCGTCTATGTCCCTGAGTTTTTAACATATTTCCTTCGTTTTTACCCCACACAAATTGTAAGTAGTCCCTATCATTTTCTCTTATGCTTATTTAAAGAAATCTGAAAAGCTTTCTCTATGTCAAATACTAATCCAACGGAACATTTCAAAAGCAATTCAATATGGAAGGTTTAATCTCAATTAGATTAGGTCCCTTTTCCAAGCAGTCGTTTAAAGACGTATGCCACTTCACATGAGCCAAATCATCAAATACAGGTGTCAGTATATTAGTTTTACTTGATTCCTTAATTAAAGGTCTATGCGGGAGATAATGTATATGCGAGTCTTTTCCATCAAATACTCCTATGATATAATTAGTCAACCAGATATCAAAAATCTCTTAATACGCTTTAGTTTTGCTTAAGTCTAACAGCTTCTTTTCGGTTTTAACAAGCCGTTTCTCAGCTAAATTTTTATTAGAAGACAAACGAGCATTATCTACAACCCAAGGCAACACAATTTCGTACCTTCCATTTTGATCTGCATTCAAAATATTTTGAAAATAAGACCGGGTTTCCTCATGAATTTCAGAGTTTTCGTTTTAGTCTCAACTGGATCAGAAATTACTATCACACCTAACTTCGATAAATCAGGTATGTAACTTTCTTTTAAAAACAAAGGGCATTATTCGTTCCATAAATTTTCTGGCTAGGATTTTTACCTATGAGAGTCCACCCTAAGCGTGTTTCTACAGCCACCAGACCACTTTTTAATGATTTTATATTTCCCGTCAATAGACTTCTGATCACATCGGAACCAATCAACAGCTTAATTTCAGTTTGAACTGCGATCGGGTTTCTCTCTATAGCAGTAGCATTGATACCACATTCATGTAATCTCCAAGACCCATTTAGTACCTTTATGATATCAGCACATATACTTGGTTGATCCAAACAGCAAATTGCATTCATAACTATTATCAATGCTACTCAAATTAGCATCATATTTAAGGTAAAATTTGTGTTTTGTTTCTACACCCCAAAAATTTATATGCTAATTTGATTTTGCCTAAGCTTTTGCATTTAAGGAATTTTGTAGCATCTTCAATCACATGTCTTTTCAGAACCCATATCTATGATAGCTCTCAGTTTTTTCATTCTTGTTTCTCAGTTTAACAATTAAAGTTTGTAATGAAACATCGGAAGTAGCCAAACGGCTCGTCAAAATGCTGTCGCCAATTTCCATTTTAATTGTTTCTAAAACAAGCTAGATGGCATGAGAATGAATGTTTGAGCATAACATAGTAAAGTGTCCTTTACTACAAATGATGTATTTCACCCTCTATTTAGTTAAGACCTGCATGATTTTTCTTTAAACATATAAAACAAAATTTCGCTTTTCAAAATAACATTTTTCTTACCATCATAAGTGAGTGACGAAGCTTTGAAACAATTCACCCATAAATGTAGCTTTTCATAAACCGTACATAGTTGCTCAATCTTTTTCAATACTGTTTCATCTTTAGATGTCACTATTAAACAAATCCACTGCAGTAGCAACATTTTCACCAAAAGAAATAAAACTTTTAGATTGCATTTTAGCTTTATCAAATTCAAAGCCAGTACACGCCAGCAAAACCTGTTCTTCGAAAACAACTTTATTTTTCCAAAAACGGAGAAGGGAGTTAAAATCGCTCTTACCTTTTTCATCCAATGAATTTCTGTTAAATTCCCAGATTCTAAATACTTCTACAGGCTGGCAGGATTCCACTAATGGATAAAGAATGCTGGCGTATTTATTCTCAATTACTCTGAGTAATTCCAACGAAAAGAGTTTCGTTTCCAAATTGTCATACAAAGTCGATAAATTTAAAATCTCTCTTGAAACCACTATTGTGGGCAAGACTACCTGCAAGCAATCGCGTATATAAACTTAAATTAGAGTGTTTTCACTCCTAAAACGTTGTTTTTAATGGCTAATCGACTTTTCATAATTTTCCGCTGTAGTCTGAAAAATATCCACAATATCTCTCGCTTTAGACTTTGGTGATGTTGCTTGTATTAAATACACAACTTTCGAGTGGTATTCCAGTAATCCAAGGAATCTTCATGTATTTTCCAATGGATCTTCCTGTATTTTCCAATGGATCTTTATGTATTTTCCAATGGATCTTTATGTATTTTCCAATGGATCTTTATGTATTTTCCAATGGATCTTTATGTATTTTCCAATGGATCTTTATGTATTTTCCAATGGATCTTCATGTATTTTCCAAGGGATCTTTATGTATTTTCCAAGGGATCTTTATGTATTTTCTAAGGGATCTTTATGTATTTTCCAAGGGATTTTTATGTATTTTCCAAGGGATCTTTATGTATTTTCCAAGGGATCTTTATGTATTTTCCAAGGGATCTTTATGTATTTTCCAAGGGATCTTTATGTATTTTCCAAGGGATCTTTATGTATTTTCCAAGGGATCTTTATGTATTTTCCAAGGGATCTTTATGTATTTTCCAAGGGATCTTTATGTATTTTCCAAGGGATCTTTATGTATTTTCCAAGGGATCTTCATGCATTTTCCAAGGGATCTTCATGTATTCCAAAAGTTAAGCCAGGACCGGATATTTCCATCAAATGGCTTCAAAGAAGTTTCAGCAGGCCAAATGTTTGATGGACGCATGCCACTGCCATTTTCCGTTTACGTGTTCTGTAGCATAACGTGTGGGTGAAGTGTAGCAAACATATTTCTCACTTTTACCTTCAAGTTTATCAATTTTTCATAATAAACTTCGCAAGCTTCAAACTCTGTATTAATCTTTAGATGCATTTCCCTCTCATAGCAGATTCAATTATCTCAAAGTCAACATGCTATAATTTTTCCCCTTTATCTTTAAGCTGCTCCAGCAAAATTTCCACATCTCTAAATACCGGCTCTGTCATTTCACAAGCTCTTTTCAAATTATTACAGGTTCTAGTAAAAACTTTACGATGAGAAGTCCTCCGTATTTTTAAAAATGCCATTTTCGTTTTATGTCTCAAAGTCCGAAATGTTGTAACCACTAAATTCTACTTGAATCGTAGCGGCTGTTCTAAAGGAAATGAAGAAAATTAATCGTCTTTCAACAGGAACTCAACATATTTCTTTACAAACAATACCCAGCTCCTGCGAAACTCGACCTCACTTTAGGCAATTTAATAGTAATCTGGCCTCCCGCCAGACAGCTTTCGCTGGAAGCAAGAAAACGCTTACCACTTGTGCAGGCGCTTCCTAAAATCATCAGCTGCTTAATTGAACAGTTCCTTCAGGAGTTGATTCGTGGCAATGGTATTCACGCGAATCCATTTCGTCTCCATGAGACTGGAGCCACAGCGGATTTTTTCTTTTTTTTATTTATTTTATTATTATTATTCTGTTTAAAGTTTTAGAGTTTCGATAAATTAATAGAATGCAGTTTATTTATTACGTCCGAATTGGACCACAAACTACTAAGTTATTGACGGTGATGCATTTGGATGTAACGTTTGTAGTCGTCACTCCAAAGGGCGAGCGTGTGGTTGGCACAAGCAATATACAGATCTAAAATGTAATTTTTTTTTTTTGCACTGTTCTACCAGCATTGTTTTATAATACAGCTGAAAGGGAATATATATATAATCAGAAGAATAATTACATATTGGGTTCTCTATTGTTTTCAGCAGTGCAAGGTTAGTAACACTTCCGTTAATTAATTTTGTTTCATCTCTTTCACGTTTATTTCAGACCTCTACAATTCAAGATATTTCACATCAAAAAGTATAATTAGATATAGTTTTTTGTAATTCAAATAATTAAAAGATGATTAATTTTGAATTGAAGATTTTCTTAGAATAATTTTGCATAGAAAACAATGATAGTAGATTTATCAATATAGGATACTAATGGTTTCCTATATTGACTAACGCTATTAGTTATACTTTGTGCATATAAAAGGTATTAAAATAATGTGTTGCAATACAAATCAGCTGAATTCATTCAGTCTCTTGACAGGCCTATTGCCAACTTATATAGTATTATAAGTTGGCAATAGGCCAGTCAAATACAGTTGCAGGGGAATGGAATTCATTGTATAATTTATTGCAACTTTCAACTTAATTAGCTGGAATGTGGTTCAACTCAACTGTCTCATATCAGAATTCAAGTTTTTTACAGCTTGTGTTGTTGTTTTTTAATGCAAATTTTGCAAGAATTTTTTTGAAAAATATATATCGTTGGTTGAAAATATCTTTCGATAGATATCAAGTTTGATAATTTACGCCCTTGGGGGGAGGATGGGGGCAACGTTAAGGAGACTAATGACGTCATGAACACAAAAATTGTAATGAGGCTATTTTTCACTACAATGATTGAAATCGTGAAGTTTCGAGATCAATGAGCAATAAATAATCCCTTGTATGCATAATTATGTCAAATTTGGTACTACGCTGCTATGTTAAGTGAATATAAAATTTCAAATGCATTTATTTTCGCTCGAATTTCAAAGAATTCGATCTAGTTCCAGATTTTTCATTAACAAAGTCGGATATAAAGTTTAGTGAAAATCCGTTATTATTTACAACAGCTATCGTGTTACACAAGAAATCGACCACAGACAAACAGGCAGACAGACGAACGTCACTTTAAATAGAGTCTAAATGTGTTCAGGAGTTCCTAAAACATAGTTTGGCATCAATCTCGAAATCGAAAATTTTCGTGAAAACAATCGATTTCTGTACTATATTCTAGAGGAGAAAAGTAGGAGAAAAAGTATATATATTTACTACTTTATTGCATTATATATTTAAAAAAATAATTATAAAAAAGCTACTTGTAAGATAACGTTCATAATTTCTTGCAGTCTAATACAGATTATGATACAAATGGATATAAAAATATTGAATATGAATGAACGCACGTATGATGAAGTTGAGTGAAGACGCACATTCTGCATATTACTTTCCTTATATACATAATGTATAAGGAAAGTATTGTGACGGGATCGAAAATTCGAATTCGAGTTTTCGACGGAACAGCACGTTTCAAGCATCCCTGATCACGAATCAAACATTTTTGAGGTGATGTCTGTGTGTGTGTCAGTGAGTCTTTGCAGACGATATCTCGCGAACGAATGGAGCGATTCGAATGAAATTTGGTACAAAAATCACAATCCGTGAATACTGGAAGCCTATTGTTTTTAAACGTAATCGAAAGTTTAGAACCCCCTATTCGAGTGGAATTTTGAAAAAAATCATCCAAATATCAAAACCTTTAATAAAGTTACGCAAATAGATATTTCTTATGTAATTTTTCCTTAGAAAACGATTGACATAAACTTTAGAACGCTAGCATGAACCGTTCTCGAGATATTGTACATTTTTCAAATAAATTTATAAAAAAAAATTCCATAAATTAAAAAAAATATATTAACTGTTGAGAAACATGTTCACTTTTCATATGTAATATCATGCGATCAATTTGGTGACATCATTCTCGTGGATCTCGCTCGCTCCATTCATAAGAAAATATACTTTGAGTGATACATTTGTGTTTGAACGTCAATAGTCATTTATCTTCTATAACAATAACTTATTTCTCCGTCCATAACGCTTGCGAGATTTTGGCGACGAATTTGGCGGAATGTCGCCAACTTGGCGACTTTTTAAATGTTGCCAAATTAACGAAAATCTCGCCAAATGGATAAAAATAACGCTAAATCGATGGAAATGACGACTAATTAACGAAAATTCAATATCTTGGAAAGAATATAAGTATCTACTATAAGAGTAACCTTTTTTTTTTGCTGTAAAAGTAGTAAATTCATTGCATTATATAAGGAAATTCATGTGCTGCCCACATCAGATTTTTTAAATATGTGTACGATACTACGTAACATGGCCGAGATGTTGCAATAGTACACCCGAGGGCTAGTCGAGAAATGTGGATTCGAAACCCGATTCCTGCTGATTGTGGCATATAAGTGAGATAAAGTTAATAATCCGCAACTACCCAAGCTACAATTGGTACACCCTGTCTATATCCCTAGATCAAGTGGGTGAAAGTAGCAGTCAGGTAATGGATACGACGATGACATGGTAAGCTAAATTTTTCATGCCAGGCTAAATTTAAGCTTGACGGAAATGGTTCCAATTTTGAGCAAAATGTATCAATCATTTTATATTATATGAATTGGAGCCCGAGAAAAAATATTTTGCGATAACTACCAAAGGTGGTTGTCCTCCGGTCTTGTTAGACAGGAAGAGGAAGTAAGGTATTATCTAGTACTGACATTGACACATCCAGGATGGTGTAGAAGTAGTGTACCTGAGCGTTAATCAATCCCGGGTTCGTTACCCGGTTCCGGCCGATTGTGATTCTTAAGCGAAAAGAATTCTACTGTTTTACGAATAATTTCAAATTTATGTTCTTCAGTTGACAAAAGACCGAAACTGTGATAGCAAGTAAGAGCAATTTCTGAATTATATAAAATATCTGTAGTATTATCTTCAAAATGTTATAAAAAACATTCTAAAATAACTTTTTAAGTTACACTGTTTTTGTAAAATGCACTTAAAGCTGAAAAATAATTTTTAGCTATCACAACATCCTTGATCATATGCGACTAAAAATAAAACCGTAGGACGTCAATAAAAGAATTGTATTTGCACATTTACAGAATTTTAATCCTATTTTCAATTTTCGAAAGTTTCTATTTTTATAGAACATTTAATAGCGCTCTTGGGGGGAATAATAGTTAAAGTCAAGTAAAATGATTTTTTTTTCAAAAATCAGTTTAACGAAAATCAACTTGAATTATAAATCAACTTAATTTATAGATGTGATTGATGATTACAATAGAACACAAAACCTTTGATTTTAATATGAACCAAGAATATAAAAATTAACGTGATTTGGCTTAATTAAAAATATAATGTTAACATGCATGGCAGCTTAATCCTACTACAGCCTTTGAACTGTTACATTAGTACACCTAAAAATATTAAAAAATAATGTATTAGAAAGTCAAATAGAGCTTTTTACTCTATATATTCAACATGCGGGAGAGAACATTTGTGATTCCAATAGTTATAATATTTAAAGTTGGTCCGCAATGAAAATTCTTTGAGTGTACTCCTACCTACAGTTAGTTGAATATTTTTTTCCAGTGGGGAGGGTGTAAAAATAAACCTTTTGTTATAAATGGGATAAGTATACTCAGCGGGGTATTTTAAATATACCTTTGGGGTGTTCTGAAGGATATTTGTCTAAAATGAAATAATTGTGCAAATTTACAATGTCATCTTAAAGTAATTTACATAAAATTGTTCAGTATTAGAGGTTGGTTGAACCTCTCGATGCCATCCCGCCCCCCTCATAAATACACCCCTGAGTATTTTTCGAACAAGACTAAGTGATTAATTTGGTAATGCAGTTTTGCAATTCGTTGAACATATCCTCAATTGATCATGTTTGTTGAAACAGTAGCAGAATCTTTAGTGAGAAGTTATACTAGGAGAACAAACAAAAATCCATTGTTTAAAACGTCCTGACGGTTAAATTTTAAAACAACTTGCATTTGATGTAGAAAATAAGTTTAAAATAACTCTAAATACCTTCCATTTACTTTAGCCAGCGTTAGAACTTAAGTAAAATATTGTTTATACGACATGTGTTAGTAAACTGCCATAAATAACTAAGTTAGAACTTTGGCTTCAAGCCAGAGTTCGTGGGGGATAAATTCCTATTTCTTTACTGGAGAAAAATGCCATCATTTGGATTCAAAAAAGGTAATTCAATATATGAGCCTACGCTATTTCAATTTCATTTTTTTTTATATTTGGAATAATTTTAGTATCTGGGTGTAGCTACAAGAAAAATAATTTTTGGCACTTCATATCTATTAGACTGCTTAATGCTTGCCTCACTTACACTGTATTTTTAAAATTAGAATTCACTCTATTTAACATATCTGGAGTATGAATCTCCACTCGACTTTCTTTTATATTCAAATTCAATACTTGTCTCCTCCTGCGATCTGCCCGGTCGCTTGCAATTGCTGTCAACTACACAGACGCCTGCTACACGAGCGTATGCAATCTGCGTATGAAATCTGGATAAGCAAACTGAGTGCACATTATACGCCCGATATACGTCTTCGTCTGCTGCACCACGTCGAAACGTAGTCCTTGTTAACTTAAGCTAAAAATTATAGTCTTTAAAGATAAGCTCTAGCATACTGCGATATGATAAAATTAGAGAAATGACTAAAACTGGCAGTGATGGCTAATAAAATACAGGTCCAGGAGGTCGTAACCTATTTAGTTTTATTGAAGGGGGAATTGTGGAGAAGAGCTCTAAAAAAAAAAAAGAAAACATAATAAAAAGTTGGCATATGATCAAATTAGTGATTTGTCTAAAATTAGGGATGATAGTTATTAAAAGATAGACTCAGAGGTGTCTATAACCTATTTAGTTCTCTTAATTTGGGAATGGGGGGAGAAGCTCTAACATAATTGGAATTTGAGTTATGACCAAATTAGTGGAATGCTTAAAATAAGGGGGGACGATAACTATTAAAATATAGGCTCAGGGTTTTGCAACTTATCTAGTTTTAATACTTGAGGGAATAGAGGAATATTGCCATTGGCTTAAATGTGCAAATTAAAAGCTGCGATATGATAAAATTAGAGCAATGACTAAAACTGGGAGTGATAGCTAATAAAATACAGGTCCAGGAGGTCATAACCTATTTAGTTTTATTGAAGGGGGAATTGTAGAAGAGCTCTAACATAATAAAAAGTTGGCATATGATCAAATTAGTGATTTGCCTAAAATTGGGGGTGATAGTTATTAAAAGAGACTCAGAGGTGTCAATAACCGATTTAGTTCTCTTAATTTGGGAATGGGAGAGAAGCTCTAACATAATTGGAATTTGAGTTGTGATCAAATTAGTGGAATGCTTAAAATAAGGGGGGACGATAACTATTAAAATATAAGCTCAGGGGTTTGTAACTTATCTAGTTTTAATACTTGAGGGAATAGGGGAATATTGCCATTGGCTTAAATGTGCAAATTAAAAGCTGCGATATGATAAAATTAGAGCAATGACTAAAACTGGGAGTGATAGCTAATAAAATACAGGTCCAGGAGGTCATAACCTATTTAGTTTTATTGAAGGGGGAATTGGAGAAGAGCTCTAACATAATAAGAAGTTGGCATATAATCAAATTAGTGATTTGCCTAAAATTGGGGGTGATTGTTATTAAAAGATAGACTCAGAGGTGTCAATAACCTATTTAGTTCTCTTAATTTGGGAATGGGGGAGAAGCTCTAAAATAATTGGAATTTGAGTTATGATCAAATTAGTGGAATGCTTAAAATAAGGGGGGACGATAGCTATTAAAATATAGGCTCAGGGGTTTGTAACTTATCTAGTTTTAATACTTGAGGGAATAGGGGAATATTGTCATTGGCTTAAATGTGCATTGAACCAAACATCAAGTATCGATTTTGAAATTCATATTGCTATACGTGAATGAAATGAAGTTCTAAGACTTACATGAGTTTCAGATTTATGATAGATATCGCACCAGACGAAACAATTGTGTATTGAGTGCCGATATGCAAAAGAAAAAAAAAAGAAGAATTCCGGACCTCTTCTAAGTGGATTCAAATATGTGAGAAAGGGAAATCTATATTCTAAAAATAAATTTTCCTAATCTAATCTTGCTGCTCATCACAGACTGTTGAGAAAAATAGAATGGTGTTCAATTTCTATCTTTTTCTTCCACAGATACCCAACGCACAAGACTGAATTCCACTCAGAATGATTAACTTAACACAACGGTATCATGAATTATTAGACTGTGGGGGTAAGTCCACATTTTTCTATGTCCTCTATTATCCTTTGGTGTTATTGAAAATGTTGTCGGAAGGTCAAATAGGACGACAAAATTGAAATATCTCAAATGCGAGTCCCTGTTCGACTTTCTCATATATAAATGTTCAATATTTTGTATATATGTGTTTCTAGGTGTTTAATAATATATATCAGAATGAAAATAGCATGGATTATTTTATGAGCTTCTGTTAAGTTATTACTTTCCTTATATACATAATGTATAAGGAAAGTATTGTGACGGGGTCGAAAATTCGAAATCGAGTTTTCGACGGGAGAGCACGTTTCAAGCATCCCTGATCACGAATCAAACATTTTTGAAGTGGTGTGTGTGTGTGTGTGTGTGTATGTGTGTGTGTGTGTGTGTGTGTGTGTGTGTATGTATGTGTGTGTGTGTGTGTGTGTGTGTGTACGATAACTGACGAACGAATGGACCGATTTGAAACAAATTTGGTACAAAAATCACAATCCGTAAACACTGGAAGTCTATTGTTTTTATACACAATCGAATGTTCAGAACCCCCTAAATTTTCGAATGAAATTTTGAAAAAATCGTCAAAAAATCAAAACCACTAATAAAATCATGCAAATAGACATTTCTTATGTAATTTTTCATTAAAAAACGATTGACATAAATTTTAGAATGCTAACATGAACCGTTCTCGAGATATTGCACATTTTTCAAAAAAAAATATCAGAAAGTCATATAAAATAAAAAAAAATATTTGCTATTGAGAAACATGTTCACTTTTCATATGTAATACCATGCGATAAATTGGGTGACATCATTCTCGTGGATCTAGCTCTTTCCATTCATGAAAAAAGATACTTTGACTTTGAGTAATACTTTTGTATTTGAACGCCAATAGTCATTTATCTGCTGTAAGAATAACTTATTTCTCCGCCCATAACGTTTGGCGAGATTTTGGCGGCAAATTTGGCAGAATGTCGCCAACTTGGCGACTTTTTGAAATGCTGCCAAATTAACGAAAATCTCGCCAAATGGAAAAAAATGACGCTAAATCAATGAAAATGACGACTAATTGTCGAAAATTCAATATCTTGGAAAGAATATTAGTATCTACTATAAGAAAAGCCTATTTTTTTTACTGTAAAAGTAGTAAATTCATTACATTATCTAAGGAAAGTCATGTGTTGCCCAAATCAGATTTTTCTTTAAATGTTTCTTGACATTTTCCTTAAAGATTTAATAAACGTTTCTTTAAATCGGCAACATGTCTATGGATAAGTCATTTGTGGGTTATTGATTACAATTTGGAACGATACAGGATAAAACCCTGATTTTATGCGAAATAGCCCACAAAAATCACATGTATCCACTCTAACTGAGAAACTAATTGACAAAATTTAACAAAATTTGGTATATAAGTCACTTGTGGGTTACCATGGTGCCAAATAGAATTTGGTACGATTCGAAAAACATAATCTGTCTTTTTTTCTCAAAATGGTCCGCAAAATCTAAAATAAAAGAGTACATGTACTTAAATGTAATTAATTAAATGTTTATTTTTTACGTAATTTTTAACGATGAAAAGAATAAGGAAACCCCATTATTTTATGATGCATCATTCTCAAGATGTTAAAGTTTTTTAATTTTAAGGAACTGAAAACTTTTTCACCGTAGTTAAAAAACTATTTGATTAAATTTCTTAAAATTTAGTAGTTAAATCCCTTCAGGGTTATTTTAATGCTGATTAGGTTTGGTCATGATTCGATTAAATATAACCAACTCTTTTTAGCAAAATGGCTCACAGAGATAGTAAAATTCTTAAATAAATAATTAAAGTTAATATATTAATTATATACGTGTTCAGTATGCAAGTTCCGAACACAAAACGAATAATACTAACCCCGTGAATCTTGGATGAACCTTCTCAAGATATTTTAGTCTTTTTTGAAATTTTGAGAAGCTGAAGACGTTTTAAAATTCATTAAATTGCTAAATGAAACGAAGATGCATTAAAAATGGAAATTAGATATAATATCAGAAAATATTATTTTCTGCAATTAAACTCAGTTTAGTGCATCATGAAATAAAAAATTAGAAAATGAGTTTGAGTCTGTAGGGACAGTCATGTGCTGCCCACATCAGATTTTTTTTCAGTCTGTAGCGGGTGTGAGATTATTAAATAAATCAAATGTAAGATAACATAAGAAATGTAATAAATTAATAAAAGTACTAGAAAGTTAATATTCGGCACGGTATTAGATTATCAGAATAAATATAAGCTACCTATGTTAAAGTATATCTATGTAGGTAATATTTTAAATCCATTTATGATAACTGTTATGATTATTGTGATGACTATTATGACTATTTATGATTATGTTTTGATAACTAATTTATGTACACGAATTTCGCACTCGCGACGTTGGATTTAAAATCTGGCCTACCTGAAATCGAAAGTATTTCAGCAGAAAATGTCACTTAATGAATCAACATATTGTTAGGCCGTAACCTCTGAAGTCGTGAATGTACAGTCAGGATACAAGAATGAGTCCAAATTTCTGGATAACTAACACGTTTATTTACAAATATAGCGTAAACAGGAACAACATACAGCAAATAACTCGATAACTATCTCACAAGATTACTAAACCACTGTCAGGTATAGTAAAATAGCAATTAAATGCTCCACTAATTTCGCAAAACAGCAGATACTTCTCAAAACATTGACGTACCTCATAATTCAATGAAGCTCGTATCACGTCAACGGTCCTCCAACTGAGTGATAACTCCTTTTATATACTTTCTGTAAAAACTTCTAGAAGTCTCTCGTATCTCGTAGAATATTCGTTATTTCGAGCTGATTCTCGAACTTTCGAAAAGTCACCAAATTGACGATAAATCGCCGAATCTGGCAAATTCCTACGAAAAGTTAGCATATGGCAACCCTAGATTCACGTTATAGGATAGGTTGTCTGCACGGGTACTTTCTCCTTCTTGTTTTCAAAGGAAACTCCAGTGAGTGATTTTTACACGTTTGTAACAATATAGTTTTTGTACATAAAGCAGTTCTGTGGCTCACAATATATACGAATACTTATTTTTGCCTAGATTTATAGAATATTCTATAATTCAAATAAACGAATGCAACTGCAAAAACCGTTAACACTTACTTTCTAACTGTTCTAACCTCATTTCAATTCCAACATAATTTTCCTCTTCATACAGGTGTTTCTTTATCGTAATGAACAATAGTAAATCTGTTTTACTTACTGCACACTTTTTTGACATTAGGAACACTTGTATATTTCCTAAGTCGGCAGAATCCCACCAGATGTATTGCCACCAAAAACTAAAGTTGAATTACACGGGCAATAAAAATGTTAGGAGACAACAATCAGAATTCATCTTGGCCGACGGATGTCGGTCTGTCTGTTTCAACTTCTTTGATGGCATTTTTAACATACTTCCCTACGGTCAACTTCTTTGATGGCATTTTGGAAATACTTCCCTACGTCCTAAGACCTTAAATTTAGCACTCAACTAAGCACAGTAGAACATTTAATCTATTAAAATTTGACAGATCCTAAGAAAATAGAACCTTTTTTTTTATGCGAATTGGCCTGCAAAAAATCTCCCTTCTCTGCTATAGAAATATATAATCTCATTGTAAGATAGTTATAATGAGTCCAATATGGACTTTGCTCTTATATATATATATATATATATATATATATATACAGGATGTCCATAATACCGTCTGCTATAAATATAAATTAAAATATCTCAAAAATGATAGGTTGCGCACAAATAGAGTTAATTAAGAAAATTTAGAACATTTTTTTTTGCGTATGATGGTATAAAATCACATGTTCTCTTTTAATATACGCGCATGCGCAACTGCCCTGTGAGAAGCAGAAAACCAGCTGTCCAGTATAAATCAGAAAGATTTTTACATTTAGAATTTAATGAGAAAACTTTCGTCCGTCAATACTAACAGCTCCCGTATTCAATTGGATTGGAATGATTTTGGCGCTGTAGTGTTCTTTTTATGCACACCATAACTACTTTTGCTGGCACTTAAAGTTTAAAGCAAATTCTAAATCAATAAGTGCATGTATGTGTGTTTTACCGATTACCGGAAAATTAAAACTAGGTTTCTATGAATCTGAGTGAACCATTTTGGCCTAAGGTGGACCTTGCTGCTCGCTGAAAACCCCTATGGGAAGAATGTCTGTATTTGTTACCTTAAGAATCCTCATGTCAAAAGTTTTCTTGGCTTGGAAATCATTGTGGTTCCTAAAAGAAAACGACCGTCTTTTTTAACTTTCTATTATCAGTAAAGAAATCTTAAGGAAATATTTTACGGTGCACGAGGACAGGCCATAAAGAGGATATGGGAAGTCCACCCATAAAGAACGCAGACACCACTCGAGTAGGGGGCCGGGAGTTAATAAGTTGGACCCGGCCATTCAATTGTTTTAGTGAGAGAAAGGCATGAAATATTCACAAGTAAACAAAAGTCAAATATAGAGGGACGCCCGTGATAAATGTTTGTAAGCGATCCTGACGGGAAGCGTATCAAGAAGACATTAAAGTTCCATAGTGGCTAAAAAATGTACGGGTATTATTATGAGTGACTTGGATTGGGTAATTTCAAGCTAAAAATCAACAGGAATGAGGCTCAACTCGATTTTCTTGTACCAGAATCCATTTTTAGTAACATTTTTTATTTTTTTTTCAAATTTTGCAAGAATTTTTTTTTTGAAAAATCCGTATCGTGGGTCCATATGATTACAATTATAGCTTGATACTCTTAACTTTAAAGGCTTAAAGAAATAATTCGATTGATACCATACTTGACAATGTACCTCCCAGCAGGAGGAACTTGCCCCAGAGGGAGGCTGATGAAATCACGAACAAAAAAAAAATTGCATCGTGACTATTTTTCACAACAATGAATGAAACTATTAAATCTCATGATCATTGAGCCATAACTAAACCCTTTTTATGCATGATCATGTTAAATTTTGTCATATGCCGCCATGTTAAATAAATAAAATCTGATGTGCGCAGCACATGACTTTCCTTATAAAATGTAATGAATTTACTACTTTTACAGTAAAAAAATAGGTTTTTCTTATAGTAGATACTTATATTCTTTCCAAGATATTGAATTTTCGACAATAAGTCGTCATTTTCATTGATTTAGTGTCATTTTTATCCATTTGGCGAGATTTTCGTTAATTTGGCAACATTTCAAAAAGTCGCCAAGTTGGCGACATCTCACCAAATTCGTCACCAAAATCTTGCCAAGCGTTATGGACGGATAAATAAGTTATTCTTACAGCAGATAAATGACTATTGGCGTTCAAATACAAAAGTATTACTGAAAGTATCTTTTTTCATGAATGGAACGAGTTAGATCCACGAGAATGATGTCACCCAATTTAACGCATAGTATTACATATGAAAAGTGAACATGTTTCTCAATAGGAATTTTTTTTTACTTTATATGACTTTTTGATAATTTTTTGAAAAATGTGCAATATCTCGAGAACGGTTCATGTTAGCGTTCTAAAATTTATGTCAATCGTTTTTTAATGAAAAATTACATAAGAAATGTCTATTTGCGTAACTTTATTAGCGGTTTTGATTTTTTGACGATTTTTTAAAATTTCACCCGAAAATTTAGGGGGTTTCTGAACATTCGTTTGCGTATATAAACAATAGGCTTCCAGTGTTTGCGGATTGTGATTTTTGTACCAAATTTCGTTCGAATAGGTCCTCCATTCCCTCGTCAGTTATCGTCTCCACAGACTCACTGACACACATATACGCACACATACACACACACATACTTTCACACACACACATACTTTCACACACACACATACACACACACATACTTTCACACACACACATACACACACACACACTTTCACATACACACACACAGAGAGAGAGAGACATCACTTCAAAAATGTTTGATTCGTGATCAGGGATGCTTGAAATGTGCTCACCCGTCGAAAACTCGAATTCGAATTTTCGACCCCGTCACAATGCTTTCCTTATACATTATGTATATAAGGAAAGTAATATAAAATTTCGATGTTTCCGCTCGAATTAAAACATATTCTATCTAGTTCTGAATTTTTTGATAACAAAGTCGGATATAAAGTTTTGTAAAAATCCATTAATTTGTGTGAAATTCCATTAATCCAAAGACAGACAGATGGACATTGCTCCAAAAATAGTCGAAACGTGTTGAGGTGGTCTTAAAACATATATTGGCATCAAAATCTCGAATCCGAAAATTGTGAAAACAATACTTTCTATATTACTATGTTAATGTATGAGAAAGTGAAAATTGTTTGCATAGAAATATTCAACCTCAAGACATAAAACATTAAAATATACAAACACAAATTCAAATGAAAAACTTAGCACAGTTTAAACAGTTCAAAAAATGAATAAAATAAATAAGACTCTAATTTCAGAAGTTACATTACAGTAATTATATTAAATGCAAATGTCAAATATTTCCTTAAATACTTCTGCTATGCAGTTTCCTTTCAATGGACAAATGTTATTAGCTGATATCTCGTAACGAATAAAATTAACTCAGAAGCAAATCGGATACAATTAAATAAAGTTAATAAACTGCATTTACTTATTCCCTTGGGATCGAAGATTTCATTAGTGCATTATTCATTACTCCTAAAATTAAATGGTAATTAATACTTGTAATGGCTTAGTATTTTTAAACCCAGCTATTTTTATAATGTTTCTATATTATTACTCCCATTTTCACTTGGAGCAGAATTGTCGGATATATTTATAACTTGAAAAGTTTATATGTTTCTAGAATTCTAAAACATTTTATGTATAAAATACATTTCTAAAGTGTGAATTAAATCGCTCAAATTTCATTAAAAATAAATGCAGTTCAAATTAACTCGCTAAAAATGCTGAAAAAATAACTGTTATTCAAAACCCATGTTAATAACATAGCATATAATAAAAAATCTGATGTGGGCAACACATGACTTTCCTTATATAATGCAATGAATTTACTCTTTTTACAGTCAAAATATAATATATGAGATCCTCGGTACTGTGTTTTTAACGCTGAATTGTACGTTTGGCGATGTTCCGGATGACAACATGTAAAATTATTTCAAAGTACCACATTAATTTATATTTCGCGTAACTTTAAATAAACAATTATCAATATTGATAGCATCCTTAATAAGCGATATAGTCCATATATTAAAATATTTTAATAATTAATTCATGAATTAGGCGTCATTTTCATTAATTTAGCATCATTTTTGCAATTTTGACGATATTTTTGTCGATCTGGGGTGAAATATTGCCAAGTTGGAGATATTTTTAGACTATTGGCGCCCCCCCCCCCCGAAAAAAAAATATTATCCAAAGTATCTTTTCTCATGAATAGGACGAACTAGATCCACGAGAATGATGTCACCAAATTTATCGCATAACATTATATAGGAAAAGTAAACATATTTCACAATAGTTAATACATTTTTTTTTATTTTATGTGATTTTTTGATACATTCATTTGAAAAATGTACAATATCTCGAAAACTGTTTATACTAGCGTTCTGAAGTTTGTGCCAATCGTTTTCTAATGAAAAATTACATATGAAATAACTATTTGTGCAATTTTATTAAACGTTTTAATTTTTGGTGATTTTTTCAAAGTTTCACTCGAAAATTTAGGGGGAGGGGAGTCTGAACATTCGATTGTTTTTAGAGCAATAGGCGTCCAGTATTCACGGATTGTAATTTATGCACCAAATTTCATTCAAATCGCTCCATTCATTCGTAAGATATCATCTCTAAAGACTCACTGACAAACACACACACACACATACAGACATCACCTTAAAACCATTTGAGACAAACACACACACACATACAGACATCACCTTAAAACCATTTGATTCGTGTTCAGGGATGCTTATAACGTGCTCTCCCATCGAAAACTCGAATTCGAATTTTGGACTCCGTCACAATATTTTCCTTAAACATTATACTATGTATATAAGGAAAGTAATAAGTAATGATAACAACCGGTTTCAGAGGCAAGAAACAGCCTCCTTCGTGAAGAAAGACAGAGCCACCACACCATCAAAAGCAAGAAGTCGTATGTCCTGCATTTGCCAGACATATTTACACATTTTGACGATAGAAGCCTTATTGCTTTTGCTGGTAGGGTTACTCCAACGTTATAGCTTGATAAAACAATTTGTTCTTCCGGAATTACTTGGTGCAACATATTTGTTATATGACATGTTTTTAACGAAGATTTTGATTTGCAAACACTTCTAGAGAATAATTATTTATATGTTACCAATTTTAGAATATCGCAATATCTGACATAAGTTCATACTCACATAACAGGACTACAGGGAAAACCCCATTACAGTTAACAACATCCCTAAATCGGTTTCAGACTCATTATGCACTTGCCAGCATCAAATAGACTATATCTGCAATGAATCATTATTATATGACATGTTTTTAACAAAGATTTTGATTTGCAGACACTTCTAGAGAATAATTATTTATATGTTACCAATTTTAGAATATCGCAATATCTGACATAAGTTCATACTCACATAACAGGACTACAGGGAAAACCCCATTACAGTTAACAACATCCCTAAATCGGTTTCAGACTCATTATGCACTTGCCAGCATCAAATAGACTATATCTGCAATGAATCATTATTATATGACATGTTTTTAACAAAGATTTTGATTTGCAGACACTTCTAGAGAATAATTATTTATATGTTACCAATTTTAGAATATCGCAATATCTGACATAAGTTCATACTCACATAACAGGACTACAGGGAAAACCCCATTACAGTTAACAACATCCCTAAATCGGTTTCAGACTCATTATGCACTTGCCAGCATCAAATAGACTATATCTGCAATGAATCATTATTATATGACATGTTTTTAACAAAGATTTTGATTTGCAGACACTTCTAGAGAATAATTATTTATATGTTACCAATTTTAGAATATCGCAATATCTGACATAAGTTCATACTCACATAACAGGACTACAGGGAAAACCCCATTACAGTTAACAACATCCCTAAATCGGTTTCAGACTCATTATGCACTTGCCAGCATCAAATAGACTATATCTGCAATGAATCATTATTATTATTTTTTTTTCAAAAATCTGAATTGCCGCTGCAAGTACTTACCTGCAGCTATTTCTCGTCGGTACGCAGGCTTAATACACTTTAAATAAACCCCAAAACATGCATTCATCTGCTGCGCAGGCGCACATAGGCCTAATGCGCTCTAATATATGCCTAAACACACTTTGTCCGCTACGTGGCCATAATATATCTCAAACAAGCGTATGGGACGCATACAATCCGAATACACAACCTTCGTTAACTCAAGCTATAAAGTATAGTCCTTAAAGCTAATGTATTGATATCTATTCGTATCATGACCATACCAATCTGACGTTTCTCATGTGGAATTATGTTTTAGAGACATACGCCTAGTCTGCAGTAACAAGAACCATTGTTGCGCACCAGCCCATCCCATACCTACAAGGATCGACGTCACGGTTACATCCACATCAATTATTCTCATATCGATACATGTTTCCCTTTTTACATATAATGACTTTAACATTCACTAGAACGAATAATTTACACTTGAAATATTTACTGTTCTTTTAAATTATTAATGTCCTTAGGCGATCTTGCCGTAACGTAACTTAATCTATCTTTGAACAGGAACAAGATAATAAATAATAAAAACATAATTGATTAGTAACATTAAACAAACGATGAATACGTTAATCGGTCAGGTGATTTCCTGGCTCCAGAAGATCGCCATGAATGAAGTGATTTCTTAATTGGTTTCTGCAGAGGGTGAATATGTGCCCGGTTCTAATGTCGAGGTGTTGTATCAGTTCTCTGATCACAGATTCTAATATCGGCGTTGTACCGACTCTCTGATCATAAATTCTAATGTCGACGTTGTTGTACCGGTTCTCTGATCACATAGTCTAATGTTGGCGCTGTTGTACCGGTTCTCTGATCACAGATTCTAATGTTGGCGTTGTACCGGCTCTTTGATTACGGATTCTGGCCTTGCACAATTTTTCCACAGGTATGTGATCATCCTTTTGACTAAATCCCCCCCCCCTGTTCTTAGTAGATGAGATCTGTTTCTTCAGTATTTTTCAATATGTTCTGTGATTACTTCATATGATCTAGGAGTTTCCTTTTGTAATACTTTTGCTTTAACTGGCCATTGAGATTTACTTCTTATTCTAGTAATTTCATCTGGTTGAAGAATTCTCCAACTCTTTCCTTTCCAATTTCTTAAATTTTGCAGTGTCACTCGCGTTTCTTGTTCTTATGATCTGGGATTTCTAAATGATGGTAATCTGGTTCTCAAATCTCATCCCATTAGTAACTGAGCAGTAGATTTTCCACTTTCTAATAGCGAATTTCTGTAATTCAAAAGCCCAGTCACTTCTACACGTTTTGAAATTTTTTTTAAACTTGCACTCCTTTTTCAGATAGTCCCTTTGATCTTGGACAATAAGGACTTGATGTCGTATGCTGGAATTCTTCAAATCTTTTTAACTCTTTCGAAGCATGTTGTAAAGCATCATTTGTTGATAATTCTCCTTGAAATACGGAGACCTGCAAACATCCTTTTATGAGCTTCAATATCTGAAGTTTCAGTTGTAACCTTTAAATTTATCATTCAGGATAGTTCGAAAATAAATCATAGAGTGCTAAATAATATTTTCTTCTAAAATGAAATAAATTTGAGCCTACTATTTCCTAAGGATGTATTTCTCCTTGTTGAATTAAAGGCTCTTTTGCCTGATAGTATTTTTCTTCTTCGACCCAGACCGTTCGACTTACCCAAAGGTTATATTTTTGGACTATAAACATCTGATCACTAATAAATGACAAATCTGAAACAGATCCAAAAGTCATTTTATTATACAAACATCCTATAGACGTAATTTTAAATATAGCCATAGCGCTTTCGAGCATCTTCCATGTTCATCCTCAGTGGCAATACAATTAGAGATAGATGTCAACTATTAGAGATAGATGTGCTTAAGAGATTAGAGATAGATGTGCTTAAATACTATTCAATACTGTTAAGTAAAATTTGCATATCATGAAATTATCAGCCGCATAAAATAATGGATTATACATCAGATTTAAATTATAATTTATATAAAGTTCAAACGTAAATACTTCAAAAAACAGTTTAAAAAATAAGTATTTTAGAAAATCATTATAAATCAATGTAACTATGCAAAGGTTTAACATGCAGGGAATCGAGAACGAGTCGCCAGGCATAACTTAAGACCTGAACAGAGTCAAAATTACAAATAGAAGAGCTATATAAGTAAATAAAAAGGGATTCATATAGTAAGATAGAACGGGGGTTATTACAGCTAGTTAAAAGAAAAAAAATTTCAAGAAGGGGGCGAAAATCATCTTTATTCACCAATTGGGCAAGGGCAGTCGTTAATTTACCACTTTTTATGTCTCTTGCATGTTCGGACAAACGAATACCAACCGTACGTTTAGTACTACCGATATAAAATTTATAAATATTTTCCAGAGAAAGAAGGAGTACAACATACACCCCAGCGAGATTTTTAAAGTTAACAGTATCCTTAAATTTATCAGTTCGAATACGATTGAACAAAGTGATAACAGCTGAATGAGCAGGTTTAAATTTAAATTCGGTACAAAAATTAATAAGTGGACGAAAAATTTTAGGATGGACAACTAGCTTTAAACTGTAAATGATCATTAATAGGAATAACACTAGAAAAGGGTTGTAAAGACTTTTGACGAATTTTAGCAAAGATGTTATGAATAAACTCATAAGAGTAACCTGCATCTTAACAGAGTTTAAAAATTAAATCAATTTCATTATTTAAAGAAATAACAGTAGAACTAATATACATATATATATATTTAAAATTACGTCTGTAGGATGTTTGTATAATAAAATGACTTTTGGATCTGTTTGAGATTTGTCATTTGTTAGTGATTAGTATTTTGAAATTGTGACGAGTCGCCACTCCTGGTATATAAACATCTGATTCCGTCGATCGACGTTCTTATCGCTTACGATTGAAAAATCGGCTGCTATAATAACTTGATATTAAAAGGGCAAGATTTACAAATAATAGTGACTTTTAAGTTCATAATTTTTAAACTAATTCCAATTAAAAAAACATATTCGACGTGTCTTATCATTCAACTCGGAGTTCGACTACCCCTGTGCCGAATTTCACAACTGTCCAAAGGTTCGATTTTACACTACAGACGACACAGATAACTAGACAGACAAACATATTCTTTTAGTATGCAAGTTACTCGTTTCTGCATGTATAATAATTAAATTCGGAAAACTAAATTTTACGGAATTTTAAATATAAATCACGGGCAAGTGATTATAACTTTTGAGTGAGCAAAACATGATATGTTGGTTATTCCTATTTTTAATCGTGTAAATTTCATTAATGGATATCGATTCTATACAATTACAAACTGCTATAAAAATTTAAGAAAAATGCGGATTTTCTCGAAAAAATTCCGATAAAAATTGCTTTTGGCCCACACGTGTTCTATGCACCATCCTAAAAGTTGTCATCGATCCACGGTCGATATCTTACACAGCTTAAGGAGTAATCCTTACAGTTCTGTGCTTTCTTTTCATTTTAATTTTAGATTTCATGATTCTCAGATATTTAATAGAATTTATTTCCGTTTCCTTCTGAAACTTTTTTTAATTTTTTTTTGTCAATTCAAGTAATGTACAAAAATCTTTATAAAATCAAAATTCTTGAAATAAGATTTAAAGGCTAATTATATTAAACATTCCAAATTCATTATTTGCGGATATTAATCCTTTTCTTTGAAAAGTTATGAGAATTAAATATTTAAATGTGGCATCTCTATTTAATTAATTCTGGAAGGAGATCATTCTTCAAATATTTTATGATATTACTAGCTTTAATTGTTCGCAGCTGTGGTGAAGGTTTTTATATACCTTCCCACAGAACGGACAAAATCCCAATTTTCGAAGAACAAGTGTGCAGCTACTTAGATCGTGATCAATTCTCTTTCAAAACCCCAGGTTCAGTTCAACCTTTTATCCGGGAGTAAACTCCCAAGATGACCTGCCCGAAGTACCACAACACAAAAAGCAAGTAAACTCTTACCTTGAGTGAACGTCATTTTCATCCGCTATAAACACATAATCTATATAAATAAAAATGAAAATCTGTCTGTCTGTCTGTCTGTCTGTCTGTTTGTCCCATCATCACGGGAGAACGGCTGAACCGAATTTGATGAAATTTTGTGTGTAGCCTAGAAATAGCCCCACTTAAAATTATATCCGTGTTTTGAGTTTTTACGACCAGTGGTTCTCGAGATATTAGTAAAAAACGAAATTTTCGTTTGTCTAATCATCCCGGAAAAACGGCTGAACCGAATTTAATGAAATTTGGTGAATAGCCTTAAAATAGCCCCCCATAAATTTTGTCCAAGTTTCGAGTTTCTAAGATCAGGGGTTGTCGAGATATTAATGAAAAACGGAACTTTTTCCTAGGAGTTCTACTCTCTAACTCCGTGGTTTATCCAAACGGAAAGCTTGAAAATCGTTTGAAAGTGAATTAAAATTTAATCTCTGAGTTTGATGGGAGATTTTTTGCGCTAATTAGTCACATTCTGAAAACATGAATTGTTTGAAACATGATTTAAAGGGGAAATCAATCTCCATGTTTTATTTAAAACAAGATTTTACGGAACAATGAGAAGTATAAAGAAATCAAAATGGTTATTTAATTTCGCAGTTTATGATATAAGACATGACATATTTAACATGATATAAGATTCTATCTTATAGCATGTTACTCAGAAACGCAATTAAATTAAATCTGTCTGTTAATTTTAATAATTATTTTTTCGATTTGAATAATAAATAAATGGATATAAAAATATATTTTAGAAAAGAACGATTTGATTTTTCTTATAGCATTTTTGACTGGATAATATCAATTACGGTCTTCAGGTTTAGAAGTTATTATTATTGATATTTTCGGGGATTATTGATTCAGGGATTATTGATATTTTCAAGTTATTATGCAATTATTTTATTATGACAAAAATTGTTTAAACTCATATATTGTATGTTGTACGAATAATCTTCTACAAACACACGTGTATATCCTTTAATCTACGCGAATATAAGAAGTACAGGTATACTGACATATGTTGTGATATATATTGGCATATATTGGAATCAATTACGACCTTCTGGTATAAAGAGTACGGATATTTTTGATATTTTCAATTTATTACGTCATCTCTTTTATTTTGGCAAATATTTTTGAGACTTATATTGTAATACGGGTAATCTTCTACTAACATATTGGCATATTTTCTAATCTACGACTATATAATTAGTACGGGGTTGCATATATTGATTCAATTCCTTTTTTTTCTTCTGCAAATTTGTTTACAAAAGGGGCCAGGATGTTTTACTCTTCAGATCTGCCCGTGAAGATAATTTTGTATAGTGAGAACATATATTCTTAAACTTCTCTTTAGGAGCAATAAATTTAATATTTTAACAGAATTTGCACATGATTGCGAACTATAAGTTTCTTTATATTATATACTCCGTACGAAGAACGGGTGTGCTGTTAGTGGTTAATAAATTTTAACATTTTATGAGGACATATCATGTTGTTTGGCATCGCAATTAAATTAAATGTGTTTGTTAATGTTTTTATTATTTTTTTTCGATTTGAATAATAAATAAATGGATAAATGGATATACAATTATATCTTATGTATGAACGGTTTGATTTTTCTTTTAATTATATTAATTGCTGACTGCGTACATCAATTTCATTTATTTTGGTAAAGAGTTTTCAAGCTTATATCGTATTTAGCTACTAAACTCATATATTGTGTTTAGCCAATAAATTCATTTAGCCGATTGTTGAAACAGAAAAAGAGTAGAGTGGGTATAACTTCTAATACAATTGTTGTGTTTTCATTTAGTATATTGAAACGGGATAAGGATGTTTCATTCAGACTTGCAAATTCAGAGCTACGAATTTGGCGGGATATCGCTAATTTGACAACTTTTCTTAAACTTTGCCAATTTGACGGAAATGTCACCAAATTGATAAGAGTACTGAAATGATGTTTGGTTAGCATTTATCTGTCAGACCAACCATCCCATCCTACTTAGTAATACATTTAGCGAATTTTCAAAAGGTCACTAAATTGATAAAAATATTTTCAAATCTATAAAAATATCTTGAAATTGATAAAATTAAGATAAATAAATGAAATTATTTGTGGTTTGTTAGGGGATAGTATTTTGATGATATTTCGTCAATTTGTCGCCAAGTGGGACTATCAGTTCTACAGTCCCACTTGGCGATAAATTTGGCGATTTTTTAAAATGTCGCTAATTTGATAAAAATGTCACCAAATGTTCCATAGAAATATAATTATTTAGACGATATTTTTTCTACCAATTTATTTGAAGCAAATGATATGTCGCTTAGCAACGGATTTAAATCCAATGTGTTTATGCGGCAGACGATTTTTATTAAATCCTTTCCGATTTGAATAATGAAGATATGTATATAAAATAAATTTCATTGCCATTTCATTTTGGACTGGATAATATCAATTACACTCTTCAGGTTTAAACATTATTATTATTGATATTTTCCGGAATTATTGATATTTTTAAGTTATTACGCCATTGTTTTATTGCGGCAAAAATTGCTGACACTCGCATATTGTACGTTGTACGAGTAATCTTCTAGGAATGCACGGGTATATCTTCTAACCTACGCGAATATAAGTAGTACATGTATATTGGCATATATTTTGACATATATTGGCATATATATTGGAATCAAGTACAGCCTTCTGGTATGAAGATTAAGGGGATTAATGATATTTTCAATTTATTACGTCGTCTGTTGTATTTTGCCAAAAACATTTGAGACTCATATTGCAATACGGGTAATCTTCTACTAATAATCGAACATTATAAGTAGTACGTTTATATCTTCCCATATAATTTTAGCACTTTCATTTTGACATATATTGGAATAAATGACTGTCTTCAGATTAAAAGATTACGGGTTTATTGGTATTTTCAATTTATACATGTAATCTACTAATACAGGTTACATTTTCTAATATACGCGTATATAATTAGTACGGGTTCCATACAATTTTAACGCTTTTATGTTGTATATATTGATTCAATTCCATATTTTTTTTTATATTTGCTTACATAAGGATCCAGGATGTTTTATTCTTCAGATATGTCCATAAAGATATTTTTATATAGCGAATACAGAGATTCTTAAACTTCTTTTTAGGAACATTATATTAAATATTTTAACAGCTTATTTTGATTAAAAATGTCATTTAGTATACTATAACAATTTGCGCATGATTGTGAATTTCAAGTTTCTTTATATTATATACTCCGTACGAAGAACGGGTATGCTGCTAGTAATACATAAAATAGATGACACAAATAATTACTCAGAATATAATTTAATATAATTATTCTTTATTGAAGATAAAATTTAAGGAGTTACTGAATTATGCGTATATGGCTGAATCTCTATCAGCAACCCTCACTGGATTCAGGACACCGAATTTTACTAAATATCAAGCCACTGGCTTAATGACGTTATAATAAACATTCATTTGAAATTAATAAGATAAGTGGTAATACTTTAAATAAATATCACGCATAAGATGCATTGGTATGGTAGAGAGAACGGGGAGCGAGCGCACTCAAAGGAAAAGTAATCTTAAGTAATCAATATGAACAATTAAAAATTTGTAATTAAAGGAACGCGATAGAAATAGTATTTGAGGTCTTAGTTCACATGCTATAATACATAGGTTCTTATCCGAAACCAAACGGTGCTTGCCTTGAGCGACCATTGTGTCGAGGTAAAGTCGTTAGTTCCAGACTTCACGGATAATATCCACAAGGGGGTAAATCCCGTGTTCCGTGAAGAAGGCGGCACATTCATTTTTGGTGATTCCAGAAAGACCCGACCTGTTCTCGAAGTGTTATTTCTTCTGTGCTCCGACCGGCGTCTCGGACTCGGACTCCAATCCGGCATGAGCCTCGGGTCAACTTTCAGGCAGCGAAACGTAACTACAGTTCCCGGCAATGGCCTCGGAAAATCGGGCTTGGAAAGGGTCCCGGCAAAGACCTCGAGATCTCCGGCTGGAAATATGATCCGGCAAGGGTCTCGGATCGCTTCAATGCATGGACGCTGAAGTAACGACATTCCCAACTCACGAATTCTGAAATTCGGCCGGGAGACCAAAACTCCTGAATTCGACGTGAGCCTCCAACCTTCTAGATCTACATGCCAAGACATCAGAAGAGGGAAAATATATACACGTTATTGAACCTTTACAATTCTTCCGCTTTTGCAGGCAAAGATGACCTCGTAAAATAACGGTCAAAAATTCTTTCTTCGAGTGCGTTCCCTCGAAATACTTTAATAAAATGGCTAAAAAAAGATTTCTGATTAAAATAGATAGATATATTTAAGGTATGAATTATGTAAATACATAACAAGAGGGAATTCCAAAGCAGAATCAAATATAAAAATACAGAGATAAATATACAGAACAGATTTATATTATATTTTAAGCATTTTATGTACAAGTGATGACAGATTCCTAATCTCGTCATCACACAGCGAAAGGATATCAAATTGCGAACTCTACTCTAGATAAATTCTTAATTATTGTAATTAAAAGTCAGGTAAAGAAAGTGGTGTAAGATTTTTGAAAATCCTTTTGTATCGTTGTCCCTAACTCGAATTTTCTCTCTCTGAAAGCTAAGACGGATTGAATGAGACCGAAATGAAGATTATAGCAAGAGTGGAAGTGGAAGTGCAGGATAATTAAGCAAAGTAACTTTGGGTTTTTTGATGTGAAGAATTTGGGGTATCTTGACGGAAATCTAAGCGTTACGCTCAGATTTCCGTCAAGATACCCCAAAGGAAATATGTTAACCCAAGAGAAATATGTTAACACTCTGAACGCCTATATCTCCGGAAACTAATAATATATGGAGGACCTGTTGTAGGAGCGTTATGCTTGCTATGCAAGTGAAATGCACCAGTTGGAAATCCGTCAGGAGCTCGCTGCAAGCGTAGATATATCCTAGCTCAGTGTTTCCCAAACTGTGCGCCGCGAAAGAATTAAAATTATATTAAAAATGAGTAAAATATGAAATAAAACTCTTAATATAAATCATTAATATTAAAATAATATAAAATCTTGCATATTTGTTGTGTAGTGCTTGGTTCAGTACGAATGTTAGTTTCCTTTAAAAAAATTATATATATATATATATATATATATATATATATATATATATTGTAAATAACAAAGTACTAAACGTACCCGATTGTAAACTAATAGAAATTGCCAAGTCATATAGGCGCAATGCTGCTCTATTAATGTCTTGTATATAAGAAAATCAAAAAAGATCGAGAGGTGATATAAGTGCCAACAGGAAAATAACAAATGGCCAAGGGGGATTGTGACCCCCTTGTTCCCGTTTATAGCCAGCTATTACTCCTGAGGAAACACTCACGGAACCGTTGCGTGCCTGCGGCCATATTTCCTTGGAACGTCAAAGCAAAAGACGTATACCAGAAGTGAATGCATGGACTGAGTGGAGAAAAAATATTTTGGATTGAGACAGGTTGAAATAAGAAGTTAACCCGAATGACAACTGGCTATAAACGGGAACAAGGGGTCACAATCCCCCTTGGCCATTTGTTATTTCCCTGTTGGCACTTATATCACCTCTCGATCTTTTTTGATTTTCTTATATATATATATATATATATATATATATATATATATATATAATAAATGCGCCGCAAAATTTTCATTTGTTGTAAAGTGCGCCGCGAGTTAAAAAAGTTTGGAAAACACTGTCCTAGGGATTCGATGGCGCTTACTCACCGCCATGAGCACCTTCCAAAAAATCAGAGATAAATTGATAATACGGGAGGGTAAGCCGCTCAGTCCACTCATGCTATATGTGTGCACCCACGCAGCACGTCCTAATAAATATTTTATAGTTTCTTACTGGTCACGGCTCATTCATATCTTGTTTGCACAGGTTTAAACTAAAAAGCACGGCTATATTCCAAAACATCATAAAATAATTGATAATACGGGCGCTTAAGCTGCTCAGTCCACTCATGCTATATGTGTGCACCCACGCTAGCAGGTGCTAACAAATATTTTATAGTTTCTTACTGGTCACGGCTCATTCATATCTTGTTTGCACAGGTTTAAACTAAAAAGTACGGCTATATTAACTGCCCATATTCCAAGAAATTTATATCTATCGAAGTCATCCGACGATAATAATGGTTCTCGAAAGTTATGATAATTTTTTTTCAATTTCTAACATTAAAAATTATATTACGATTACAAATGAAATAGCAGAACAAATTAACTAAGAAATATATATTTTTTTATCTACTTATTTTTTTTTTTTATTATTGCTTTTTCTCTTTTTGACAAACTTAGGCATTATTCATAAACTTTTTGTAAAATTGGTACGCTCCAGTGGGTGTTCAAAATGTATTTCCCATATTTTTGAGTAATATCATGTTTAATGGATTTTTCGAAGTTGGGTTTTTTTATGACCACCAATTTAACTGCGTTATGTTTAATATTAAATTTTATTTCCTTTTGATTTTGGATTTTTTACCCCTACATTCCGCTTTTCAGCCCTGTAGTTGTCCATCAGTAGGCTTAACATTGTTCTTTGTCATTACTATCTATATTCTTCATTTCATCATTTTATATTGTATTGTATGATCGTATAATTTGTACCATTTGATGCAGATCCTGTTAAAGGGTTAAATGCGTAAATTTTTAAAAATCCCAAAATATGTTTTCGTTGGCCGTCCATTTAGTAGCTGCTCTAAACTCTCCAGTAAGCCAGACGACCTGGTCAGTGAAAATGAAATGTAAAACAGCAATCTTACCCATATTCGGAGTCATTGGGGGGGGGGGGGGGGGGGCTTCAGCACCATTGAGCAAGCACTCCTTTTTACTTGGCAACAATCCCTTAATCATTAATTTATTACTTGACCGAGTGTAATTAATTTAATTAGTTTGCACTCTAGGTAAGACATTTGAGAGACCCAGAACATTTCTGCACATTTAATTTTTACGCACAAAATTATTTTAAAAAGATGAAAACTTATTTTTTCTTGTTAGTTCAAACATTCCGTCATCCGTTTTCCTTTTTCTTTATGGATGATAATTTTTATCATCATACCAAAATGATATAACATAATATATGACAGGAAAGTAGCTGAGAGCCAGCCTACTGGGCCATCCCCCCCTCCCCCGAAAAACATCCCCAATGGACAATTCCGATTTTTTTTTTTTTAACTCTTAAAACCAATTCATATTTAAAGAGATTTTTTTTTCCATTTAGTAGCTGCTCTAAACACACACACCCTCGAGTAAACTAGACGACCTAGTCAGTGAAAATAAAATGTAAAACAGTAATCATACCCATATTCGGAACCATGGGGGGGGGATTCAGCACCATTGGGCAAACCCTCCTTCTTACTTGATAACAGCCCCTTAACCATTAATTTATGGCTTACCAGATTGGACTTGTAAGAAAACCTGATCTTTGAGCTTTCTAAAAGTGTACATTATTAGTCGAAATTGTCGGTACTTTTCCCGACGCGAGGATTTAAAAACGAAAGTTCGTTTTTTTTTTTTAGCCGAAAGTGACTTTTGTTTTAAAATCTTTAAAAAATATTAGAATTTGTCCCTGAGATTTGAAATTGATATATTTTTACTCGCAATTACCTGCTCTTTCCGGTCGTGTGATTTGTTTTTTCCTACGACGTCTGAATAGTGGAGAAAAAGGGGGAAAATGGGAAAAATCTGATGTGAGCAGCACATGACTTTCCCTGCAGACTTATATACACGTTCTCTTTATTTTAATTAAATTTAATTCACTGTTAATTCAATTTTCGTTCCTTCGGGACAGAATTTTACATAATCATTCATAGATTATATGATTATTTATAAATTATATGCTTATATATTATATGCTTAATTTTATTGTATGCTTAATTTTAAATTATATGTTTATTTATGGCTCAATGAACACGAGAATTCATAGTTTCAATCATTGTTGTGACAGATAGCCGTGATACATTTCTTTTTGTTTTTTTGTTCGTGACGTCATTAAACATCTTCGGGTGACAAGTTACCCCCCCCCCTCCTCACATACACACCTGGGTACATTGTCAGGTATCGTATCAATTGAATGATTTTTCTAGATCTTTGAAGTGATGGTAACATGCTATAGATGTAATCATTTGGACACATGACACCGATATTTAAAAATTTTTCTTGTACAATTTGATAAAAAAAAAAATTGAAGTGAGCAGCACATGACTTTCCCCTGCAGACTTATATCCGCGTTCTCTTTATTTTAATTAAGTTTAATTCACTTTTAATTCAATTTTCGTTCTCATTTGGTAACTGGACAACTTTTCAAAGGTGGCGTAGAGAAAAAACAAATAAACAAAAATATCTCGAGAACGGATAGTTCTAGTGTTATGAGATTGGTCTCATTCTTTTCTTCTTTAAAAATTACGTATAAAACAGGCATTTAATGGATATATTTGAGCATATGAGGTTTTTTAATTTAGATTTTGATGATTTTTGCTGGCCATTTTGCAAAAAAAGGCAGGGTGTTCATTTCCAAATCATACTAAAATCTAATCAGCACCAGAGTATCCTACAAGTAACTTATCTACCAAATTTTGTGAAATTTGGTCAATTAGTATTTTAGCTAGAGTGAATACATGAAATTTTTACGGACCATTCCGCAAAAAAAGGCGGGTTCTGTTTTTACGAATCCTACCAAAAGTAATCAGCACCAGGGTCTCACCCAAGTGGCTTACCTACCAAATTTTATGAAATTCGGTCCATTAGTTTTTTAGTTAGAGTGGATACATACATTGCACAGACAGACACACAGACGTCACGTTGAAAATAGTTTTTTCATATTTTAGAGGTCTCAAAACGTGTAGATCTGTCGAAAACTCGAGTTGCGATTTTCGGCATGATTCCAATACTTTCCCTATACATTACCATGTATTGCGGGGAAAGTAAAAATCTGATGTGGGCAGCACATGACTTTCCCTGCAGACTTAAATTCATATTTTCTTTATTTCTTTAATAATTCATTGAGTTTAATTGCACCTGATAACACTAAATTTGCATTTTTAATTCAATTTTTGTTTGTATTTGTAAATGGACATTTTTCCGATAGCGGCGTAACAAAAATGCAAGAAATCTCAAATATCTTGAGAACGGTTAATTCTAAAGTATAATGGAGTGTGTTATATTCTTCTCCTCGTCAAAAATTGCGTATAAAACAAGAATTTAATTGATACATTTCAGTATACGTAGTCTTTTTTTTTTTTTTTAGATTTTGGCGATTTTTGCGGGCCATTTCGTAAAAAAAGCAGGTTGTTATTTTTCGAATCGTACCAAAATCTAATTAGCACTATAGTGTCCCACAACTAACTTAGCTACCAAATATTGTGAAATTTGGTCAATTAGTATTTTAACTATGGTGGATACATGGAATTTTTTAGGGCCATTTCATAAAAAAAGGCGGGTTCTTCTTTTCCGAATCGTACCAAATTCTAATCAACACCAGAGTATCCAACAAGTTACTTATCTATCAAATTTTGTGAAATTTGGTAAATTAGTATTTTAGCTAGAGCGGATAAATGATATTTTTACAGGCCATTTCGCAAAAAAAGGCGAGTTCTGTTTTTACGAATCATACCAAAAACTAATCAGCATCAGGGTCACATCCAAGTGACTTACCTACCAAATTGTATGAAATTCCGTCCATTAGTTTTTGAGTTAAAGTGGATACATACATTGCACAGACATACAAAGAGATAGGCAGACACACAAACGTCACGCTAAAAATAGTTTTTTCGTATTCTAGATATCTCGAAACGTTTAGATCCGTTGAAAACTCGAGTTGCGATTTTCGACATGATTCCAATACTTTCCCTATACATTACCATGTATTGCACATAAAGTAAAAGCGGTCGAAATCACATAAAACATTAAATAACAAAAATAATAATTCAAATTTTATAAATATGTTTTGACGTGTCACCTTCCCCCTCCCCGGGTCTCCGATTGCCAAATTTCGCAGCTCTGCGACGCGCGGTCGCTGAGCCTATAGTGTATAAGACAAGCACACAGACACATAGACATTGCTTTTTATTATTATAGATGTTTTTATCCAAACGGCACGCATTGCTGTAATTGTAGTTCCAAAATTGTAGAGATTGTAGTTCCAAAAACTGTGCTTCGAGGATTGAATACCATAGTGCTCAATATTGAAGTTCTTTTTGAACACCATAGTCTTCAATAAGATGTGAGTAAGTGTTGTAAAGTGCCTCTAATAATAACCAGATTGTAGTATGTAGCATATATGGGTGCAATCTAGGAAACAAGGGTTTTCATCAACAAGGTACTAAATAAGAACCTCTGCAGGTATTTATAATAAGGTAATTGTGGTGAAATTTTATTCAATAATTACTATAATGTGGTGCAATTTAAGTTGCTATTATTATTTGAATTAATTAGCACTTTAATGACCAAGCCTGTGTATAGAAGTGAACATAGTCGTTATGAAAGAAAATGCTCTAACATGTTGCAAAAGATCTCTTACCATCCAAAACCCACATTTTCCGTAGTCCGACTTCACCTAGCAAGAGCAAAATGTCCTAAAAGAAAAACAATAAACATACTGGAGACCTAAATAATAACACGTTGTTAATCTTTGCTTATTTTATTTATTTAAACTCTTATCTTTCACTGTAAACTTATATTTGACAATTATAAAACTATTATTCAGATTTTTACCTTATTCGGGGACTAGTGTGATGACTTGCACCATTTTTATGACATTCATTTTTTACCGTTGATTAAAATAGATCTGGTGTTGGATAAATGTGTCATACCTGTTAACAACTTGGTTGCACATCATACAGCTGCAATCGGCATACTTGACAGGGGACTAGGTCCAATGTGCCCACATGTTCACCTTGTACAGCAACACTCTTATCATTTTACATTTTCAGCCATCTTTTGCAACCGTTTATGTCTTGCAATTTTTAGAGTCTCTTTTATATCGTGTAGCATTTCCGTCACTTTGTTGCTCTTCTTTTGATGTCTTCTCCTATAGGCTTTTGATCCTTTGGTTGAATTTACTTCCAACTCTGCCCTCATTGGCTGAAAAGACACAAGGCCCTGTCAGCGGTCAGCTTGGTCAGCTAAGATTTTGTGCTAAGATTTTGTGCCTATTCATCGTGTGTGACAACTTTTATGATACGCTGAAAAAAATTTCACCACAGTAATAAATTAGATACTTATAATTTAAGTTAATTTAATTTTAATTTTTAATTTATTCAATTTACCTGGCAACTACAGATAAAATCCAGTTACAGTAGCCACTCAAATGTAAAAAGAGCAGAACATAAAATTCAAGAATACTAGGTAGTATACATGTCAAGCACATTTAAACAGGTTTTTTGAAAACAGGCAGGAGTCAAATTAATAATATCAATATTAGTACAATATGTATTATATAGATCAATAAATTTATAGATAGAATAGCAATTAATGTAATTGTGTTTAACAGTAGTATTGTGAAACAAAGTTTTTTTCCTAGTATTATTTCCTAGTATAATAAGAACTCGATGGTTCTCACTGAGCTGATTGTATTTTCAGTGGCAAAATTTAGGTCTAATACTCTACAATTGGCACTCATACAAAAGTATAGTGTGCTATTGAACAGAGAGGAATGCCCCTCTTCTCGGCCCTTGTTCCGGAAGGGCCCAAAGAGTATTTTAGGAGGCCCAAAGAGTATTTTAGGAGGCCCAAAGAGTATTTTAGAAGGCCCAAAGAGTATTTTAGGAGGCCCAAAGAGGAGGTAATTCTTGTAACTCCTTATAATCCTCCTCATTCACTATAGGAAGTTGGTTTCCAATGAAACCAGAGAAACCGGGTCGACGTATGAATACATTGAAAAGGATCGAAAATTTCGATCCGGGCAGAAACATCTGAGTTTCAATATTTTATTGAGATGTTTACATTTCAATCCGGATTCAAATTTTCGATTTCCTTTGCAAAAAATATTGAACTCGATTCTGTTTCCTCATATTTCCACCGATTATGTTCCTCTGGCTCTATCGAAATCTAAATCTCTAGAGAAAAAGGGGTATTACAGAGTGGCTAAAGTGGTCACATAATATTTTATGGATGAGCGTCAGTAAATCTTCTGCCCTATCCGCGCTTTATTAACTTTCGCGGCACACCATTTTCGCCGAAATTCTGCTCAAAAGGTTGCGAAATATTTTCTAAAAGATAAAATGTAATACTTAGATTATATTAAACCTAAATTTAATACCCAATAAAACATAGAATATATTTTTTATTTTAATCCAAAATATATTTGGTGCTGCCATCTGTTGTCGTAATTCAATTCATACCGATTATTTTCATTTTTTTATGAGCATTGTTAAATATCTATTCCTTCTAATGTAGTATTAAATACAACAACAGATCATATGTAATAATGTCACAATCACGGAAAGGTAATTTCTCATTCTATAAATTTGATAAGGGGGATCTAAATGTACATCACTGAGGCCTGCAGCTTTGTCTTCAAGTTCCTTTGTCTCAAGTCCAACTTCAATTACATTTCCGTGATTGTGGCATTATTATATATGATATGTTGTTGTATTAAATAGTGTATTAGAAGGAATAGACATTTAAAAATGTTCAATAAAAAATAAAAATAGTCGGTATGAATTAAATTACGACAACAGATGTCAGAACCAAAAATATTTTGAATTAAAATAAAAAAGATATTCTATGTTTTATTGAGTATTAAATTTAGTTTTAATATAATCTAGGTATTGCATTTTATCTATCAGAAAATATGTCGCAACTGTTTGAGCAGAATTTCGGCGAAAAACGTGTGCCGCAAAAGTTAACAAAGAACTGATAGGGCAGAAAATTTACTGACGCTCACCCTTAATGATCTGAATAGAGATTAAATTAATGTTAAGCTTCGTGAAATTATCAATTGTATTCAGGATGAAATAGCTTTTCACTACAAGCTTCTGCATAAACTTCAGTTCATGAAGGAGTGAAACAAATACACCACAGTCTACACCTGATTAAAATTGAAAGCATCTTTCTTTTATTGCGTAATCTGTTGCAGCAAATATTATAATGACTCCTAATAAAATAATGCATTGTGATGACCCCCATTCCAGCTGGTGCTTCAATCTGAAATTATTCCAGTCGCACTGCTATTCAAAAGCCCCACCCTAGGGTACGGACTGTGGTTACGAAACACTTAATGGAGTAAAGAAAAAGAAAATTGAGTGCTTATCTGACACTGTAGTTTCTACTAACAGATTAATTGTAGGAAATAATAAAATGTATTTAGACCTAACGTTGTGAAATATTTTTAAAAAAGCTCAGTTTATATCATTCAGACGAAAATTGTGGATGCCAGCTGATGATTTATTGCTGATATAAATTTTCACTTACTCATATACCCTACTAAGTACAATATCTATGATCGCTGGATTGCCGGGTTGCAGGTTCGAATCCCCCCAGCGGGCATGGATGTTGTCATGTCGAAGCCAAGTCAGACTTCCACCCTTCGGGGGCTTCTATGAAAGTGAAGCTGCAAATCTCCTCCCCTTCACCATGGGACACCCTGGGGGGATCTTGTGGACGTGGTGCGTAGGCGCCCATTCACCACGGGAGAATTAGTCCACACACACACAGTATCCGTGACTGTGCATAGTAACAATAAAGAAATCACAGCACAAATTCTGCGAGTATAAAATTATAATAAAAGACGATCCTATGAAAAAACTTAGGTTTCTTCTGGCGTGCGATTTCACCAAGAGCTTAAAGTCAAATGAGAACTTAACCAGATGTTAGTGAAAGTTATAAACTACAGTAGTGTTTACTCCACCTAGTGACACAAAAAAGAAATAAAATCGAAAACTTAATTTGAAACACAGAAAAATGAATGTGACATAGAAGGTCAATTATTTTTGTATTTCAATGCTGTTTCTCGTTTTAATTTTCTATTATCAAACTAGATGGCGTCACATCTGATACTGTTTATAATTTATTTTTAATAGCATATGATTAAGCAAAGGCTTAACGACATCTGCGCCTCGATGGATATAGTTAAACCCTGGCTACGCATACATAAATAAGTCGATGCCAATCACCCTGGTGGGTAAAGTCAATTGCTGGATACACCTATCTAATGGCATAAGAGCATAGCAGGCTTTGATCGCTAGATGGCACTAGTAGATCACCCAATTTGCAGGTCCCATCCAATTACATGCCTTCAAAGTAAAGAAGCTGAGCAGAAGTGCTTCAAAATGGATTGCTTTACGCTGGGCAGACCCTTGAAAACCATAGTTAAGATGAGCTTCATTATTCTAGCCCGTTTTTCCAGCGCCATCTATATTAATACACGCCTAGACCTTGGTTAAGCTCTTGTCTCATTTATACGGAAGAATGAGAATCAATCATTTTCAAAAATAATCGTCTGCTATTAATTGCTTAAAAACTTATTTTGTGATTCCTTTATTTATCACACTGTACAGTAAAGAACCATTTATACTTTTCTAAAGTATAACTACAGAAATGTATATCGATCGAAATTAACAACAATGGATAGAATTTCTGAGGACCAACCAAAAAAAGCGTGTAAGAGATAAAAGCATACAAATGAGAAGCGTATAACGGTACTTTACAGTACTAGTTTAGAGAAAATATTGGTTTCCTAAAAACTTTTAATTCAGCCTTTGAACAAAAGGATACGTTTAGGAAACTTTTAGAACTGCGCTCTTATCAGATGAAAGTATATTTAGAAATATGTAATGATTTACGGGTAAAGGACTCAATTGTCGGAATTTTCAGCATTGAGTTTAGGAATTTGCTGGATATAGCTTTTCAGACTGATTCTGAAAAACAAAACCTCATGCCTTTACTATAAATACATCTCAATCCTACAAACTTTTCATTATTAATCAAGCTAGAAATATTAATCAAGCTAGAATCAAGCTAGCATTATTAATGAAGCTATAATCAAGCTAGCATTATTAATCAAACTAGCATCAAGCTAGCATTATTAATCAAGCTATTATTATTAATCAAGCCATGGTTTAAACCAAGGTTTACAATTGTTTTTCATTTCTTTTAAGGAAGAAACCAGGGTTGTTTCCCTACCTTAATTAAAAGAAAAGAAAAATTTCTCAGAATTGGCAACACTCTGAGCATAATGAAAACATATCCCGTATATGAGAAGCATGCAGTTACCCAAATTCACTGAAAGCTAAATATGGCACAGTTGTCGGTAATGACATTGAACTTAAACCACGTTATATGTCAGAAATAAAATTGTCGACAACAGGATCCTTTTCCTATAAACCGTCACATATGTAAAAAAATTAGAACGAGGCACAATTCTTAGGTCATTTATCACGTTTGGTTCCGAAGCTTGTGGAACCGCAGCTAAGATTCACTTCAAATTATACAAAATTTCAAGTTATCCAAAATAAAGCACTTCGAATTTCTTTTTCGATTTTTCTCGATACGCCAAGCTATAAATCTTACACAAAGACCTCAACACATCTTTTTTTAATAAATTCACAAATTCAATAGAAGTCTCGGCGAGACAATAATCTTTTGCTCGATGCTATTCCTAGGTATAATCCGAGGTTGCCCTGGGCGTGAAAGCGTCCTCGCGCGCTGCTCGGGCGTCATACAAAGAATGTCTTCCCTTGTGCTAAGTGGACCAAGACCAAAACGCATACTTTCGGGGTTCCTGTGCCAACTGCACTCATCCTCACATCGAATATAGCAATATCGGACCATTGAGGTGTAGAAATAGCAATTTAGAGGGTCAGTGTTGTAGCTCCATTCCTGTGGGAGTGATGATATGATCAGTAGATTGATCTAACATTGTTTAGTAACTGTTATCATGTTATTCGTTAGCAGTGGCGTATCGTCCCTTGAGGCTCAGAAGCTTAGCTTCCCCTTTTTAAAATCTAATTTAAATATACTTTTATTTATTATATTTTCTAAAATAACTTTGCGAATATATATGCCTCTTTTTAGAAAACTTTTACACTTTATTTTCTTAAAATGAGACATTTCAAAGAATTTTTCCCATTAAAACGCATATCAAGAAGTTGAAATCATCTAGCCTTTACGATGCATTGAAAGAAGCATGGTATTAGAACCACTCACCTGCTAAACAACGCCCTGGCTGATAAGCTAGAACTATAAGCTAGCTTTCAGAAAGGTGTGGCTATATTGTCCCTTTATAAATAACGTAATTTAAGACAATAGTTGGATATGAGCCGTGACGTTTCATGAATGAACATTCTTGGGCAAGGCTAATGGATCAGTATTGAAATAAAATTTACGAAAATGCGAATTCCAATATAAATTTCACTTGTAATACCAAATTGTTTGCCAAATTTTCAGCCTCCCCAGTCAAAAGTCTAATGTTACGCTACTGTTCACTAGCTCACTTCTAGTTAGATCCACACACTTCCCTAGCATTTGAAACTTGCTGTCATTTTTCTCGGTGCTTTCAGCCAACCTGTCTCCCGTTCGGTCAACACTACCTTCTGAAGTTCAAGACCATGGTCCCCTTGGGGCTTTTGTGTCGCCTACCCTATCTTTTTCTTACTCTTCTGGGTGCCTGCTTGGGCCTTAGGTACTTTCTTTCATGAAGACTCGTAGATGGTCACGACCTGTGAGGTGTGAATACGATTACTTAAAGATGATTATAAGTTGTGCATAGTACATATTTTTTTTACATTTGATAACTCGTTTACATTTTTCAAACTATAGTATAGATGGAAAAAGTATTATTTTTTGTCCCCAAACTGTAGTGAATTTTAATATCCCTTATTTCAAAAATGTTTAAAATTACGTTCGTCTGTGTATAGTTTTGTGTATGTCTATAAGACTTGAAAGAGATAACTCAATAACTTAAGCACATCGCTAAAAACTTTATATAAATAAATAATAGGAAATCTTGAACTCATATAATACCTTAAAATTTTACATTATTGGATCAAAATTCTAGTGCCAGAGTGATTTTCGCCAAAGCAGAACTTGACAGATAAGCACTGCATCAACGATTTTATCTAACCTGAGAGACAAGCACTAAATAAATTTTTTTTATTCGGACCTGTTGAGGAACTTCAAAATGCACATGAATATTTTTTATTTATATACATATTAAAGTTTAAAAAATCTGATGTATACAGTACATGACTTTTCCTACAGACACTATTCATTTCCTCTTTCTTCCTTTCACGATCTATTAAACTAAGTTTAATTGCACAAAATTGCATTTATAATTATTTGAAATTTCGATGAAATTGCAGTCCCAATTCAATTTTACTTTTTATTTGCCGACCGAATGTATTTGCGGCAAAAATGCGAAGTAACTGAAATATCTCGAAAACGGTTAATACTAGAATTGTGATGAGGTTGGTCTTATTATTTCCGTCGTCAAAAATTACGTATAAAACAAGCATTTAATTTGAGCATACGTGCGGTACATTTGGGCATACGCAGTCTTTTATTTTGGATGTTGACGATTTTTGCCGGCTATTTAGCAAAAACTGACAGGTGCTTTTTTTTAAAATCGCACCAAAAACTATTTAGTACCAGGATAACCCATAAGGGACTTATCTACCTAATTTTGTGAAATTTGATCAATTAGTTTTTCCGCTAGAGTGGATGCGGGATTTTAGCGGGCTATTTCGCAAAAAAAAAAGTTTTTTTTTTCCCGAATTATACCAAAATCTATTTAACACCGGGGTAACCCACAAGTTGTTGTTGTTGTTGAGACCCAGACCGTCCGACCTACAAGAAAGGTTTAAGGAAACTGTTTGGTCGGCCGGGAAGTGCCACCCAAGTTAGACCGGAACTCAGTGGGGGAGGCATCCACAGAGACCGTACCCTTCTTTCCCTACCACCAACCTCTCGGAAGGACTTACGGACCCACATGTTTAACGTGATCGTACTCCGCGCAAACACGGCGGCAGTTTTGGCAGTGACAGGAATCGAACCCGGGCCTACCGAGTGCAATTCCCGCGCTCTAACCACTGAGCTATCTACTAAATTCTGTGAAATTTGGTCCATGACTTTTTCAGTTACAGTGGATACACACACACACGCCACGTTAAAAACAGTTACTTCGGCTTCTAGAGTAATCAAAATATGTAGATCCCTCGAAAACTCGAGTTGTAATTTTAGCCACGATTCCAATTCTTTCCTGCCTATACATTATCATGTATTGTAGTGAAAGAAATAATGTCAAGTTTTCATACATTATCCATCATATTTGAGATTAAAGAGCTTTTGGCTGCGAGCTTTCTTTTACACTGTAACTTATTCAGGAGTAAGACCAATGCATTATACTTTTCCCGTGATTAAAAATGAATGTAATTACATTTTGTTTAATAGCTCAGCTAATAAAATAACACCTCTATGACGGTTCTGCTTTAGAAGCTAGTGCTTCTGTCTGAAATTATTTATGTGAGGAGCTATTTAAAAGCCCCACCCTTACGTTACGGAACACTAAACCAGCATGAATTGAGGGAATTGCAGTTTTACAGTGATATGTTGGATTTCTGGCAACTATAACAACATTCATTACAGGTTATTAAATTTGCATAGCCCTATGTGGTCTCGAAAATAACAAAATAACTCCTTTTTAACATTGAAAAAGAAATCGTTAAAACGGAAATGCTGTGCTGTACTCCAGGTAATTAAGTCAATTTCAAAATCCATAAAACTGATAAATAATAAATTCTGACTTCCATTGCACTACTAAATTTATGGAGCTTCTGCGAAGTTTGGTCATGCTACGTCAATATAGAATCTGAAATAAGTAGTAGACAGTATCAGCAATTCCAGGAATAATATTTTATCCCAATACAAAAATGATTCTAGAAAAATAATAATGTGCATTTATTAAATTAGTCCGTCTAAAAATTTCATTATTACAGTAAAATACATTTTATATGTTTCTCGTTTATACTCTTTTGGTGTAAATAACATTAATGGTCGGAACGTTACAAAAAATGTAAATCCTTGTTGGACACTTTTCCAAACTCAATAGAAAAAAATCTGCACTTATTTTGTCTGAAATAGGATATCATTTATGAATATACAATAACAATTTCAATATTTTGAATTTAAAATTAATAAATAAATAAATAAAAATAAAAATAAAAAGCATTTGTCCGAGCTAGTTTTTGCTTTACTTTGCTTGCTTTCACTCAAAATTTCTTCTAATCTATAAGATATAAACAGTAAACTGTAAAAATGTTCAATAGAAAAACAAGTTTCTAGATCAATTATTTATTTTGACAAAGCTCTTATGTTTTTTTTTAGCAATCTCCCTGTCAATTTGAAGAATGTTGACATTTTTCCGTTTTCAAAATTTGTAATACCTATATCTTGAACACTAAAAATGCTTGCTAGCTGTATACACTACCCGACATAGAGAATGCGAAACTATCAAGCTTTATCCGTATAATTATGCAAATTGCGAGACAATCCGCAGCTGGCCGATGTATGCAAATGATCTGAAATGCACGTAGGTCACGTGATTAGGGGCCGGAATAAAGGGGATGGAAACGACAGATGAGTCAACAGTTGTTACTGTCTGTCGCCAACCGAACTGTTTTTCGTTTTAGAAGACACGTGTTATTGAAGAGATAGATACCTGGCCGATGAAAAAGTCCGTTTCGGCATTTAAACGATCGTGCTAGAGGATTCATTTTAGGCCTACGTATGATTGGGTGGTCGTATCGGCGTCTCGCCTCTAAAACACGCGTAGATAAGTCCAATGTACAAAGGATTTGGAGAAGCTAGATTGAAGAAAGGCGTGTAAATCGTCACAGTGGTATAGGTCCATCCAGACGTACGTCAGCACCCGTTGATCGGCGCATTCAAAGGCATGCGATGACGGCCCCACAAACGACAACTGTCGACATTCTGCAGAATTTGCAAGGCACATTGGACGTTCCAATATCAGCCAGAACAGTTTCTCGACGATTGGCCGAAAGCGGCTTGCACTCAAACCGTCCTTTACGAAAACTGACATTGACGACATGACTCCGACGTGAGAAATTTTAATGGTGTCGCACCCGAGTCGCTTGGACGACTGATTGGGACAGAGTAGTGTTCAGCGACGAGACTCAGCCATAACCGAGTCTCGTCGAATGATAGTAGCCGTGTCGAATGGACAGTTTTTTTGTCGAATGACAGTAACCGTGTGAGAGTCTGGAGGCGACGTGCAAACAGATCCAATCCCGCTATGACTGTTGAACGCCATACTGTTCGATAAACCTCATGGTTTGGCGTGCCATCGGTTTCGATAGCCGGTCACCCCTGGTTCGTATCAGAGGCACAATGACTGCACCATGATATATGGATGATGTTCTGCTGTCGGTTGCACTGCCCTATCTTCAGCGGTTTCAAAATGCTGTTTTCCAACAAGATAACACGTGAGCACACACTGCAACCATCAGCAGACAAGCTTTGCAAGGCTGCTTCTTAGTCCTCCGCTGTCCTCACCCATCGAGCATGTGTAGGACGTGATTCACCGCGTCCTGAACTTTCTTAATAATGAACTTTGTAATGTATTTCTCGATCACTTGGCAGTTTGTAGAAATAAATGAAATTTTTGTAAATCGATGCTTAATTTGAAAAGCCGTATTCTACTTTGCGGATGTACCTCTGGTATAGCCCCTCGAAATTTTTACTTTCTTATATGTAGTATTGAGAAAGTATGGTTTTCCCAAAAAATTTTGATTTCGGGATTTTTCTGCCAATGTATGTTTCAAGACCTCCGGAAAAAATGTTTACTATTTTTACTTTCTCGTACTAAACTGAAGTGCCAGAAAAACTGGTACACCTACCTAATATAGTGTAGGTCCGAATATCCAATACCCATATCATGGAGGGACCGTTGTACAGTTCGCACGCTGGCACTTGTTGATGCCATTGAAATCAAAATTTCATCTCTACCTAAGAAATGATGTGACCCATCTCAAGAGCGCCGACTACTAAGCCACGTTCAAAGTCACTTAAATCGTGATAAGTTGGCATTGTATCAACAGAAAGCGATATAATAACTTCCCTAGCTACCTGTTGTCTTATATAAGTGCTGCTGACCGCATCGAGCTACGTTGATTGGCTGTATTTTTCCGTTCTTTGCCAGTTTTTCTGGCACTTCAGTTTAATATGTAATATGGAATAAAGTATTGTTTTCACAAAAATTTTCGAATTCGAGATTTTGATGCTAACATATATTTCAGGACCGCCTGAACACGTTTTGACTATTTTTGCAGGGCTGCCCATCCGTCAGTCTGTCTCTCTGTCAGTCTGTATATCTGTGATCGGTTTTTTTCTTTTTTGTGTGTACATAGTAACTGCCCCAAATATTAACGGATTTTTACGAAACTTTATATCCGGCTTTGTTATCGAAAATTGAATCTGGAACTAGATGGATTTTTTTTTTAAATTCGAGCGAAAAGTTCAAAGTTTATTTGAAATTTTATATTTTTTTAACATGGCAGCATAGGACAAAATTTGACATAATTATGGATAAAATGGGTTACTTGTGGCTCAATGATCCCGAGACAATGATTTCAATCATTGTTGTGAAAAAAATACCGCGATGCAATTTTTGTGTTCGTGACGTCATTAGCCCCCTTGGAGTGGAAGGGGTTATCCCGGAGGGTAGGTACATTGTCAGGTATTAATTGAGAGATTTTTGAAGCCTTTTAAAGTAAAGGGTAACATGTTATAATTGTGATTATTTGGAGCAACCATACAGATTTTTCGAATTTTTCTTGCAAAAAAAATTTGTAAAAATTTGCAAAAAAAAAAAATATCACAAGCTACTTAAAATTTATTTTTAGAACCCATTTCTCCATCTGTTCGTGTCTTTAATGTTTGGCGATAAAGTTGGCGCGATATCGTCAACTTGGCGATTTTTTTAAGTTGCGAAATTGATGGAGAATTTCGCTAATTCGATAAAAATGTCGCCAAATTGATAAAATGACGCTAAATCAATTAAATAAAATGCTTTTTGTTAGGAGTTAGTACTGTAATGATGTTTCGGTAGCGCTTGTCTGTCAATCTTACCGTTCCACTTAGTTACAAATTTGGCGACGCTTTAAATGCCGTCAAATGAAACAAAATATCGCCAAATAAACGAAAATGTCTCCAAATTGATAAAATGACCCTAACTTGGAAAACATAACGCATAATTGATGAAAATTCTATCTTTTGCAAAATTAAGTTCAGTTTCATTGATAATCAAAGTTGCTTTGTGGGAATTATTTATTTAATATCTTAATAACCCAGTTCTCCATCCGTCCGTCCATAACGCTTGTCGAAAATTTTGGCAAGATATCGCAAACTTGGAAAGTGTTTTTAAATGTTGCTAAATCGACAAAATATCGCCAAATCGATGAAATTGATAGACATGACGCTAAATGAATGGAAATAATTGTGTTTCGTTAAGAGATAGTATTGTAATGATGTATCGGTTGAGTTTGTCTGTCGGCTTAATCCTATCTGGAGAAATCTTTGTTCCAAAAGATCACAGTTATAGTATGTTACCTGGTACGGTAGTAAAATTTGAAAAAAAAAAAATCACAAAACAGATTCCGGTATGAGAAAGTCGAATTGAGCCACATTTCAGTTAATTAAGATTTGTAAAAAAAAAAACACTTCGTTAATGAAATAGCGTAGACATATAAACAAATATATGCATCGGTTTCGAAGGTGAAAAATATCCTCTTCTTCAGGATAAATGAGTCAAAACAATCACTTTAGGAAAAGTAGAAAAATTTCTATATACATATAAAACTGACACATTTACTTCATATAAATGGAATGATATGGATTCTAATATGAAACAATAAATCAGATAGTAGTATAGAATTGTGTTTTTAATAGAAAATATTATATCTAAGGATCCTCTGCAGCTGTAAAATTCCTTTTCTTCCATTTATTCCAGATCCACGGGTGGCAACATGGCCGATGATGGACAATCCTATGAAAGGCGTGTCGCTGGTGATTATGTATCTAGGTTTTGTGAAGGTGGTCGGACCAGCCTGGATGAAAGATCAGAAGCCGTACGACCTCAGGTACTTGATGGTCATCTACAACTTTGCGCTGGTCGCTATCAGCACGTGGATGTTCATCAACGTAAGTCACATTTGCACACAATCTTCACGATTTTTTTTATAGAAAGTGGTAGTTGAAATATTTCATTCTTCCTTCGTGAGATCCTTATTGTCTGTCGGCTAGTACATTCTCCAATTAAATTTAACAACTTATATGTAATTTTGCTTACATGTAATAATGGGTGAGCCCAAATTCCGAATTATAAAGAGCCACAAATAAGAAGAGCAATATTTTATAAAGTAAATGGTAATCCCAATGTTTCATTATTCCTCCGTGAAATCCATATTGTGTGCCGACTTGTACATTCTCCAGCTAAATTTAACAGCTTATATGTAATTTTGCTTGCATGTAACAATGGGTGAACCCAAATTCCGAATTATAAAGAGCCACAAATAAGAAGAGTAATATTTTATAAAGTAAATGGTAATCCCAATATTTCATTATTCCTCCGTGAAATCCATATTGTGTGCCGACTTATACATTCTCCAGTTACATTTAACAGCTTATATGTAATTTTGCTTGTATGTAATAATGGGTGAGCCCAAAATTCCGAATTATAAAGAGCCTCAAATAAGAAGAGTAATATTTTATAAAGTAAATGGGAGTCCCAATATTTCATTATTCCTCCGTGAAATCCATATTGTGTGCCGACTTGTACATTCTCCAGTTAAATTTAACAGCTTATATGTAATTTTGCTTGCATGTAATAATGGGTGAACCCAAATTACGAATTATAAAGAGCCACAAATACAAAGAATATGATTTTATATAGAAAACGGTAGTCCCAATATTTCATTATCCCTCCGTGAGATCCATTAATGGGGGAGTTCAAATTCCGAATTATAAAGAACCTCAAACAAAAAGAACAGAATTTTATATAGAAAACGGTAGTCCCAATATATTCTTATTTCTTCGAGAGATCCATATTGTGTGTCGGTTTGTACATTCTACAATTAAATTTTAGAGGTTATATGTAGTTTTGCTTGAATATAATAATGGGTGATCCAAAATCCCGAATTATATAGAACCACAAATAAATAAAAAACATAACTATGATAGTAGTTAACATAACCAAAACGCGTGACTTCAAGGGAAATTTATGACAGTTTCTTCACCAAATCGGATACACAATATTTCACATACGCAAGGTAATGTGTCCTTGTGAATATATATACAATGATAATGGAATATAAATTATCTCTTTCTTTTTTTTTATGTTTTTGTAGGTACGGTATGACCATCGTTAGGTGAAACTGAATTTATTTTCTGTTTGACGTTAATAGTTTAGAGGTACCTCACTTTTAATGTTTTGACACGAAAAACATCTATGGTCGGAAGATCCGATCGATAGAACATCGCAAAAAGTGTCAACAAGTCAGACGCTTATATCTCCGAACCTAGCAGATAAAAATCTATACAATTTAAATTTGTTTCGTTAGCGACATAGAACCATAAATGAATGCAAAAAAAAAAAAATACTTTCAATATTTAAAATTATGAAATTATTTATTTTTCAAAAAAGTATAAGTTTTTGTCCGAGCAAATTTTTAATTTGCTTATTTTCACTCGAAATAGCTTCTAAACCATAAAAGATAGATATAAACAATAAGCAAGAAAATTATTCAGTAAGAAATCCAGTTTCTATATCAATAATTTCTTTTAAGTTCTAATAGTTTTTAAGCTATCATCTTCTCAATTCACAGAGGACTGAAAATTTTCCGTTTTCGAAATTTGTAAAGCTTATATCTAAAAGCTGAAAGTACTAGATATAAACAATAAGAGAATAATTTATTGCAATTTAAAGCCCCTACAAACATATATAATTGAATTTCGGATCGGATAATCAGCTTTTGAAATATAGTAGTTATAATTATTATATGACTAGCATATATATGCTCAGCCATAACATTTCCACTATGACAAATTCCCTTCCATACAAAATTCATTTATTGCCAAGAGTAGCTACAAAGCTTTCTATAACTTTTTAATTGTAGTTAGCCTAAATCACCTAATTGGAAGCTAATGTAGCATTGAAACGCTAAAGTTGATCCAATAATGTCACAAGATAGTCATGCAATACAAAAATCGGTAATCGGCAAAATTCATGACAATAAAACACGCTGGAAAAGGGAGACACGGGAGACGGGTTAACCAATGCTCACCGGCATAACGGCTGTCTTCTTAAACTCTTGAAGGGGCAAATAATAATTAAAGAAGACCATATGGATAGACATTTTCACCCAATAGTCTGATCCTTCTGAGAGGTTGGTGGTAGGGGAAGGAGAGTACGATCCCTGTTTATGCCTCCCCCACTGGGTTCCGGTCTCTAAATTGGGTGGCACTTCCGGCTGTCCAAACAGTTACCTTACACTTTTCTGATAGGTCGGACGGTCTGGGTCTCAACAACAACCCAATAGTCTGAGAGATGCACTTACCATCCATATGATTTAGGAAAATTAATTAAGGGGGAGGGGTGGGCTTTTATACTTAATGTAAATCCCCGCACAAAATTATAACTGCATGACCTAATAATTCCTCTGAATATGAAATATGCTCTCTGGCTTTAAAATAGGTATTCACCTAGTTAAGGGTGAGCGTCAGTAAATCTTCTGCCCTATCCGCGCTTTGTTAACTTTCGCGGCACACGTTTTTCGCCGAAATTCTGCTCAAACAGTTGCGAAATATTTCCTGAAAGATAAAATGTAATACTTAGATTATATTAAAACTAAATTTAATACCCAATAAAACATAGAATAAATTTTTTATTTTAATCCAAAATATTTTTGGCGCTGCCATCTGTTGTCGTAATTTAATTCATACCGATTATTTTTATTTTTTAATGGACATTTTTAAATATCTATTCTTTCTAATACAGTATTAAATACAACAACAGATCATATATAATAATGTCACAATCACGGAAAGGTAATTTCTCATTCTATAAATTTGATAAGGGGGATCTGAATGTACATCACTGAGGACTGCAGCTTTGTCTTCAAATTCCTTTGTCTCAAGTCCAACTTCAATTACATTTCCGTGATTGCGGCATTATTATATATAATATGTTGTTGTATTTAAGAGCGTATTAGAAGGAATAGGCATTTGAAAATGTTCAATAAAAAAATAAAAATAGTCGGTATGAATTAAATTACAACAGATGGCAGCACCAAAAATATTTTGAAATAAAATAAAAAATATATTCTATGTTTTATTGGGTATTAAATTTAGTTTTAATATAATCTAGGTATTACATTTTATCTATCTGAAAATATGTCGCAACTGTTTGAGCAGAATTTCGGCGAAAAACGTGTGCCGCGAAAGTTAACAAAGCACGGATAGGGCAGAAAATTTACCGACGCTCACCCTTAAGATGCTCCCTACTTTTAGCAGATGCTGATAAAAGCTCTGTACTAGATGGTTGTGAAATATGCCATTTTTAATTAAATATCTATAAAAAATATTTGGAAGACACTGTAAATTTTTGGGGCCTTAACAGGCAGGTTTTATGAATTTTAACCTTTTAAAAAGTCTTTATTATTCAGCAACATATAACAAAAATTTTACGATATTTGCAGGTTTCGAAAAACCAGAAACAAGATATCATTAATAAAATTTTATGGAAACACGTCAAAATATTTAATACTTTAAAAATAAAGACAACCAAAAAATTGGCCATAATTAAAAATATTTTAATAAAATCTCATTTTGCGACGTACGTCGTAAAAAAGTGCGTCGTAAACGGAGATTTTAATAAAAGACTTTTAATTATGGCCTATTTTTTGGTTGTCTTTATTTTTAAAGTATCAAGATATCATTGTTGGGAAAACAAGTTCGTGGAGTATTTACACCAATAAAAACAGGGCAACTTACCGCTACCTGGACGCCTAGGCAAAAGACAATTATAGAGTCCCCATAAAACTCTTATAATATGAAAAAGCACATTGAGCATAGAAAATGAGCCCCCAGAGCTTCGCAGACTATCAGCATTTGCTTACTTTGCCTATGGTCAAAAACGGATCTAAATTAAAAAATATCTACTGTCAATAAAATCGTTCCACACGCTACGCAAGGAAATATGGGTATTATACCAAATCGAAAGTTATAAGAATCAAATGAGACACCCTGCAGGAATGTAAGTATCAAGGTGGTAATAGTATAGCTGTGGTGGCAGTAGTAGTAGTAAACTTTTTTATTTTTTATTTTTTTTTCCAATGGCCAGGCCTTGACTCTTTCATCTTCGCCTATATATCGACCAGAACAGTGAACCTCTTAGCCGTTAAATGACGTTGCCCCAGCGCACCACTGGGGATGGGGACACATTGCGCCCAACAGCACAAACATCCATGTCTTACGTGGGACTCGAACCCACAACATGGCGGCCGATCAATCACTGGAAACGCTCGCCTTGACCGTTCGGCCACCACGTTGACTGAAATGAGCCAACAGTACGCGGTGTTCCCAGGTGGTCACCCACCCAAGTACTAACCGCGCCCGGTGCTGCTTAACTTCGGTGATCTAACGGGAACCGGTGTTTTCAGCACGGTACAGCCGTTGGCTCAGTAGTAGTAAACTGAATGAAAAGAAATATTTTTCGCTATTGCTGACTATACATTCAAAGCAGCAATTATAAATCATAGTTGATAAGCAAATCTCATTCAAGTTTGCACTTATACAATATCCTTTCCGTTTTGCAAAATGGTGTTTTTATTTTTGACATAATTTTTCAAATTTACAACTAATTTTCGTACCTTGTACGAATGAAACTAAGTAACTAAAAATTTGTGCAACAAATGCAAATTTAGCAGATGCTCTTACCATTTAAAGCAATATTTTGCAACTCAAAACATTCAACATGTTAAGTTAAAAGATTGTGTGTTCTTCCATTTACAACACAAAACAATAAAAAATGAATATTTTTCAAACTGTAAAAAAAGAAAAAATTTCGTAATATATCTCCCTAAATTTTAACATTTATTTTTTACTCCCAACCTGTGAGGACAATAAAAATGAAGAATAAAAAACCTTTCTAAATGTCGGAAGCGTGCCAACAATATTTTTTAATATTTTTTCTAATTCTTTTCATTTTTCGCACAGAAACAAGGTTAAGGAATAAAGTACTTTATTTCCTGTCTTGTGAAAGAAAGGAATTGAATAACTGTTTTATCTCTTTTGAAAAATGCGAATAATGGTTTGTAAAATGGGTATGTGAACGCCTTTAATGTATTATCACATAAAGTATTTTATTTTACGAATCCATTCCTGAAGGTAAGTACAATGGAGTCATCATCCAAAATTTTACACTATAAAATCTCTGGGCGCGGTAGCCCATTGGTTAGCGCGCTGGAGTTGCACTCGGTAGGCCCGGGTTCGATTCCAGCCACTGCCAAAACTGCCGCCGTGTTCATGCGGAGTACGATCACGTTAAACATGTGGGTCCGAAAGTCCTTCCGAGAGGTTGGTGGTAGGGGAAGGAGGGTACGGTCCCTGTGGATGCCTCCCCCACTGGGTTCCGGTCTAAATTGGGTGGCACTTCCCGACCGTCCAAACAGTTACCTTACACCTTTCTGGTAGGTCGGACGGTCTGGGTTTCAACATCAACAACTATAAAATCTCTGAACACTATAAAATCTATGAACACGGCGGCAGTTTTGGCAGTGGCTGGAATCGAACCCGGGCCTACCGAGTGCAACTCCAGCGCGCTAACCAATGGGCTACCGCGACCCCCAGAGAGATTTTATAGTCCAAAATTTTACACTATAAAATCTCTCTGGGGGTCGCGGTAGCCCATTGGTTAGCGCGCTGGAGTTGCACTCGGTAGGCCCGGGTTCGATTCCAGCCACTGCCAAAACTGCCGCCGTGTTCACGCGGAGTACGATCACGTTAAACATGTGGGTCCGAAAGTCCTTCCGAGAGGTTGGTGGTAGGGGAAGGAGGGTACGGTCCCTGTGGATGCCTCCCCCACTGGGTTCCGGTCTAAATTGGGTGGCACTTCCCGATCGTCCAAACAGTTACCTTACACCTTTCTGGTAGGTCGGACGGTCTGGGTTTCAACAACAACAACTATAAAATCTCTAAATATGTAAACTTTTCCTACTTTTATAGGGGAAATTGCGGATGTTGCATCACTTAAGCAAGATCCGTTGTTGTTCATTATACCTAACATAGATGTATTTAAAAAAATCTGATGTGGACAGCACATAACTTTCCCCACTTGAATTCATTTTCTCTTTATTTCTAATAATTCATTAAATTAAACTGAGTTTAATTGCACAAAAAAGCACGCATAATTATTTTTAATTACACTGAATTTGCATTTTTAATTGAATTTTTGTTTTTATTTGGTAACTGGACGTATTTTCAAAAGCGGCGTAACAAATGCGAAAAGACTAAAATATCTCGAAAACGGTAAGTACTGTTGTGATGTAATTGGACTTATTCTTTTCATCATAAAAAATTACGCATAAACACTGTAAACAAGCATTTAATTGATACATTGGAGCATAAGTATTCTTTTATTTTAGATTTTGATGATTTTTGCGGGCCATTTCGCAAAAAAATGCAGGGTTTTTTTTTTATCCCGAATCATACCAAAATGTAATCAGCCCCAGGGTCACCCTCAAGTGTTCACACACACGCACACTAAAAATAGTTTTTTTTGTATGCTGATATCTCAAAATCAATAGATAGATCCGTCAGAAACTCGAGCTGCAATTTTCGACACGATTCCAATACTTTTCTTATACTATATTTCCATGTATGGCAGAGAAAGTGAAAACAGTTTTAAGTATTCAACTTCTACAGTGTAAAAACACAGTTGCTGTAAAGTATAATTTAGAAAATTTGCAAATTGCGTGTAATGTATAAGCACACGCATTGTAGGTTTATGGTACGCAGTGGAAGTAACATAATTAAAACCTTTTCCTCCAGAGATTCTCGAAATCTACTGCGATGATTTTCATGATTTTGTTTTGAACGAAATAAGCCTTTAATAAAGCAATTCTACATGGGCAGCCTATGTGTAGCCATTACGAAATTTTTGCAACGGTTTCCACTCGTATTCAAAGATTAGAAACTCACAATTCAACACCTTCAAAACACAAAATTGACACAGTTAGAACCTTACAGGGTTTGTACAGTTGTCAGATCTAGTTCAAAAATTTTTATATATTTCTCTTCTTGATAGTTATAACATAATGACACTTTGTCCCATCATTTGTTACATCACAGATTATGAACTGAGATTCATGTTTCTGATTGGAGTTATAATTTTTCAAAGTTTGTTGTACATCCAGTAGATATTAAAATTGTGCACATAATTTTTCAATCTCTGTTGTATATCCAGTAGGTATTAAAATTGTGCACATAATTTTTCAATGTGTGTTGTACATCCAGTAGATATTAAAATTGTGCATATAATTTTTCAATCTTTGTTGCATATCCAGTAAATATTGAAATTGTGCGCATAATTTTTCAATGTTTGTTGTATAGATATTAAAATTGTGTAAATAATTTTTCAATCTTTGTTGTATATACAGTAGATATTAAAATTATGCGCATAATTTTTCAATGTTTGTTCTATATCCAGTAGATATTAAAATTGTGTACTTTTTTTTGCAGTTTGGTATGCTAGGTTGGTTAACAACATATAGTTGGAGATGTGAACCAATTGATTATTCATACAGTGCAAATGCAGTCAAAGTAAGTAGTTTGTCCCAGTATTGAATTTTATAAATAAAAATTGTTCAATAAGAAACTGACTAAACTCATACAATAGAACTAGTAATAGTTCAGTGATATTATTTCTTATTCAGTAGCAAAATGTGAAGGGAATCTGGGCAGACAGTGTCTACCCAAACCACTCGCTAATAAATTACTTTCTTTCCAATCGTCCGCCATTCTTTATAAGTTAATTAAATTGAGAATTGCTTTTTACGGGTTGTTTAAGTGGACTGTCTCTCATATTTCCCATCACGCTTTGCCACTGATTATAGCGCCATTGTGTGTGTGTGTGTGTGTGTGTATCCCCCCCCCCCACTTCCGTTTTTCTCGATTATAGCGCCATTGGGGGAGCAAAAATCGTAGGTCAAATGTATGTTATTTCTTCTGGAGAATCCAAATCTGCAATAAAAAATGGTGTGTCCCACTTCCGTTTTTCTCGATTATAGCGCCATTGTGTGTGTGTGTGTGTGTCCCCCCCACTTCCGTTTTTCTCGATTATAACGCCATTGGGGGAGCAAAAATCGTAGGTCAAATGTATGTAATTTTTTCTGGAGAATCCAAATCTGCAATAAAAAATGGTGTGTCCCACTTCCGTTTTTCTCGATTATAGCGCCATTGTGTGTGTGTCCCCCCAAACTTCCGTTTTTCTCGATTATAGCGCCATTGGGGGAGCAAAAATCGTAGGTCAAATGTATGTAATTTTTTCTGGAGAATCCAAATCTGCAATAAAAAATGGTGTGTCCCACTTCCGTTTTTCGCGATTATAGCGCCATTGTGTGAGTGTGTGTGAGTGTCCCCCCCACTTCCGTTTTTGTCGATTATAGCGCCATTGGGGGAGCAAAAATCGTAGGTCAAATGTATGTAATTTTTTCTGGAGAATCCAAATCTGCAATAAAAAATGGAATTCCTATTGAAATTTCAAAGTTGCCCCGCCCTCCAGAAGGGGTGTATATATATATATATATATATATATATATATATATATATATATATATATATAATATATATATATATAATGTATACTACAAAAAATATTGAAATATGGATCCAGATTCACTGTTAGTAAAGAATGTTGTTAAAGAATTTAATAAATAACTTTCTTCGGTCGTTGCTTGTAACCCTTATTTTGGACTAATTAATTTGGTACTCTACTGTTCTTTTCATAGACACTATAGAGCTACTTTAACCGGAAACTACAATGTTAAATGGATCCTGAGCCATGAGCAAGTATATATGCACAGGACCTCAGGATTTAAACCCGGCATAAAATCAGCTGGGCCACAGAAGCCCCCCCCCCCTCCCTATAATACGCGGAAAGCAGAATGATTGAATGCCTATATGTGACTGTAGAAAATATTTTCTTAAGAAGTTTCTTGGTTCGGAAAGCTTTATATTTCCGAACGTAAACATGAAATTTTCCTTTGTAACGAAGAAAATTCTACAGTGAAATTTTTACAACGCAAGTTATGAAATTTTGTGAAATATTTTTTTCTTTCTCACGTTTAGCAATTTGTGAAAGTTTCGTTTTTTAAATGGAGAATCTCGTGAGTTATACCGCAAAGGAGCCCCAAATTTCTTTTAAACAGACTCCTGTTTTAGTATTAATAACCCCCCCAAAAATTATTATTCTTTAAAAGAAATGCATCTCTGAAATAGTTCTTTTAGAAATGAAATAGTAATTTAATACTCATTTAAAATCAAGGTGAGACTGGATAGAAATTTTATAAATTAATATTTTGACTTAATATTTGTGTACTACTATAATAATTATGAATATTCTAACTTAATAATTATTTAATTATTTTCAGATGGCTGAATTAGGGTGGTATTTTTACATAACAAAGTTCATCGAATTTGCTGATACAGTAAGTGAAAACTTTTTAGAATGTTTCAAATCTCATCAAATAAAGTAAGTGTGGTACTACTAAATTCACGAACTACTGTATCAAGTACTAGTATATTAACAGTATTTAAGTACTAGTACCACACATATTACTTATTTCATTTTATATATATTAAATTAATTAACTTCTTCTTAATTTCGAAACTTTACAGGCAGAGTAGTATCAACACTTATCTCATCGTAAAGGTAGTTGTTATAATTCAAAATAATTAATTAACAATTTTTAAAAGTAAACCATGTGCATTATTGTAGCACAATTAAAAATGACTAAGTATGCAATATTGTAATTTATTACATTACTAACGGTAATTTTAAACTGGCATTACAAAAAATTATTCTTTCAATTTATTTTAATTGCCTCTTTTAAAGTTTTCAATATTTTTTGTTAACTTGTTTTGTTTTAAAATTAATGTTTTCCCTTTCCCCCCCCCCCCCCTCCCTACATACACAGCATCTATCAATCAAATTCGAGTTTTTAGAAATCATGCATCTCTTAACTCGAATCGAACATTGTTAATGTGAACGCTCATAGATGACATTGACGTAATATGACGGCAATGTCATCTTTCAATATCCGTAATGTTATGGAGTTGAAACATTGTATATTGTATATAGATGAAACACATTTAAATAGTAATAGTGTTGTAACCCTTTGCAATAGAGTCAAAGTTTAATATACGAAATATTGATGCAACGTGAATGACATTGTTCCACATATCGTACGTGTTATTATATAAACAGGGTAGCCAGGCCAGTGGCGTAGCTAGACTGTTAGCGTCATTTAATTTCAGGGCTCACTTTCTTATAATTCATAGTATTTCACTCTTAAACCAAACATATATTCATCGCTAGAGGCACCCCCTTATCCTTCCGAGGCCTGGAGTGATCGTTTTATCCCATACCATGACGGTACGCCACTGAAGATTCCTAGGCAAGTTCTTGAGCACCCCAATAACTTTGTAAGGAAAGGCCGATGAGTGTGTATCTACAATAAAGTGACCATGCCCGATCAAATAAAAGTGATTGCAACTCCCCTAGAAAAGAATGTTAAAAGTCAGGAATAGGAACTTGAAAACAAAGCGAGATAGACGAAAAAAGATAATTATAAAGTTGTAGAACATTATCTGATGAGTAGAAATCGACACCAGGAATAAACGAAACGCGCACATTGAAAGCAATATCTACTTGTCAAAAAGTTGTATCTTCAGGGTCTGTAACACTGTGACACCGGCAATGCTTGTCAAAGTATATGGTAATGTTCTTTTTAATTCAATTGTGAATTGTTGCTGACGATGGCCATTTTAAATAGACTCTACATTAGATTTATATTCATGTAAGAGCTGTTTATTGTATCATTTTTTAATAGGACAGCCATTCGCTTACAGCCATATTGTTCCAAATAAATACATTCTGTAACATTTTTATGGCCGATTGCTGCTTAATAGACAATGCTCTACAACTTTTTTTTTTCTTGTGTGTGTGTGTGTATGACTTTGTTGTCGAGTTCTATATTCTTTGCTAGAAACGCCGCAATCACTTTTATTTTAAGGGGCATGATCACTTTGCAATAAGTACACCTAACATGTACACTCATGGATCTTTCCTTACAATGTTAAGGGGGGAAAGGTGAATAAGGAATTTTCTAGGAAGCCTGTATATTACTTGAGTTTTTTTGCTTTTTTTTTTACTGTGCATACGTAATCACGAATAATACTCGTCACACTAATACAAATCTTAAATCAAATTGTCTTCAATCAAAAACGGAGCCTGTTGATTTGAATACTGCATTTTTTTTTTTTTAAATTGGTCCACCTATTGTTTTTTAACATATGTTTGACTTTCTACACCATTTTACCCCTGAACTGTAATATTTTGACGATATTTAAATCAACAATATTTTCTGAATATTTTTCCATATGTGAAAAGTAAAGTTTAAATTGAATTTTAAGGTAATTACTGGCAAAGAAACATTGTTTATTAAAATATATTGCCATATTAAAATCATAAAAAAATTATGTTTTTAAATTGAGATAGCACCACATCCAAATCAAAATCAAGCATTTCTCAATTCAGTGGGACTATCTCATAAACTAAACCGAAATTTTATAAAGGGGGCTCCGTCTTGCAAAAATTTCACTTTGTAGGTACATGCCTACAAAAATTCGTGGTTCTGTTATTGCCCGTTTGTCCTGGACGCAAACTCGCAGCTCAAATATTCTGTCTTTGACTTTGGCGATAAATATCTCTTAAACTAAAGTTTAAATCTAAAAACGGTTTATTTCAATGTATCTCCCCAACATTCCTCTACAAATATACCAAACTTTCATATTTTCGTATGCTATAGTTTTTGCAGTACATGACAGAAAAACTCGAGGGACGTGAAATTTGTCAAACAGAGGCGACGGCGCACACTCGTGCCGTGGCGGAAAAAACCTCGAAACCCGAAAATAATATTTTTCGACACCAACTACTATTTTTTGATAGGCAATGAACCGAAGTATCTTGCCATGTAAATAAATGTATTTTATTCAGTATAACTAGAAGGAAAAACTGATCTTAAACAAGACTTCCACATTCTAATTGAAGTCTTGTTTTTTCTAACTAAAATTTCAATATTTTTTCCAAAATTTTTGTGGATATTTATAATTATATGTATCACGTATTTTCAATATATGTAACCTCAGCTTATTTTTGACATAAATACATTTCGTAAAAACATAGCCAAAATCATACTATAAAGCGTAAAATATAGATATATAATTTTTTTTGTTTTCCTTCATTTCTTTAAGCCTATAAAAAAAGCTACACGTTCCTACACGCTCTGGATGAGTTATTTCGAAAGCAGATACTATTATGCAACTGTTCTGTGAAAATCAGCATCAACTTTTTGCAACCTTCGCTGTTTCGGCATATTTCATACTTTTTCTTAAGGTCCTGCTCAACCCTGCATAAGTATCGTTTGCACTTCCAATTGATCCAGCGGCATTTAAATTCATTATAAATATTTCATTACTACTTTTAAAACATCAAAGCCATATTTTACAACTTTTAAACTTATCCCATAACAAGACATATTGAATTTACGCAACATTTCTTGAACTAAACTGAAGCAGTTTCAAAAAGTAAAAACAAAGCTTTATAATTTAATAATAGAACTTTATTAAATATATATATATATATATATATATATATATATATATATATATATATATATATATATATATATATATATATATAATTCTTGTCTTTCTGTAGATATCCTCATTTTTTAAAATTCCATTAACTTTTTTAAATACAGCTATTTTTATGAGCTAAGGTATTAGTGATTTAATGGTCCACTTGGACTTTAAAGTCGATTTCTGAAGAACTGGATTTTGACGCACATTGTGCAACACGAAACATAACTTTGGTTCATTTATATATCAATTTAAGAAATTTAAAGTGATTATTAAAGCTAATAAATGTGGCAATGTAATACACTAGGATCTAACACCTACATCAAAATTTGTATTTTCTATGATGTATTGTTTCAACAATTGTGCCAAAATACGGGCATATTTCCTACGTGTTTAATTTATTTTTTAAACTAACCGCTAATTAAAGAATGACAGTAAGCCGAAACAAAATTCAACCAGAAAGTATGTCGTGGGGTGTTAGTGCATTTATAAAAAAAGTTTTATAATTTTATCTTCAAAATTAAAAAAAAAAGTGAAGGGTATGCGTATACCTTCATATCTCCCCCCCCCCCCCCTAAAAGCAAATATCCCTCCCCGCAAAAAAAATCTGGAATCGCCACTGATTTTAATATTACCATGCATATAAAATCTTACTTTTTACTTATCTACATGCACAAAAAGTATGCAAAAATACTAAGAAATGCATAAGTTGTGAGGTTTTTTCCACAAATTCCTCATTTGGCACCACTGTGCGGCGGAGTCAGCTACTTGTGATATAGAGATTATATCACAAGTCGAATTCGACGTTTTTCACTGATTAAAATGTTGAAGTAAAATACAATACATGCAAGTAAAATCATGTGCTGGCTAAATTAGGTTTTTGTTTTCTTTCAGACTGTGTTAAACTATAGTTCTTGTCTTTCTTTTGCAGATATTTTTCATTCTGAGGAAGAAGGATTCCCAAATTTCATCACTCCATGTGTTCCATCATAGCGTTGTACCTATAACGTTATGGTTTGGCATCAAGTACGGTGCTGGTAAGAAATTAAATTTTATCTTTTTTATTTTACCATGCTATTACATACATATCAAGAATTTTATAAAGGATCCTTCGGATGGTGGCAAATGATGCATTTACTTCCTTTTTGACAGAGCAATAAAGCTTTTTTTTATTTTATTTTGCAAACCCATTTTGTATACAGAATTTTCGGAAAAACCAGAAATGGAAATTCTTGTTGAACCCCCTGATCCCCTCTAGAATTCGATGCTGAATCTACATCAGTCATCGTCTAAGGTAGCCAATCCTAAGAAAAGCATGTTTCAAAGAAATTGGCAATTTTTGAAGCAAAATGGACAAAGAACCGGAAGTGAAAAATCCGTAGTGAACCCCCGTTATCCTCCGGAATGTGAGGCAAAATCTATATGAGTTATCATCTGAGCTCTATCTATAACAGATTCTGAGAAATCGTCTCATTGGGTGGCTATATACAGACACGAATTGAGTGTTGTCTTTTATTATAGTATAGGATAAAAACAAATGCTTTTTAATGGTATAAAAAAAAGAATACGTAAAAATTTCGATTTTAAACTTTAAGAATATACGAACTTAAACCATTGGTTATATACAGTAAAATTCTAGTTTTAAATGCTCAGCAGAGACTCTCAATTATTCTCCTATCTCACTAGTTGTTGTTGAGACCCAGACCGTCCGACCTACCAGAAAGGTGTAAAGTAACTGTTTGGACGGCCGGGAAGTGCCACCCAATTTAGACCGGAACCCAGTGGGGGAGGCATCCACAGGGACCTTACCCTCCTTCCCCCTAACACCAACCTCTCGGAAGGACTTACGGACCCACATGTTTAACGTGATCGTACTCCATGTGAACACGGCGACAATTTTGGCAGCGGCGGGAATCGAACCCGGGCCTACCGAGTGCAATTCTCGCGCGCTAACCACTGGGCTGTCGCGTCCCCCTATCTCACTAGCGTAACATTAAATGTGCTTGAAATGTAGGTTAATTTATGCACATTGAAACAGCTTTTCCTGTCGTTACAAAAAGAAGAAAAAAGAAAGAAAGAAAAATAAAACATAAAATTTCAGTTATTGAACGCAAAAAAATGTGTGCTGTGCATCTGCGGAACGTGATTATTTAACTACTAAAAAGTAAAATCATTAAATTATGTAGCAAAAGTCATGTGCTGCCCAACTCAAATCTTTAATTATGCCAAAAATGTTTTTTTCGTATTCAACCTCGGCATCCTTTAAAAGACAAACTTACAATAATTTTACGTCAGAAAGTTTCTTAACTGAAAACAAAAGCAATACTTTTCTTATCGAGAAAAGCATTAAAGAACAAAATTACACAATGGCAAAATAAACTAGTGTGAAACTTAAAAGCTTATAGATATTGTGTGAAAGTAATGTGAATATACTAATATGAAACTTAAAAGCTTATATTGTGTGAAACTAATGGGACTAAACTAATGTGAAACTAATCTTGGCGATTTATACATCTGATTATTCCTTTTCTCCTGATATTTTTAATATTTGTGCTAAATCCTATATGAAACTCGGTTACATTAAGAGAATTACTCAGGATTTTTCTAATGAGGATACCATCATTGTTCTCTTTAATACCTTGGTCAGGTCTGGGCTTGAGTATGCGTCTGTGATGTGGAGGCCTTTTCATGCTGTTCATGCACACAAGATCGAAATTATTCAAAATAAATTTTTGAGATATCTGTATTATATGAAAACTTGTATTTTTTGTTATGCTTTATCTTCTACTTTTCTTCGTGATATGTTTGATGTCAAAAGCTTACAGAACAGAAGGGGTTTCATTTTATTAACACTTTACAACATGGTTGAAAAGTGTTTATGACTTTGTTCATTCTGTCTGTTTGTATGTTAGTTAGCCCGATAACTGCAGTAAAAATGACTTTATCAAAATGAAATTTTAGTATGTTGTTCAGTCGCTCTGTGGGACCTATGGGAATATAAATGAATGATGTCACCCAATTAGTTTTGGATTGAACCCGGGTTGAAAAAATGAAATACTTGGAACCCTATGGGACCTAATTTTTCAAACATTTTTTAAGCGGATTAAAAATTCACAAATTGCTTCGAAAGTTTAAGGAAATATTCAAATTATCCCATAAATTATATAAAAAAAAATTCAGCAAAATATATTCAGTAGTTTTTTAAATAAAATTTAAAATTTTAATTACATCCTTTATATGACGAGATCACGTGATCATATAAAGAGATCACATGACCCACTTCAAAATAAAATATGGCATCCATCTTGTTTCAAAATCGTGATTTTTAACACTTTACAACAAAGTTGAAAAGTGTTTATGACTTTGTTCATTCTGTCTGTCTGCCTGCCTGTCCGTTACAACGATAACTACCGCAAAAATGACTTAATCAAAATGAAATTTTAGTATGTTCAGACGGTCTGTAGGACCTATGGGAATAAAAATGAATAATATCACCCAATTAGTTTTGGATTGAACCCGTGTAGAAAAAATGAAATACATTGAGCCCTATGGGATCTAATTTTTCAAACATTTTTTAAGCGAATTCAAAATTCACAAATTGCTTCGAAAATTTTAGGTAATATTCAAATTGTTCCGTAAAATATATAAAAAAAAATTCAGCGAAATATATTCAGTAGTTTTTTAAATAAAAATTAAAATAATAATTACACCTCTTATATGAAACGATCACGTGACCATGATATGAAAAGATCAAAAGACCCACTTCAAAATGATATATGGCATCCACCTTGCTTCAAAATCGTGATTTTTAAAGTTCTTTTTAATTCATATTGAGTGCTGTATCCGTCCTAAAACCACTTTATTTTTGCTTAAATTCTGTGCATCTACATACTAAAACAACGCAATTACAATATATTTGAGTTTAAATGTTCATCCAAATTTGATTATTTCTACAACGAAGCCTATTTTTCACTTATGTAAAATGTAAACAGCAAAATATGTAGAATAAGTTGTATTAGAAATCCTGTAGTTTTTTAACACAAAATAATTTAGTCCATGGAGTCTGCATGGCTGATATGAATGAAATATTAATTGATTTTATAAAGAGAAGGACGATTTTTTCGATGAAGTTTTAAGCATAGAGTTTAATTATTTGTAGCTCCATGGTCTTAAATAAAATGTTTAAATAAAATAAATTATTATAGTATTGTGATGAATGAAATGAATGGGAGAAAGTTATGAATGAAATGCTGCTTCTATAGAGAGAGTCAGGCGTGTTATTTTTTCTATGACGTCATTTGAATGAATTTCAGTTGTTTTCGATGACGTTTTCAAATATAATAAATTATCGTAGTATTATGATAATTCTAAAATTATTACCGAGGAATGTTTCGCATTTTAGAGATGTTTAAACCAGGCAATTTATATTTCAATGCCGTCATTTGAATGAAGTTCATTTTTTTCTATGAAAGTTTAAGTTTTCAAATATAATAAATTAATGTAGTATTGTGATAAGTTTTAAAATATTACCGAGGAATGTATTGCACTTTAGACATGTTTAAATAAAATTACATTTGAGTTGGAAACTGTTGCATAATCACTGCTTTAAGTTTGATTGATCTTTCTTGTTAAAGTTCTTTCTAATTCATATTTAGTGTTGCATCCGTCCCAAAACAGCTTTATTTTTACTTAAATTCTGTGCATCTACATCCTGAAACAACGCAATTACAATATAGTTGAGTTTAAATGATCATCCAACTTTGATGATTTCTACAACGAAGCCTACTTTTCGCTTATGGAGGATGTAAATACCAAAAGATGCAGAATGAGTTGTATAAGAATTGATGCATTTCTTTAACGCAAAATTATTTAATCTATGGAGTCTGCAATATAGCTGATATGAATGAAGCAATCATTGATGTTACAGTGAAGCAAACGATTTTTTGAAGTTCTGAGCATAGAGTTAATTTACTTGTACCTCCATGATTTTAAGTTTTAAATAAAATTGATTATTATAGTATTCTGATGAATGAAATAAATGGAAAAATGTGTATGAATGAAATGTTGCTTTTATTTAAGGAGCCAGCTAATTTATATATCGATGACGTCATTTAAAAAAGTTCATTTGTTTTCAATGATGTTTTCAAATATAATAAATTAGCGTAGTATTATGATAAATTTAAAAATATTACCGAGGAATGTATCGCATTTTAGAGATGTTAGAGATTTAGAATGAAATGCTGCTTTTATTTAAAGAGCCAGCTGATTTATATATCGATGACGTCACTTGAAAAAGTTCATTTGTTTTCAATGAAGTTTTCAAATATAATAAATTAGCGTAGTATTATGATAAATTTAAAAATATTACCGAGGAATGTATCGCATTTTAGAGATGTTTAAACCAGGCAATTTATATTTCAATGCCGTCATTTGAATGAAGTTCGTTTTTTTCGATAAAATTTGAAGTTTTCAAATGTAATAAATTAATGTAGTACTGTGATAATTTTAAAAATATTAACGAGGAATGTATCGCATTGTAGAGATGTTTAAATAAAATTGTATTGAAGTTGGAAAGTGTTTCATAATCAATGCTTTATGCATGATTGATCTTTCTTCTTTTCATTCTTCAGGAATGTGTTAAATAACAGAATTGATTCCCCTGTCTTGGGTAGGATCGGGTTTCATGTTCCCCAATGTTCAACCAGGAGCATGAGTTTATTTGCTGAATGGAATTTTAGTACAAATATTGTTTTTTATTGTGCGATAAGTAATTTTTGTAAACTATACAACGGCTTCCCCGATAATCTTGCTGTTTTTTATTCATCGGATATGGCTTTTAAAAATTATTTGTTGTAAATATTTTATATTTTAATGTACTTACTCATTTTCAGGTGCTTTCGAAAATTATTTGTTGTCAATAGTTCGTCTTTTAATATATTTTATTATATATTAATCTGTATATTTTGTATTGTGTTTTATCTTGCACGCTGTTACTGGGACTTCGTCCTGTAGCTTGCTTGCATTATTTTAAAATAAATAAAAATAAAATAAAAAAATATGATGTGGGCAGCACATGACTCTCCTTATATAATACAATTAATTTACTACTTTTACAGTTCAAAAAAATGCTACTTTTGCAGTAGATACTTATATTCTTTCCAAGATATTGAATTTTCTTCAATTAGTCGTCATTTTCATTGATTTAGCGTCATTTTTATCCATTTGGCGAGATTTCCGTTAATTTGACAACATTTAAAAATGTCACCAAGTTGGCGACATTCAGCTAAATTCGCCGCCAAAATCTCGTGAAGCGTTATGAACGGAGAAATAAGTTATTCTTTCAGCGAATAAATGATTATTGGCGTTCAAATACAAAAGTATTACTCAAAGTATCTTTTCTCGTGAATGGAACAAGTTAGATCCACGAGAATAATGTCACCAAATCTATTGCATGATATTACATATCAAAGGTTAACATGTTTCTTTTATATTTATTTAATATTTTCAGTTAATATTTTTTTTTTTTAATTTATGGGATTTTTTGATAAATTTATTTGAAAAATGTGCAATATCTCGAGAATGATTCATGCTAGCATTTTAAAGTTTATGTCAATCGTTTTCTAAGACAAAATTACATAAGAAATGTCTATTTGAGTAACTTTATTAAAGGTTTTGATTTTTTGAAGATTTTTTCAAAATTTCACTCGAAAATTTAAGGGGGTTCTGAACATTTGATTGTGTTTTAAAACAATAGGATTCTAGTATTCACGGATTGTGATTTTTGTACCAAATTTCATTCGAATCGCTCCATTCGTTCGTGAGATATCGTCTCCACAGACTCACTGACACACACACACACAGACATCACTTCAAAAATGTTCGATTCGTGATAAGAGATGCTTGAAACGTGCTCTCCCGTCGAAAACTCGAATTCGAATTTTCGATTCCGTCACAATACTTTCCTTATACATTATGCATATAAGGAAAGTAAAAATAATGTGAAGTTGATAGATTTTAAATCTTTAAAGAAAAAAGAATCTGATGTGGGCAGTACATGACTTTACAATATAATGAATTGATTTATTTCACAGCGAAAAAATGATGCCTAAGATGTATAAGACAATGCTTTTAATTTAATGTTGAATTGTATATTTGGCGCCTTTCTGGATGAACACGTGTAAAACTATTTCGAGGCACCCAATTAACTTATATTTCACTCTACTCTAAATTGACAGTTATCAATATTGATAACATCCACAATAGGCATATATTAAAGTCCATATATTAAAATATATTAATAATTAATTCACCAATTCGACGTCTTTTTTGTTAACTTATCGTTATTTTTACAATTTTGACGATATTTTCGAATGTATTTTTGAAAAAATCCGGACAGTCAATAATTTTAAATAAATAATCATTTTATACGTAAAGTTTTATCAGAGAACGAATGGTGCAAGCTTTAGAACTCTAACTTGAACCGCCTTCGAGATACTGCACATTTTAAAGATATAAATGTATCAAAAAAATAACATAAACATGAACATCGTCAAATATGTAGCACTTGACAATAAATTTCTCAAAACATTGCCAACTTGGCAACTTTTATTACAGTATTAAATTGACAAAAATGTCCCCAAGTTGCCTAAATGACGCTAAAGTTAAGAAAAAGAATCAAATTGATGAATTAATAATAATTAACGTATAATGGCATATATTGCTTAGTAGATGTTAGAAATATTTCAAATTATCAATTTCCTTTTGTGCGAAATATATATTTGTTACTTTAGAATTATTACTTTCCTTATATACATAATGTATAAGGAAGTGACGGGGTCGAAAATTCGAGTTTTCGACGGAAGAGCACGTTTCAAGCATCCCTGATCACGAATCAAACATTTTTGAAGTGATGTCTGTCTGTGTGTGTGTGTGTGTCAGTGAGCCTGTGGAGACGATAACTGACGAACGAATGGACCGATTCGAACGAAATTTGGTACAAAAATCACAATCCGTAAACACTGGAAAGCCTATTGTTTTTATACGCAATCGACTGTTCAGAACCCCCCCCCCCCTAAATTTTCGAGTGAAATTTTGAAAAAATCGTCAAAAAATCAAAACCTCTAATAAAGTTATGCAAATAGACATTTCTTATGTAATTTTTCATTAGAAAACGATTGACATAAATTTTAGAACGCTAACATGAACCGTTCTCGAGATATTGCACATTTTTCAAAAAAATTATCAAAAAGTTATATAAAATAAAAAAAAACTATTTTCTATTGAGAAACATGTTCACTTTTCATATGTAATACCATGCGATAAATTGGGTGACATCATTCTCGTGGATCTAGCTCGTCCCATTCATGAAAAAAGATACTTTGAGTAATACTTTTGTATTTGAACGCCAATAGTCATTTATCTGCTATAAGAATAACTTATTTCTCCGTCCATAACGCTTTGGCGAGATTTTGGCGACGAATTTGGAGGAATGTCGCCAACTTAGCGACATTTTTAATTGTTGCCAAATTAACAAAAATCTCGCCAAATTGATAAAAATGACGCATAATCAATGAAAATGACGACTAATTGAAGAAAATTCAATATCTTGGAAAGAATATAAATATCTACTATAAGAATAAAATTTTTATTAACTGTAAAAGTAGTAAATTTATTGCAGTATATAAGGAAAGTAATGTGTTTCCCACATCAGATTTTTTTATATGTTGTCAGCTAGAAAAGCGCCAAATGTTGTACTTTTCCAACTTCAAAACCATTGTGCCGTGGATCTCATTATGTTACATTGAAAGCAGTGTTCTCTTTTTTTTCAGGCATACATCCAGGGGATCAAAGCCCCCCCCCCCCCCCAGAGACATTTTATGTTAACCTACTTTCTATTTATGCGATAAATGTATATAGGACAAATAGAAAACTTCTCCCACCCTAATATTTCATTCCCCACCCCCACCCCCCGGTCAAAAAGTCCTGAAAGAAAAAGAAACACTGATTGAAAGAAGTAAAGTACTTGCATTATGAAGGAAAAATCATGTGCTGCCCACATATTTTTTTTAATGAGTAACAACAAAAAATCTGTTGATTTGTAGCAATAATTAGTCATAAGAAAGTTCTAATTCGTGGTGTTATTGTTTTCATATCCCATTGAAATGTATTGATCTGTAGAAAAGCCATGCGATGGCAATACATAATTTTTCCATGCAATGATAACTTTTGTCTTTCTTGCAGGTGGTTATAATTCCATATTTGCATTCCTGAACTCGTTTGTACACATTTGGATGTACCTGTATTATGGCCTTTCAGCACTGGGCCCACAGTTTCAGAAGTACTTGTGGTGGAAGAAATACCTGACTATGCTCCAAATGGTATAGTACTTTCCAATATGTTATCGTTAAACTCGCGTTTGTTCGTAGACTAAGTATATGAGACATGAACTCTTGAAAATTTCTTGCGTGATAAAAAGTGAAATTAACTGGAGTTTAGTTTAACTCGATTCTCTCATACCAGAATTCATTTTTAACACTTTACAACATAGTTGAAAAGTGTTTATGATTTTGTTCATTCTGTCTGTCTGCCCGCTAGCATGATAACTGCCGTAAAAATGACTTTATCAAAATGAAATTTTAGTGTGTTGTTCAGACGGTTTATAGGAGCTATGGGAATATAAATGAATAAATAATATCACCCAATAAGTTTTGGATTGAAACCGGGTTGAAAAAATGAAATACATTGAACCCCATGGGACCCAATTTTTAAAACAGTTTTTAAGCACATTTAAAATTCACAAATTACTTCGAAAGTTTTAGAAAATATTAAAATTATCCCATAAAATATATAAAAAAAAAAATTCAGCAAAATATATTCAGTAGTTTTTTAAATAAAAATTAAAATAATAATTACACATTTTATATGAAGCGATCACGTGACCATTGAAGAGATCCCAAGTGATCCACTTCAAAATAAAATATTGCATCCATCTTGTGTATCAAAATCGTGATTTTTAAAGTTCTTTTTAATTCATATTTAGTGCTGTATCCGTCCTAAAACCGCTTTATTTTTGCTTAAATTCTGTGCATCTACATACTGAACGTAATTACAATATATTTGAGTTTAAATGATTATCAAACTTTGATTATTTCTACAACGAAGCCTAATTTTCACTTATGGAAAATGTAAAAAACAAAAGATGTAGAATAAGTTGTGCAAGAATTGCTGCATTTCTTTAACTCAAAATTATTTAGCTCATGGAGTCTGCAATATAGCTGATATGAATGAAACATTCATTGATTTTACACAGAGAACTAACCAAACGATCTTTTCAATGAAGTTTTAAGCATAGAGTTAAATTACTTGTATCTCCATGGTTTTAAGTTTTTAAATAAAATAAATTATTATAGTATTGTGATGATTGAAAGGATTGGAAAAATGTTAATGAATGAAATGCTGCTTTTATATAGAGGCGATTTATATTTCAATGACTTCATTTGAATAAAGTTCATTTGTTTTCGATGAAGTTTTCAAATATAATAAATTATTGTAATATTATGATAATTTTAAAAATATTACCGAGGAATTCATCGCATTTTAGAGATGTTTAAACCAGGCAATTTATATTTGAATGAAGTTCATTTTTTCGATGAAGTTTTAAGTTTTCAAATATAATAAATTAATGTAGTATTGTGATAGTTTTAAAAATATTACCGAGGAATGTATCGCATTTTAGAGATGTTTATATAAAATTACATTGAAGTTGTAAAGTGTTTCATAATGAATGTTTTATGCATGATTGATCTTTCTTATTGTTTTTCAAATTTTACAAGAAGAATTTTGAAAAATCTGTTTCGTGGGTCCAAATGATTATAACTATAGAGTGTTACCCTTCACTTTAAAGGGCTTGAAAAAATCTTTCGATTGATATCATACTGCACAAGGTAACAGCCCGGGTGGAAACTTGCAGCCCAAAGGGAGGGGGGGGGGAGCTAATGATGTCACAAACAAAAAATATTGTATCGTGGCTATTTTTCACAACAGTGATTGAAACTATCTATCCAACAATAATTGAAACTATCTACTAAAATGTCTAGTGATCATTGGACCATAAATAAACCGTTTTATGCATGATTATGTACAATTTTGTCCTATCTACCATGTTAAGAAAGTCGGATATAAAGTTTCGTGAAAATCTATTAATATTTGTGGCTGCTACGAGAAATCGACTACAGACATCAGAGAGGCAGACGGACATCATTCCAAAAATAGTCAAAACATGTTCAGGTCTTGAAATATATATTGGCATCTCGAAAATCTCGAAATCGAAAATTTTCTAATACCTTTTCAATACTGCGTATGAGAAAGTAAAAATATTATAAGAATATACAGGATTCTTGTGAAAGTCCTCAATCAATTCAATAACTTTGCAAAGAAAGGTCCGTGAGTGTATATATTAGGTAACGTGACCATGCCAATCGAATAAAAGTGCTTGCAGTTCCCCTCAGCGGAGAATTAAAAAAGTTTGAATAGCGACCACTGCAATAAAGCAATATAGACAAAGTTGTAGAGCATTGTCTAATGAGTAGGAATCGTCACCGGGAACGAACGAAACGCGAATATAGAAGGCAATAAATATCTGTCAAAAGTCGTATCATCAAGACATGTATATAGTGACACCTGCAGTGCTTATCAAAGTACGAGATAGTATTTTCTAACGAAGTATTTTCGTTTTACATTTATTCGGCAAATCGAATATTTTAGTGTGCAGAACCCCCTAAAGAAGAAAATATTGGAAAATTTAAATTGCGCACGTCTTCCTTTCGAACTATCTACCAGCACACCAAATTAAAGTCTATATCTCATCTCGAAGCATATTTTTTTTTTTTTATTATTATTCTTTTCTTCTCCCAGTTATAAGGAAAATCAAATATATTGGTGTGCGGCATCCCTTAAAGTAGCAAATATTGGAAATCTGAAATTTGCAAAATTTCTTCCCGTCAAACTATCTACCAGTACACCAGATTTGATGTCTCTATCCTATTGTGGAGCATGATTTTCTATCACTTCATATTTCGAACGTTTTTCTTGTGTTGCACCCCCTTAAATGATCATTTTCGAAAAACCGTAATAATCTTAGGGGTTTTTTTTTATCAAATGATTAGTCCATATACTAAATTTCAAGATTCTTTCACACTCTAAAGGAGGCGTTTTTCAGTTAGTGAAATCAAACATTTTAGTGTGAGGCACCCCATACAATAGCAAATGTTGAAAAACTGAAATTGCACACACTCTTCCTTTCAAACTATCTACCCGTATACCAAATTTGAAGTCTCTAACTCATCGCGAAGCATGCTTTTTTTTATTATTTCACCCTTCGAATGTTTTTCTGTGGATTACCCACCCCCCTTAAATATACATTTTTGAAAAACTCCATTTTTCTTGGGTTTTCGATTGAATGATTCGCCCATATACCAAATATCAAGCCTCTATCAGGTTCTAAAAGGGGTATTTCTACTTCATTCCGAAAAGCGAATATTTTTGTCTGCGACACCCTGCAAAGTAGAAAATATTAGAAAACTGAAATTGTATACTTTCTTCCTTCCAAACTATCTACCCATACACCAAATTTCAAATCTCTATTTCTCTATCTTATGGCAAAGTATGCTTTCCTATCATTTCACTTTTCAAACGTTTTGGTGTGGAGCACCCCTCTAGAGAACGTTTTCGAAAAATTAGATTTTTCCAGGGTTTTTTATCAAACGATCGACCCGTGTATCAAATTGCAAGTCTCTATCTATTCGGAGTGTCTAAAAAAAGTGTAACAGACAAACAGACACCTGGCAATTAGTATATATAGATAGATTATTTCGCGTTGCTAAAAAGCACTCTATATGTTATATGTTTCAAACAAACAATCACTACCTATGCCTCTGAAAATAGAATGTTATAAAATGTAATTGTCCAACATATTAAGTCCCGCGTTTCTTTCAGGCAAACATTTGAGGGGGCGAAGCCCCTACTTTCTATTTATGTAACAGCATTTAGATACATTTATATAGATCAAATAGAAAACTTGCCTCGCTAAAGTTTCATTCGTCCCCTCCGGCCAAAGAGTTCAGAAATAAACGCTGCTTAAGACAGGCTGTTTTAGTAGACTATATATATTTTTTAATCTAAAAGTATGAAGCAAGAATTGTATTACTTTCACATTTGTTTTGTAAAAATGTAAGAAATATGTTTTACATTAATTACATTACACCTTCGGCTAATTTCTATCATTTAAAGGGGTTTTTTTCTCTCGCCTAACATGGAATTTTCAATTTTATAACTTTTCATAGCCATTTATGCAATGTTCTAAATAGTGGTTGAACATAGTTGATTTTGTTCTGTATGTCGTCTCACTTTGAAAATGGAACATAGAGAATGTTGATCCAATAGTCCAATTTATAGTAACCTTCCTTTTATTATCAATAGTTAACAGTTTGATTTAAATAATGTGCAAGAAAAATTAAGATTCCTTTTTTCTTTCATACAGGGTCAATTTTTTATTGTTTTCACATTCATGGTCCAATTGACTTTCTTCCCAACGTGCGAAGTGTCAAAGCCTCTTCTGCTTCTCAATGTCGTCCAAGCCGTCATCTTCTTTGTCCTCTTCCTCAACTTCTTCCTGGGATCTTACCAGCGCAAGAGACGACAGGAAAGCAAGAGAGAAGCCCAAACACAGAATTCAATCGTTTCCAATTCGAATAAAGTAGATGACCATGATATCAACGGATTCGCCAGGTTCCGGAAATCATCCGTCCAGAAAGTTCGCTACGTTGACGTTAACTATGTTACAGAAGCCGTCACTATTTCTGCATGAATATTAAATTGTTCTGAATTCGCAATTTCTAGTGATAGCCATGACTAGAGCAGCTTTGTAAGTTTTGTTTCAAATTATAGCAAGGACTTGATGTTTCGCCGGCCTTATTCGAGTGAATTTGATTACTTTTAAAACTAGTGAAATCCGTGTGCAACATTCTGTAAACGAATTCTTCGATGAAGGAAACTTTGCTTGAAGTTTGTTCAACCATCTTATGTCTTAAATCAATTCAAACATGAAGTGGATTCCAAGCAGAACTCCTTCAAATCTATGCGAAATAGTCAATAAATGTATCCTGAAGATGATGAGGTAGATTAGTATGAAGTTTACGGCCATTTTTTAAAGGAAACGTTATCATTGAGATTGCAGAAAAATCAATTTATCATATTCCATTCAGAACCGATGCAAATCCATGCACATCAGTGGATGAATTCTACAGCCAATGCAACCGAGCCTGAAGATTTTCATCCATTGCTAAAGTTTTCATCAAGAATATATTGGATACATTCCTGAGATTAGCAAATTTGCTAGATGATAAATATAAATTAGTGATGCTGCTAATATTAACTGGTTGTATTACTGATGAATATCGCTAAATGACTACATCAAAGGCAAAGTCAGAAAATAAGTGCCGAATAAACCAAAGATATGTGAAAGTGTTCCCATTAAACATGAGTGCTGTCACATTTATTTCATTAGTACCAGTGTCAGAAAATGAATAGTTTTTAAATGTAAGTGCATCTGGTGATATATTTAAGCCGCCCTTTGTATGTTAAATTGTACTATCATCTCGAGCTGAAATTTGTTGAAGACATAGAATTTTCCATCAATTACACTCTAATAGCGAAAATATAATGTTATTGCTAAAAACATCATAGGCATGAAAAAGTTGTGGGCAATAATATTATTAGGATTTTCTTCCAAAATGGTTTGAGTTATATTAAAAACCATGACAATATATTAATGCTCATAGTCAAATCACCACTGAATATTAAAATGTAACGTGCATTAAGTTTATAGCATATTTAGTTCAAACAAATGTAAATGAACATTTAGGACAATTTTATTTATATAAAATATTAGAAAATTTCACAAATTCCACAAAACTTAAAAAACAACAGGGTATCTACAGGATATTCAAAGTGCAATTTCAAGACTTTTTCATGACCTAACCAATAAAATGTATGAAGGATCACGTATAGTATATAGTTTTTCGTGATACTGCTAAGTCCTTCATTTCATTAATATGTTTGAAAAATAGCTCTTTTGTATACACCATGTAATAATTATAAAAAATTTAAATTTAGTATATGCAAACAGATTGCATAAGTGGAAAATATTTTCACATTTAAACGAAATTTACCAAGGATCGCGTACAAATACTGTTTTTCGCGATACAGTTTCAAAATAGATCTTCATTTCATTAATAATAAGTCTAAAAAATTGTTTTTTTTTTATATATAACACGAAATAATTATAAAAATTTTGGTTGATGCAAACAGATTGTAAAAGTGGGAGAAAAATAATCATTGGTCATTATTCTCCTGACGCAGTGGGAATCGTCGCTTACGAGCGACAATTTCACAATTGTGACGAAACCAATTTTCTAGATAGGAAAACTCAAATTTCAAAATTTGTAACTTTAATTTCGTGACATTTCGAACCTGTAGACACCCTGTTATATTTTTAATATATCAGGAAATATGTGTGATGGAAAATATTTTGAAGTGCTCTTTGTCTATTTAAATGATTAAATTTTTACAAAGCATATTTGACTCAGCTACAATTGAATTTGTATAAAACAAAAATTCAACATGAACATTTTGATTGTTTTTGGCTGAGGGTAATTTGGAAAAAATTTCATTTCTCAGAACGGTTGGACATTTAGCAAGATGCAATTATAAAAGTGTTGCTTATGTGAGTCTGTTATTCGATATAGTTAGGCATGAATCATGAATGAAACGATCTCATGTAGAATTGAGAGATTTTCTAACTCGAATAATTTGCTAATAACTGACTCAACTTTTATTTATTTACATTGTTTGAACGAACAGATTGCTGAATCGAAGCAAAGTCGTCGGCGAATAACATACAACAGTTACATTAGAGTACTTATTTGCTTCATCAAGGTATAAAAATGTCTTCAAACGTCAGTCACGGTTTGAAATATTAGTTGATACGCAATAGAACTAGCTGAAAATAGATTCACATCATGAATAGAATAATTTCATAGCACCTGCCTTTAATTTTGCTTGAAGAAACTGCGATATTACAGGCTACAAGTATGGCAGACTGTCATTAAGTGTCATGTGATTTTTTATGTTTGAAATGTTTATCCCAGGACATTTGTAAATTCTGTTAAAAAATGTTATCTTTTAATAAGAATTTTACTTTGTTTATAAGTTGCAAGAAATATTGCATCTATTTTTCTGTATTTGTTTAATATTTTTGAAACAAATTTGGCTAATTTTAAAATAAAATGAAATTCTTGTTCCTAGTTGATTTCAACAGTTTTATTTCTAAGCAAAAAACAATGACTAAATCTATAGTCTACTAACTAATATCATCTATCTAGGGGGTAATTTTATGTGATCACATATCCCTTTGAAAATTTAAAAACTTTTCTTTTTACACAAGCAACAGCAGAAAACAAATCATCATCATTCTCATTAATCATGTTTTAGACAGACACAGCAACACAAATAAAGCAATTTTACAAACATGTATAGAATTAGGAAGTGATGCTTAATTTTCTTGACGCCATTGAAACATGGAAATCAGAAAATATGAGCTGTGGCAGAAACAAAAATCAGCTCATGACTTTCCTTATATGAGGCAATGACTTTATTTCTTTCAGTGAAAAAAAAATTTGATATAGGCAACACTTTCCCTACAGTCTTAAATTCATTTTCTATTTTATTCCTTTAATAAATTAATTAAATTAAGTTTTATTGTACAAAATAACACTCACACTTATTTGAAATTACACTGAATTTGCATTTTTAATTCAATTTTCGTCTTCATTTGATAACTGCATGTATTTTCAAAGGCGGCATAGCAAAAATGCAAGAAAACATCTCAACAGCAACTTACCTTAGAGTAATGGGATTCATCTCTTATTCTTTTTATCGTCAAAAATTATGTATTAAACATGCATTTATTTGATACATTAGAGCATAATCTTTTATTTTAGATTTTAAGGAATTTTTTTTGCAGGTCATTTTGGAAAAAAACTGCACGTATTTTCAAAGGCGGCATAGCAAAAATGCAAAAAAACATCTCAACAGCAACTTACCTTAGAGTAATGGGATTCATCTTATTCTTTTTATCGTCAAAAATTATGTATTAAACATGCATTTATTTGATACATTAGAGCATAATCTTTTATTATCTTAGATTTTAAGGAATTTTTTTTGCGGGTCATTTTGGAAAAAAAAAAGGGGGGGGGGGGTAAATTATCGCGAATCGTACTAAAATCTAATCAGCACCAGGGTAACCTACAACACAAGTGACTTATCTACCAAATTTTGTGAAATTTGCTAAATAATATTTTTAGCTAGATTGGATACACACACAGTCATCACTAAAAAAAAATTTCAGTGTTCTAGAGGTCCCCGAAACATGTAGAACGGCTGTAAACTCAAGTTACGATTTTCGACACGATTCCAAGTTTCCCTATACCGTGTATTGCAGGGAAAGTAAAATAAGGCATAAAATCCATGGTACAAGGTTTTTAATGTTGAATTGTACATTTGGCGGTTTTCTGGATGACATGTAAAACTATTTCAAAGTACACAATTAACTTATATTCTACGCAACTTTAAATTTGCAATTATCAATATTGATAACATCCACAACAGGCATATATTAAAATATTTGAATGATTAATTCATCAATTTGGAGTCATTATTGCAATTTTGACGATATTTTCATCAATCTGGGAGGAAATATCTCTAAATTAATTAGTCACCAAGTATTACAAACGGAGGTAGTATTTCTTAATCCTACTACCGAAGCGCCAGCTGGCCAGAATGCCCGGCTTCACAAGCGAGGAATTTGTCCATGATTGGTCTTGCAGTCATGCCTCGAAGGAAATTTGAGCTGCATTTTTCTGCAAGCGTTTTAAGTGGTCGTAAAGGAAATTCAAGTCTATAAAAAATTAATTAGAAATTTAAAAAAATAATGCTGAGGTGTATTTATTCGGGCCCTGAAGTTCCTGTGCACCAAATTTTATGGTTGTACGACGCTTAGATCTTCTATACAGACTAACATATATTTTCTTAGTAAAAAGATAACTGTTGCAAATTGTTAGGAGTCAAAATACAAAACTATTACTCAAAGTATCTTCTCTCTTGAATGGAACGAACTAGATAACAGGAATGATTTTAACAAATGTATCGCATAATATTGCATACGCAAAATGAGCGTATTTTCTAATATCCTTTTAAATGTAATTCTGTTGATAAATTTATTTGAAAATTGTGCAATATCACGAGCACGGTACATGCTAACTTTTTAAAGCTAGTTTCAATAATTTTTAGCAAAAAATTTCATAAAAATGGTTTACACATAATTGAAGGTTTTGATTTTCCTTTCAATTTTATTTGGTAATTGTGTGTGTGTGGGGGGGGGGGGGGGGGGCGAGAACTTCCACTTATGTCTAAAATTCCTTTCAAAACGTTCATTCGCTCATGAGATATCGCTTCCACAGACATCACCTCAAAAATTTTCAATTCCAGGCAGGAACATATTCAAAGGGGGTCCGCAACCCCTCCTGATATGAAATTTGCATTACCTGCATTTTTTTAGTGTTTCTGACATGCATTTTTCTAAAAAAAAAAAAAAAGATTTTTTCAATCTTCCCATAGTTTTACTTGCGTAATCATAAATTTAATATTTTTTCATTATACCTGTGTATTTTTGAGGTGTGACCTTTGACTGTGCTGTGGCATACAATAAGTTCTAGAGCCGCCACAAATTATATTTGAATCACTCATGATTATTTTAGATAAGTTTAAAAAAAATAAAATGTGCATTTTCTAACACTATTTCCTTGTTGAACCATTTTAAAAACTGACCACTAGTTGGCGAGCATCGGGTTAGAATCGTGGATTGTAATATCCAAGATAGAAGAGAAATGACAGTTGAAGGGCAGCAGGCGCAATGCGCGCAATATTGCGCCTGGAGGAGGGTTCCTCTTTGGGGAGGGAATTTCCCTCTTTTGGGAGGATGCCTCTCAGAGGGTCTTTAGACCAACTGTGGAGGCATCTTTCCTAGTATTGTGAAAGAGGGCAATTGCGAAAGTCTTTCACAGCATTGTGAAAGAGGCCTCATACCCACGGAGTGAATTGTCTTGAGAGGGGATGACCGTTGACCTGAGGATGTGGTTTCAAGGGATGTCGCAATCAGCGACTGGGCATTGCACAATCTGGAAATGACGTGTCGCACCTTGGAGCTCCTGAGCACAGGTCCTCCCTCGATGCTGGCTGGGAACAAAGTGAACGGTCTTATCAGCGTGACGTAGTTAAAGAGCCCTCCGGCGAATTTTGATGAAGTGCTGCCATCTATCGGCATTTTTTTCCCCAAAGGAATTTAATGTCTCACTGGTCGGGAGCGGGACTCGAATTCCTAACCATTCGATTACAATGCATGCGTCTTACCCGCTATGCCACAAGGCCTTGGTCCATATAAAGTTATCTTCGAACTGTACCTTATCAGAGGAAGCAGAAGATTGAATATTTTTCGCTCGGTGAACAGATTGAATAGCGATGTATTTTATAAAGGGATTTCGGCACGTTTTAAAACAGAATGTTACGGACTGAAAATAAAATTGGTGATTTTATATTGCGATTTTTAGCATATGATTTTTAAAACAAATTGAATACGAATTTCCAATGAACACAAAAATTGTATTCAGTGGACACTATGATTTTTTTTTAAATGAATTGAATAAACTCAAGTATAGTTACACATTTTCAAAATTGTGTTAAGTGAATAGCATTCAACCCTTTTAAGTGTTGTACACTTAAAAACATGAATGTAATACTTAGCTAACATTGCATTAAGTGATATATAGCAATGTGGATTTTTTTTTTCTTTAAATAAATCTAACAGCATATATCAATATGATTTTTATAATAATAACGAAATGATTTCGAATGTTTAAAAACAAATAAATTACAAATTTCCAGTGAACACAAAAATTGTGGTAAGTGAATAGGATTCGACCCTTTTAGGTGTTGTGTATTTAAAAACAAATTTATACACGTACACAATATATTTGGTAAGCTTTAAAATAGCGTATTGTACTTAGTTAAAATGAAGTGAACAAGATTCGACCATTCTAAGTGTGTGTTTGATGTATAGCAATGTGATTTTTTTAAAAATAAATCTAACAGCATATACGACTATTATAATAACGAAATGATTTTTTCTTCTTTTTATAAAAATAATAATGAAAATTAGAACTCACAGAACGACATCTTCACTAGCTGCTGTCCAAACTCCGAATGAGTGATACACTCTCATTACGCTATTAAAAATTAGATCTTATCTATAATGACGTCAGCAGTATGAGGTGTTGCCACCTATTTTTTCTAATAATATATTTTAATAGTTGGATACTTCAACGGTCTGATTTGCTACACGTAATCTGAAATACATCATTTTAATGATATTGTGCATTGAATATGATTTGACCATTTTTAAAGTGGTGGATGTAACTGAAATATCGAAGTTTAGAATTTAACAAGCTAACGAATTTTCAGATACACCCCAAAAATTTTAGCTTTAAGTTTAAATAAAACCCAATGAATGTGATATAACCATTTTAACAGTGAAGGGTATAATTTTTACTACCATTATAGAACTTAGAAGTGAGTGTACAGTTTCGATTATTTTTACAGGACTCCATCATATTTAAAATCTATTGCAAGTTTGGCTTAAAACCACTCTTACAATATATATTCCAATGCAGACATTTACGAGAATCGTCCAAGCGAGTATTTACAATAATCGTCCAAACATCCAGATAACGATTGCTTTGGTCAGTATCAACGCTTCTGTTCGAGATTAGCACTTCCTGTCCCAATCTCATGATAAGAATTGATAAAACTCGCGAGTTCCATATATGAAGTGTATGTTAGAATGGCTAAAATCTTACCAGTGTGAAATTGTAATCCAAATATAATCTGAAAAATAAAAGTCACTTCTTTAAGAGGTTTTTTTTTTTTTTTTTTTGAGTATATCTACTCGTACATTGAGTATGCTGTGTGCCACCACACCATGTGGTTTTGGGTATGATTAAAAACCATGTGACATGTTTAAAATCATTCTTAAGTGTTTTGCAAACATTCTTTAAAATCTGAAAAATAAAGTTTCCCCACGTATACCAAACGAGGCTGTAAAAATCCTTTAAAGTGTTTATGTTTGATTCAGTAAAAACACAATATTTTAAAAAAATAAAACACACATTTTAATAATCATAAAAATAGATATATACAAAGATTTTACAAGGAAAATATTTACATTATATGCATCGCAGATACCCAATTACTTGATTTTTATCACTCTAGCTGTCATTTAAAAACAAAACAAAAAAAACTTAAAAATATTTTAAAATTAAGTTGTTTAAAAGAAATGCAAAATTTAAAAATTGAAATGAAAATTTAATTAAATAAATAAAAATTAAAACTGCCAGAGAATAAAAATTAAGTAAATGGGTACTTACAGGATTCCATGTTTGTATGTGTTCACATCCATCCCACTAAAAAGCTCAGTTTATGTAATAGCTCCATACATTTTCATGTATGGAGTTGCAAATTTTAGATATGTTTATATTGAAAAGCACATCGTGCTTTACACTCCATAATTTTTCTTCGGTGGTTGTGTTCATGCAGGCGTGACGTCTCTGCGAGCTGTGATCCACCACACAACCCTCACAGTAAAATAGCTTTTCACCTGCATAAACAATTTCTGCCTGAACACATTTCATGTGTGTCTGCAGCAACTCTCTACAGTTTGGAGGCATGATTTCTTGCGGGATTTGTTTTTGCACAGCTAAGACTTTTGAAGGTAAAACCTTGCTGTACAGCACGTCAATCACAGCCTCCGACACTGTATTGTGAAGCCCCCTTAGCACATTAATTTGCTCCATCGACAGTTGTACTGCCGATGGCTTCAAATGAAAAGGGCCATCACCGGATTTGTAGAGCTGCTGCATGTGGCATTGACAGTCGGTGTTGAGAACAAGGAGTTGGTTGTTCGCCACAAAGCCACTACTTTTGTACACATCACTAAAGTTAAATATTTTAGTTGTAAACTCGCTCCACGTTGCAGGTGTCATGACCACGCCATGCCTCGTTGGGACTAGTTCTCCATGTACATCTGCGTATTTGCGAATGTGCAGACGCACAGAATAGTTCCATAAGTAAATATTTATGAAATATAAAAAGCCCAACGAGAATGTATGTATGTAGTGGCTCGACATCAGAGAGTAGAGTGGCAGGTCTGTTAGTACCAGGATTGGTGGCAGGCATGTTATGAGCAGGAGCAGACATGGTGGCAGGCATGTTAGTACCAGCATACCTGCCAACTTTTACGCATTATGCGTAAAATTTACGCATTTTAACTGCTCTTTACGCTTTTACGCATTTATTGCTGTATTTTACGCATTTCCGCATTTATTTGAATTTTTTAACATTAATAGGAAATCAATCCCCGGCGAAATTCTCCGGCTTTTTATGTTTGAAATTTATCAATTAACCAGACATAGTATAATTCCTCGGAAACACCGCATTTCCTCTTTTTTAACACTAATATCTACCATTTCCGGGATCGTAGCAAATCCATAATAAAATGCAGGGTAATGCCAATCAAATTAACGGAGATTTACGGCCGCGTGTAACGTAAATTAAGATCTCGATCGCTTATTTTATAAAAGTAATAAATATACTTCTTCAAAGGTTGTCTAATTCAGCATAAATCGCTAAAATGTTATTTTGTTCATTAATTTCGCATAAACACTGCGATTGCGCAATTCAGTTTGTTCTCATGAATCGCCGAGAGTACAATAGTATCTTTTTCCATCCATCTCAATCTTCTAAATATTGCATTTTTGATTGACTAAACTAGCTTATTTTCATATTCTAATTAATTATTACTGTTAATTTCTTAATTATTTTCGCATAAACAGTGCGATTACGCAATTCAGTTACTTCATGTGAATTACTGAGCGTACGTTAGTATCTTTTTCCATCCATCTCCATCATTTAAATGTTGCATATTGGATCGACTAAACTAGCTTATTTTCATATTCTGATTAATTATTACGGTTAATTTCTTAATTATTTTCACATAAACAGTGCGATTGCGCAATTCAGTTACTTCACGTGAATTGCCGAGAGTACGTTAGTATCTTTTTTCATCCATCTCCATCATTTAAATGTTGCATATTAGATCGACTAAACTAGCTTATTTTCATATTATGGCTAATTATTAAGTTAATTTTTTAATTATATTTGCATAATATAAATTTTTCTATTTAAAAAATGGGTATAAACTCTGTGAAGGGATATTTTCCAAAAAGTGGTATTAAAGCAATGATTTAGGCAAATAAAAGGGAAACCATTTTGGCAGGAATATAATTCAGTGCTATATATATATATATTTTTTTTATTAAGGATCAATATTTGTTACTCTCTTTAGAGAAAAACTGTGTTTTGCCAAACATAAATATTTGTCTTCATTATAAAGTAATTCTCACCGGATAAAACCTTTATATATTTTTTGCTTTATAATTTATTGTCCTGAAATTTTATAAAATTGGTGTCCTGAATTTTCATATTCTACCAGTAAACCTGATATTTAATGCAATATTTTTTAATGCAGGTACGTGTATATAGTTGAATTTATTAGAAATGTCGTTTGCCCATGTAGTTTAAAAAAGAAATCATTATAAATGTTATTCACGCAAAATTTTACACATTCCAATTTTCCCAGGTTGGCAGGTATGGTACCAGGCTTGGTGTTGGCAAGCTTACCAGAAGCAGGAGCAGACATGGTAGCAGGCATGTTAGTACCAGACATGTTATGAGCAGGAGCAGACATGTTAGTACCAGGCATGGTTGTAACAGGAGCAGGCATGTTGTTGGCAAGCTTAGCAGGAGCAGGAACAACTTTTACGATGATAGGCTCATCATCATCAGTGGTGGTGGTGTTAGCAAGCATACCAAAAGCAGTATTGGGATTAGTAATCAAGATAGAAGGTGGCGAATCTGGCCCAGCGTATGCAACTTCAAGCCAGTCGCCATTCTCCAATAAACTTTGTGACATAGTTAAATCGAAAAATTTTATAACAGCAGAAGCTCAAAACTTGGAAAAGTGCGGAAAGAACCTTTGTGCCGAGATGTGTGATCCGGTATCAATTTAGTATTTAACATTCGTGCAAATGTAATAAGCTTATATATTCGTTATGAAAGGTCGCCTGGGAAGGTAACCACATTTGGTGTGTTATCACCTTATATACCGTTTTCTCTTACTGATTAATGATGTCGTTACTCATCCAATGCATTTAAATGATATCAATTAAATGTATTTAATATGAGTTACCAACATATTTTCTTTCTTTCGCTGCTATACATCTTGTATTTAGTGAATTCATTGAATGCACAGTGATGTGATTACAAAAAACTCTTTTGGAGCAATTTTTGGAGTAGTAAATTTCTGGAATTGTAGCAATTTGTATCAGGCAATATTTCGAAAATGTAGCAGGCAATTATTCGAAATTATAGCATGAGATTTTTCGACATTGTAGCAGTTTGATGCAAGGCATTTTCTTTTATTTTAACAGTTTGTCATATATATAACAAGTAAATTCAGTTTTAAAAATCTAATTAACAGAATTTAAGTATAAACACATTTGAATTTTCAATTAACTCTTAATAAAGTAAAATAGCATATCAATTACATTAATAAAAAATGCTTATTTTTTTATTAAGAAAATCTATTTTTAATACATATTCTTTAAAATAAAAAAAATGCAATAAATAATTTTAATAAAGATCTATAAAATACTTTATAATATTGCAATAAATAATTTTTGAAAAAAAAAAAAAAATGAAAAATAAATTTACAGATCTAAACAATTTTTATTACATTAAATAATTAGAAAAAAATATAAATTAAAAAAATTGCAATAAAGAATTTTAAAACATATTTTAAAAAATTAAAATAAATAACTTAAGATCTAAAATTATCTCATTGCAGTAAAATTTTTAAAAAGATCTAATGAAATAAAAAATTTAGGAGAAAAAATAATATTTAGGAAAAACATAATTTTAGGAAAGATCTCCAAAATTAAAAACTATTTTCCAAAAAAGATACTGGCCTTTTATATTGCACTAAAAACAGAAATAACGCAAGAAAAAAAAAATCATAAAATTAAAAATAAACATAGTGCAATAAAAAAAATAAGAGAAATTCCCCATTAAATCAAAATGGAAATTTTATTAAGAAGGACGAACGGAAGGATTAATGGAAGTTAATCAAGCTAAAGTAAATAAATATTATGCTCAAAACTTTAATAAATTATTAAAAAATTCAGTAAACTTCTGTTAACACGGTGTGAAATTCCATGAGATTTGCCTATATCCCTGTCTATATCAAAAGTTTAGGTACTACATACATTTTTAATGCCAATTTTAAAAAATAACTTTAGATTTAATTGATACTGTGAATATGACAGTGTTGTTGTTGAGACCCAGACCGTCCGACCTACCAGAAAGGTGTAAGGTAACTGTATGGACGGCCGGGAAGTGCCTCCCAATTTAGACCGGAACCCAGTGGGGGAGGCATCCACAGGGACCGTACCCTCCTTCCCCTACCACCAACCTCTCGGAAGGACTTACGGACCCACATGTTTAACGTGATCGTACTCCGCATGAACACGGCGGCATTTGTGGTAGCGTGCAAATCTAGCGCGCAAACCACGGGGATATCGCACCCGAGATGGCCAACAGCACACGGTGTTCCGAGGTGGTCACCCACCAAGTACTAACCGCGCCCGATGCTGCTTGACTTCGGTGATCTAACGAGAACCGGTGTTTTCAGCACGGTAAGGCCGTTGGCCTCGAATATGACAGTGTAAAAAAGCCATTCAAAATAACTTGAAATGGTTTATACATTTTTTTTTTTTTTTACATATGCAGTACAGTACAACTTGGAAAATAAGGTCCAGTCCGGACTTTACAGATTCAGGAATTTTCCGAATTATAGAATTTTGACTTTTTCCCATTTTCAAATTTCATAAGAAAATTTTGAAAAATCGTATCATTGTTCCAAATTATAGCACGTTACCCTTCATTTTTAAGGGCTTGAAAAAATATTTCGATTGATACTAAGTTTGATAATGTTCCATTGGGGGCTGAACCTAGAATTAGTTCAGCTATCATATATTTATAGATAAGATTGCTTAAGGACTAACGGGTAGAAAAGACAATAAGAAACATATAAACAGATTTACTGTAGTTATTTCAAAATGTAAACATTATATACTGGATAAAATAGAAGAAATTTCTTCGAACAAACTTTATTTGTCCATTTATTTTACAAAAACAATTATGCGTCAGCAATAGTGACTTCAACTTCAACACCAGGTTCAATACTTATGGAGGTAATTTGTTTAACAATTTCAGATGGGCTATGTAAATCAATGATGCGCTTATGAACTCTCATCTGGAAGCGATCCCATGTTTTTGAACCTTCTCCACAAGGTGTCTTACGAGTAGTGATACGAAGTACTCTTGTAGGCATTCTGACTGGTCCCTTAACCTTCAACTCCTTTTCTTTAGCTCCTTTAATAAGATCATTACAAACTGAAAGAGTAAAGAAATGCATTTTATTTAAGCTCTTTTAAACAAAAGAGAAATATATACTTTCAAAATTGTGAATTAAATCATAATAAACTAGTAACTCTTCAGCATTTCAAGTCCTTAATTTCCCAGATGAAACAACTAAGAATTATTTGACACAGAATCAGAGAAGTCTTTACAATTACAGGATATTTTCATATTTTAAATAAAAAAGGATTGTAATTATAAGGTATCAGGAAAAGAAAGTCATTTTGTTTTATAATGAATTTAAATACTGTGACATTCTTTAATTCCTGATACCTCTTAATATTATTTTTAATATTACAATAAATACACTCATTTGTGGGGATACCAATAATTTATTTATTTTAAAACATGTCAATTAAATTCATTTCATCAAGCATTAAACACTACTATTTTTGTTACCATCAATTATTGCAAAACCAGTAAATATCATCATATTCTTATCTTTTCTCAAAGAATCATAAATTCATCAATGGTGTTATTTCTAGCTATTTACACACACACCCTAATTCTATAAATTCAACATTATCAAAACCATCTTTCTTAAAAAATATAATATCTTATTATTCACTTCATTTCAAATCCAGCCAAGTGTACACTTTATTCTAAATACATCAAAATCAATTTATATGTTGGGAATTTCTATTTTGTACTAACTCATGGTATTGTTTGATCTAACAAATCACCTTCTCCATGTTTCCAGCAGCTATTATCTTATTTGTCAATTATCGATCAAATTTCCTCCAGTTAATTAAATTTATCTTTAGATGCGGGTTACTTTAGAATAGCCTAATTCAAGACGTGCTCCTGTTTTACCTGCACGATAAAAAATGTTATGTAAGAAACTGATCAATAAATATTCCCACAAGATTGAAGTAAGTGTGTGTTGCCTAATATTCCTAATTATAGTTTATGCTATAATTATTAAAATTCTGTCAGGCCTTCCCCTGTATGAAAAATTTGCAATGGCAAATCGTGGAACAAATTGGCTTTAATCACACCTACCAGCTTATAAAAAAAAACAAATATCCCTTTTAAAAAGAACAATTCCTTCATTTTATCCTCTAATCATGTTTAAGATATTAGGGGGTGTGCAAAAGAAAACTAAATTTAATCACCTTATATATATATATATATTTTTTTTAATATATTCATTGCTATAGACTTAATTAAAATTTCTATAGACTTAATTAAAATTTAATTTGTGTATTGTAACTCTATCCTCATTTCATCAAATTAATCGTGTTATTCAATATGTATAATAGCAAATTATATATATCAATCACATTCAACACTTATCACCTTAGACTTATCTCTAGGTTATATATATATATACAATTATTTGACATCAAATAATAACAAAAAAAACTTATCTACCTTTTTCATTTTACAAAATTGTAAATTTCTCCTGTCCTTACTATATTCACACATTTTTACACTTTGCACTTATATTTTTTTTACTCAAATTTTGTATACTTAGGCCTACGCAGCACTGTACTCATTTTTGTACAATGTCTCATGTGTTTCAAGATTTATGCACTCTTATTCGTTTCGTTACTCATTTCTTTTTATATCGCTTATTCTCTATGACAGTACACAATTGTAGATTCACTTGCTATTCGCACTGGCTTTGATTTTAGGAAAAGGGGATCACTGATGTTAACCTTCACACATCCGATAAGTTGCAAGATCTTGGATTTGTCGATGATTTCAATGAAGGGTCCTCTGGAACACATCGTAAGATTGTTGTTTCCCTTGTGCAAATGCCTCGAGCACCCTACGAGGAAAGGATAAGTTTCTATCCAGACCAAGTCGGGCCGGCAAACTTGCATTTTATTATCTTTGGCCATTCTGCTCTGGATCTGTGAGAATTCGGCTGTACTCTCCTAATTAAATCATAGTCTTTAACTGACGAGTCATTATCGACATTATAGGTACGCGTTCTTCTAGTTCCACGTGATAAGAGTTTTTGTGATTTCCACTGATTCGTTTTCCATCTAAGTGCATCTTTCTGAATTCTTTCTATAAATCATTGATCTCAATCATAGTATAACCAAACCGTACTAATTAATACAAATAATTCGATCCTTTAGTTGTCAGACATTCCATACTTGCATTTTTGTACTCATAAAGGAACATACTTGCCAGGGCCAGTAGCCCAGGAGCCACGGCCCTTGTCACCTTCTTTTGTCAATTCGTACAGCAGAAGAGAGATTTTTCGCTTCCTGCCTCTGTTGCTGGGTCATAGGTCGCCTCTAATTGGCTGGTGCCTCTGACCTCATCCCGTGCTGGCTGGCTTCGACATTCTCGAAGCTTCTGTGGAAAGGGGTTCATGATGTGTACAGCCCATGAGCGGTTGCACTTCTTTGCAAAATTATGTCTGATAAATTTTTATCGTGACATAAGGCTATGCAATTTCTAATAATTTCACACTGCCTAAAGAATCAAATAATTTACAGAAAAAATCAGCAGCATTAAGAGTTAAGCCAGTTTTCTACCAAACAACCGAGAAGAACAGAAGATGCAGATAACTGATGTACAAGGAACTCATTTACTGTACCTGTGTTTTTATATTATAACTTGAAATAATATTAGAGTAACAGGATATTGTCAGCTTGATATTTTTTGAGATTGAAATTAAATCTAAATATTTTAAATTCTACAATATCTAAAATACATAATAAAGGAAGATGTCAGTGTATGCAGCCAGTAGAAGGAAAGCTAAACATCGACTGGCTATGAAATTTGGTACACGGGTACTTCAGGAACCAAATAGACACAGCTTGGCATTTAACTATTTTTGATGTGTACATTTTACATTCAAAGTATCTAATTTAACAAATGGCAAACTCTAGCATCAGAGCCTTGAAGTAATTGATTAAGATTTCATCTACAATTCAATTTTTCCTGGTGTTGCTGCCACCATGATTGGCTAAAAACACTGGGCTTGGGTAAGCTTAAAAGGTACCTGTCCATGGTCGATAGCTTTCATTGCATAGCTTAATCAATGAAATAATAATGCCCTGGCATTGAAAATCAAAATATAAATAAAGCACCGTTCTTCAAGGATAGTGGGAACTATGTATGAGGAAAAAATAAGACATTTAACCGCCTTATTGCATTATTTTTTTAATTTCTTTTTGTAGTTTTTGGACAAATTTAGCTAAAATGCTAAATATTTTATTTCAACCTTGCAATGGGACCACAAGTTTTGCGGAATACCGTCCAGCGGTTGCTTTAGGGTCAAGCCTTCATAATTGCAGGATATTATCATGTTTTATCAAACAAGTTTTGTAATCATAAGGCTACTTTATTTTAAACATTTCACACTACAAAAACATAATACAATTATATCCCGATGAAAATTGGAATTGTTTTGTACCTAATGCTTAGTTTGAATCATTCAATTTTTCCTGGTGTTGCTGCCACCATGATTGGCTAAAAACACTGGGCTTGGGTAAGCTTAAAAGGTACCTGTCCATGGTCGATAGCTTTCATTGCATAGCTTAATCAATGAAATAATAATGCCCTGGCATTGAAAATCAAAATATAAATAAAGCACCGTTCTTCAAGGATAGTGGGAACTATGTATGAGGAAAAAATAAGACATTTAACCGCCTTATTGCATTATTTTTTTAATTTCTTTTTGTAGTTTTTGGACAAATTTAGCTAAAATGCTAAATATTTTATTTCAACCTTGCAATGGGACCACAAGTTTTGCGGAATACCGTCCAGCGGTTGCTTTAGGGTCAAGCCTTCATAATTGCAGGATATTATCATGTTTTATCAAACAAGTTTTGTAATCATAAGGCTACTTTATTTTAAACATTTCACACTACAAAAACATAATACAATTATATCCCGATGAAAATTGGAATTGTTTTGTACCTAATGCTTAGTTTGAATCATTTGTTTAAAATTAATGCTCAGCTCAAGTAAATCTGATGGAATTATGATTTAAGATATCATAGGTAGTACTGCTAGAATATGAAAATTCAGGACACCAATTTTACAAAATTTCAGGACAAAAAATATAGTTTTTATACGGTGAAAATTACATAATAATGAAAACAAACATTTATGTTCGGTAAAACACAAGTTTTTACTAAAGAAAATAACAAATATTGATTTTTAATAAAAAAATATAGCAATGAATTTTATCCCTGAAAATATGGTTGAGTTTTTATTTGCACCTAAATGACTGCTTTAACCTTTACAGGGTTAGAAGTCGTAACTTGGAAAAATATAGTGGAGTATATAAATTAAAATATTTTGTCCTATATTTTCATAAAAAATATAGGACAAAAGAAATCAACAAAAATATCTTACAAATTTTGCTATTTTCATTTTTGAAAAAGTGTTCTATCAGATAACAAAATGACTAAGAATGACTCATCTTACCTTAAAAGTTCTGAAAAGTTCAATACCATGTATTTCTCTTATTGTTTTGACCGTACATCCCTTTTTAACTTTTTGTTACCAGCATCTATAAGAGCTTGTGCTGCTTTAATGTCACTCATACATTGGCCTTTTAATCCCATTTTCAGTCTCAGATTACCTTCTTCAATCATTGCTTGAGCAGAAGTAACATTCTCTTGCAAACTTTTTATTTTGTCTTCTGCAGTTCTTTTCTTAGGGACCTCAAGTGATGACTTTGTTTTCATAATTTTCACACACTCTGCTTGTTTCTGTTCATTATATTTCCGATGAGCATCCATGCTTTTCCATGAACAGCATCTTTAATTAATCTTAAACCTTTTATTGTATAGAGACTCATCCAAGACCGTTCTGATGTCAACATTCTTTTGTTCACTGAAAATCCTCTCTCCACCGAAGCTTGACCATGAGAAAAAGTCAAAGCTGCTTTTACTAAAGTTGTTAAATATGGATATCTAATATTTCCAGTACTGCAGTTAACCAATTCAAAAACTTTACTCCAGAAAGAGTCTATTGAATTTTCATTAGGGCAAATCCACTCTTCAAGAATATCTGAATCACAAGTATAGAGACGCCATTCATCTGTCAGTGCAGTCTTCTGGAATCACCTGTGGCAAACAGTTTGCCAACCTCCTGACTGATGGTAAAATATCTTTCAGTGGTTCTTTATGAATTACAGGATGCAAGACTTGCAAACTCTGTAATAGTTTATTTTTGAAAGGAAGATTTTCTTTCAAATATAACGTAACAAGAATATAAAATTTTTTAGCATCAGAAAGAAATTCAGCTTTGACAACAAATAATGAAATCAAAACTTTCCTGGCACAATTCCCAACATCAATTCTTTTTGCATTTAGTGCATTCTTTCTAACATCAATATCGTACAGCTGCTCTCCATTTTTATCTTTAATAGCCTCTTTGTTTATAAATCGGCTCATGATCTTTTTCATCAGTTTACTTAGCTCATCATACAAGATGTGTATCAATGTTTTTCTATCCTGAAGAAGTTTCAAGAATTCTTCAAAAATTGAGCAAACACTTATCAAACATTTCAAATATACTAGCGTCAATGGAGATTCCAATATTTTTACAATGCACTTATATCGATCAAGTTTCATCAATCTCTGATGTTTCTTCGGAACTTCTTCTAAGAAATATGATTTTATACCCGGCAGCAACTCTAAAATTCTCCCACATACACACAAAACAGCCAACCACCGATTGCTTACATATCTGAGTATTTTGGAATATTCATTATCAAACCTTTCCATAACTTTTTGTAAATCCTCTTGACGTGAAGGATATTTCGAAAACCATGAATGTATATTTTCAATAAAATCTGTAATATTTCCAAATGAGTCTATCATGAGACCTTTGCCAAAAAGCGTTATGGATTACGTGCAAGTTGCATGCCCCTACATTAATTAACCCAAATTCATTGAACAATTTGACTTCTCTGTCAATCAACTTAAAAACTGCTTTATTAATGTTTGGACCATCAGATCCCAACATAATAAGGTTAAATCGATTTCACATGACTCTGTAATAGATTTTATGCTGGATGATATATCCAGGGCTGTAGAATGTCCTAGTAAGTCACTTCCAATGTACCGTTCAGAAATATATTTCTCATTTGTATTCCAATATCTGGCATGGATGTCTAATTGCTTTAAGTTTTGTTGATTTAATGTCTCATCATATATGAGTGTGAAAAAGGAATGTTTAGTCTTAAATTCATTTGTAATCTGTTTTAAAAAATATGGCCCAAGTCCATGAGACACAGCATAAGATATTTTTCTAGAACACATCTTAATGCCTTTGGGGATAGAAGAATCTGGAAACATTTCTTTGAAAACACTGCTAATGTTGTCACATGATAGGTATGAATAATTCAGTGCCACATGGATAACACAAATAATTTCCGATCGACAAATTCTTTCTTCTTCATTAATACTCTACAGAAGCCTTGGTTGATTAGATGGGCTGCTCTGGTTTGCATCAAAACACACACTTTTAAGACTCCAAGAATCCACTTTTTCAACTCCAGAACAGCAAAATAACCGAAAACTCCATCCATCTAAATAAAAATCTTCAATGATCTTGTCTTTCGTTCGTAACTGTTTTCCCCTTCAGTCAGGAGAAACTTGAAGGAAGGGCTGCAAGTATTCTTCAAGGCACTCAACTGGGTACAATAGGCATTCTCCTTTCCCAGAAAAATGGGGGTAAAAAAGACTGGTACAGCAGTTGAACCAGTGCCGTTCTAGAAAAAGATTTTCAGTGGTACAACTGTTGTACCATAGTATTTAAAAGGTTAATACCAATTTTTGGAAAATATCCCTTTACAGGGTTCATACCTATTTTTCAAAATAGAAAAATTTGTTTTATGCAAATATAATTAAAAAAATAACCTTAATAATTAGCCAGAATATGAAAATAGGCTGGTTTAGTCAATCCAATATATTAGCATATATACAACATTTAAAAGATGGAGATTGGAAAAAGATACTAATGTATCCTTGGCAATTAACAAGGACTAACTGAATTGAGCAATCGTACGGTTTATGCTAAAATAATTAAAAAATTAACTGTAATAATTAACCAGAATATGAAAATTAGCTAGTTCAGTCAACTTAATCCACAATATTTAGAAGATTGAGATGGATGGAAAAAGATACCAGGTACTCGCGGCAATTTATGAAAACAGACTGAATTGCGCAACAGCACTGTTTATGGAAAATTAATGAAAAACAACACTTGATTTATGCTGCATTTGAAGAAGCATATTTATTATTTTCCTAAAACAAGCGATCGCAATTTATATTACTCGCGATCGTAAAATCCACGTTAATTTACGGCCGCATTTACGGCCATAAATTTACATTGGCCTAAACAGAAGGCAATTTTCCATAGAAAACTACGCAAATTCTGTAATCTGTAGTATGAGATGAGGATGTTTCCCATAGAAACTATGGAGAATCCGTAGTAATCTGCATATCTGATTTTGAGATGCGTAAAATTTCAGGAATTTTAGGACGGCATGCAAAAAATAAGGACATTTCAGGACACAATTTTTTTTTCAGGATAAGTAAGACCTCTGAGATATACAAGAAATTTTAGTGATTAATTTTAAAATTGATCAAGCATTTAAGAACACAGCATTATTTGCCTACAAGCCTTCATAATTGCAGGATATTTTCATGTTTTATCAACCATGCTTGGAATCATAAGGCTAGGTAATATTTCACGTCAGCTAAAGAATTATATATAAAATACCATATACTACAGGAAAAGAAAAACAGGAAAGTTTTTTTACCAAATGTTTGGGAACAACGAAAGAAGCAGATAATCAACATCTGATCTACAAGGAACTCATTTATTGGACCATCACAGCTTGAAATGATATTCAAGATGCTCAAGTGGTAAAAGGACAATTAGCAATTTCTTTAGCATGGACTTCCAACGTAAAGTAAAATTTATTACATGTCTTATGTATTTATTACTTACAAGATTTCATGCAATCAAACAAACTTGCTCCAGAAACCTTCATAATTGCAGGATATTTTCAGATATTATCAAGTAAACTTGTAATCACAAGGCCAGGCAATTTAATTATTTCACACCAGCTAAAGAATTAAATTTACTAAAAACTTAACTCAGAATTTTTTGCACTAGAAACCATCATAATTGCAGGATGTTTTCACATATTATCAAGCAAACTTGTAATCATAAGGCTAGGCAATTTCTAATTATTGCACACCAGCAAGATATTTTTATCAAATGTTTATAAGAAAATATGGATGTCTATAAGAAAACCAGGAAGGTATTTTATCAAATGTTTGGGAACAACGGAAGAAGCAGACAATCAATATCCGATCTACGAGGAACTCATTTATTGTACCTGTTTTATATCACAGCTTGAAATAGTATTCAAGATGTTCAAGTGGTAACAGGATTAGGATAATTACTAATTTGATATTTCTTTAGCTTAGAACTTTGACTTATAATGCAATACAAAATTGCATGGCTTTTCATGCAATTAAATAAACCTTTAATCAAATATTTATAAATGTAAAATTAGAATGCACAATTTCTACAATAAAAGTTTCAAACAAAAATGCCAAAATAAATGTATGCAAGATCAGGTAAAAATCAATTAAACGTACTATATAAAAATATTAATATTTGTCAGTATCTGCGTCTGACATACCGACCCCAGAGGCCTGTGTAAGATATATAATTTGTTTAATTCATTTTAAAGCTCATGTGCCAAAGAAATCTCGCAAGTTCATTAAGCTGTATACACAAAATTAAATTTTTAAATGCTCATCTAATTTTCTAGCACTTTCAGAATTCTTTGCACTAGAAACCATCATAATTGCAGGATGTTTTCACATATTATCAAGCAAACTTGTAGTCATAAGGCTAGGCAATTTCTAATTATTGCACACCAGCAAGATATTTTTTATCAAATGTTTATAAGAAAATATGGATGTCTATAAGAAAACCAGGAAGGTATCTTATCAAATGTTTGAGATAGTACTGCGGCAGCAAAGACATCTATCAAAGATGCCACACCGCCAAAACCCGAATTATAAGAACAGAGGAAGAGCTAGCTTTTGCTCAGTGATTATAATGTCGGTCTACGAAGCATCAGGTCCCTGGTTCGGGACCACGGCGACGCTCAATCGCCACAATGATGACTGGACGTTTGAAAAAAGCGCAACCTTCCTTCCCAACGACTTCGCCTCTCAGCACGAGATGGCAGCACCAAAAAGGAGTCAGAAGCCTTGACACTCCCTTCCTGGTTGACCACGACTGCCCGTCACGCCGAGGCAACACGCCTCCCGGCCCTGACGCCACGCCGAGGCGACACGCCTCTCGGCCTCCTCATCAGCGAGGGGAGTGTGCGGCAGCAAAGACATCTATCAAAGATGCCACACCGCCAAAACCCGAATTATAAGAACAGAGGAAGAGCTAGCTTTTGCTCAGTGATTATAATGTCGGTCTACGAAGCATCAGGTCCCTGGTTCGGGACCACGGCGACGCTCAATCGCCACAATGATGACTGGACGTTTGAAAGACGCAACCTTCTCCAACGACTTCGCCTCTCAGCACGAGATGGCAGCACCACAAGGAGTCAGAAGCCTTGACACTCCCTTCCTGGTTGACCACAACTGTCCGTCACGCCGAGGCAACACGCCTCCCGGCCCTGACGTCACGCCTCTCGGCCTCCTCATCAGCGAGGGGAGTGTGCGGCAGCAAAGACATCTATCAAAGATGCCACACGAGCCAAATCCGAATTATAAGAACAGAGGAGGAGCTAGCTTTTGCTCAGTGATTATAATGTCGGTCTACGAAGCATCAGGTCCCTGGTTCGGGGCCCGGCGACGCTCAATCGCCACAGTACAATAGACCCCTGGTTGATGTGCTGGGCTCTTCTGGAGTTACCCACCTTCATTTCATTCAAATGTTTGGGAACAACGGAAGAAACAGACAATCAATATCTGATCTACGAGGAACTCATTTTGTACCTGCTTTATATCACAGCTTAAAATAGTATTCAAGATGTTTAAGTGGTAACAGGATAATTAGTAATTTGATAATTTCCTTAGCTTGAACCTTGGACTCCTTAAGGAAAGCCCTGCAATGTTAAATTTATTGCATGGCTTTTCATGTATCCTCATTACTCACAAGATTTCAGATGCAACTAAATAAACCTTTAATTAAATATTTAAAAATTTCAAATTAAAATACACAACTTCTAAAATAAACAAACTCCTAAATAAAAATATTCAAAAATAATTTTATTTTGTGATATTTAATATTTTTAGGGAATAAATTAAAACATTAAATGTGTAAATCAATTAAAAAGTATTGACATAAATATTACTATTTATGTCAGTATTAGCTTTCGACACAGACTCCACAGCCATGTATAATGCATCATTCTTTTAATGCATTCTATTGCTCAGAAATCTCACAAGATCATTAAGCTCTATATTCAAATTTTAAATGCTCATCTACTTATCTAGTATTTAATTCGCAATTATTTGCTCTAGAAACCTTCATAATTGCAGGATGTCTTCACATATTATCAAGCAAACTTGTAATCGTAAGGCTAGGTAATTTCTAGTTATTTCACACCAGCAAGATATTTTCATCAAGTGTTTGGGAACAACGGAAGAAGCAGACAATCAATATCTGATCTACGAGGAACTCACTCATTGTACCTGTTTTTATATCACATCTTGAAATAGTATTCAAGATGTTCAAGTGGTAACAGGATAATTAGTAATTTGAAATATTTCTTTAGCTTGAACCTTAGACTTAGGTCTAAGTCTTCTAAGGAAAGCCCTGTAATGTAAAATTTATTGCATAGCTTTTCATGTATCTTCATTACTTACAAGATTTCATATGCAATTAAATATTTAAAAATGTTAAATTAAAAGTTTCAGATAAAAATGCCAAAATAAATCAAATGTATGGAAGTTCAGAGCTGTGGAGTCTGTCGGTAAAAATATACAAACTCCAAAATAAAAATATTCAAAAATAATTTTATTTCGTAATATTTAATATTTTTTGGCAATAAATTAAAAACATCAAAAGTTTAAATCAATAAGTATCGATATAAAAATATTACTATTTATGCCAGTATCAGCATTCGACGTACTGACTCCACAGCCATGTATAAGATACATCACTTTTTTAATGCATTCAATTCTATTCAGGTGCCAAAGAAATCTCTCAAGATCATTAAGCTGTATATTCAAATTTTAAATGCTTATTTACTTTTCTAGCACTTAACTCACAATTATTTGCTCTAGAAACCTTCATAATTGCAGGATGTTTTCACATTTTATCAACCAAACTTGTAATCATAAGGCTAGGCAATTTCTAATGTCACACCAGCTAAAGAATTAATTATAAAATACTATGGATGCCTATAAGAAAACCAGGAAGATACTTTTATCAAATGTTTGGGAACAACGGAAGAAGCAGACAATCAATATCTGATCTACGAGGAACTCATTTATTGTACCTGTTTTATATCACAGCTTGAAACAGTATTCAAGATGTTCAAGTGGTAACAGGATAATTAGTAATTTGAAATATTTTTTTAGCTTGAACCTTAGACTTAGGTCTAAGTCTCCTAAGGAAACCCCTGTAATGTAAAATTTATTGCATAGCTTTTCATGTATCTTCATTACTTACAAGATTTCATATGCAATTAAATATTTAAAAATGTTAAATTAAAATACACAACTTCTAAAATAAAAATTTCAGATAAAAATGCCAAAATAAATCAAATGTATGGAAGTTCAGAGCTGTGGAGTCTATATCGGTAAAAATATACAAACTCCAAAATAAAAATATTCAAAAATAATTTTATTTCGTAATATTTAATATTTTTTGGCAATAAATTAAAAACATCAAAAGTTTAAATCAATAAGTATCGATATAAAAATATTACTATTTATGCCAGTATCAGCATTCGACGTACTGACTCCACAGCCATGTATAAGATACATCACTTTTTTAATGCATTCAATTCTATTCAGGTGCCAAAGAAATCTCTCAAGATCATTAAGCTGTATATTCAAATTTTAAATGCTTATTTACTTTTCTAGCACTTAACTCACAATTATTTGCTCTAGAAACCTTCATAATTGCAGGATGTTTTCACATTTTATCAACCAAACTTGTAATCATAAGGCTAGGCAATTTCTAATGTCACACCAGCTAAAGAATTAATTATAAAATACTATGGATGCCTATAAGAAAACCAGGAAGATACTTTTATCAAATGTTTGGGAACAACGGAAGAAGCAGACAATCAATATCTGATCTACGAGGAACTCATTTATTGTACCTGTTTTATATCACAGCTTGAAACAGTATTCAAGATGTTCAAGTGGTAACAGGATAATTAGTAATTTGAAATATTTTTTTAGCTTGAACCTTAGACTTAGGTCTAAGTCTCCTAAGGAAACCCCTGTAATGTAAAATTTATTGCATAGCTTTTCATGTATCTTCATTACTTACAAGATTTCATATGCAATTAAATATTTAAAAATGTTAAATTAAAATACACAACTTCTAAAATAAAAATTTCAGATAAAAATGCCAAAAAAGTATGGAAGTTCAGAGCTGTGGAGTCTATATCGGTAAAAATATACAAACTCCAAAATAAAAATATTCAAAAATAATTTTATTTCGTAATATTTAATATTTTTTGGCAATAAATTAAAAACATCAAAAGTTTAAATCAATAAGTATCGATATAAAAATATTACTATTTATGCCAGTATCAGCATTCGACGTACTGACTCCACAGCCATGTATAAGATACATCACTTTTTTAATGCATTCAATTCTATTCAGGTGCCAAAGAAATCTCTCAAGATCATTAAGCTGTATATTCAAATTTTAAATGCTTATTTACTTTTCTAGCACTTAACTCACAATTATTTGCTCTAGAAACCTTCATAATTGCAGGATGTTTTCACATTTTATCAACCAAACTTGTAATCATAAGGCTAGGCAATTTCTAATGTCACACCAGCTAAAGAATTAATTATAAAATACTATGGATGCCTATAAGAAAACCAGGAAGATACTTTTATCAAATGTTTGGGAACAACGGAAGAAGCAGACAATCAATATCTGATCTACGAGGAACTCATTTATTGTACCTGTTTTATATCACAGCTTGAAACAGTATTCAAGATGTTCAAGTGGTAACAGGATAATTAGTAATTTGAAATATTTTTTTAGCTTGAACCTTAGACTTAGGTCTAAGTCTCCTAAGGAAACCCCTGTAATGTAAAATTTATTGCATAGCTTTTCATGTATCTTCATTACTTACAAGATTTCATATGCAATTAAATATTTAAAAATGTTAAATTAAAATACACAACTTCTAAAATAAAAATTTCAGATAAAAATGCCAAAATAAATCAAATGTATGGAAGTTCAGAGCTGTGGAGTCTATATCGGTAAAAATATACAAACTCCAAAATAAAAATATTCAAAAATAATTTTATTTCGTAATATTTAATATTTTTTGGCAATAAATTAAAAACATCAAAAGTTTAAATCAATAAGTATCGATATAAAAATATTACTATTTATGCCAGTATCAGCATTCGACGTACTGACTCCACAGCCATGTATAAGATACATCACTTTTTTAATGCATTCAATTCTATTCAGGTGCCAAAGAAATCTCTCAAGATCATTAAGCTGTATATTCAAATTTTAAATGCTTATTTACTTTTCTAGCACTTAACTCACAATTATTTGCTCTAGAAACCTTCATAATTGCAGGATGTTTTCACATTTTATCAACCAAACTTGTAATCATAAGGCTAGGCAATTTCTAATGTCACACCAGCTAAAGAATTAATTATAAAATACTATGGATGCCTATAAGAAAACCAGGAAGATACTTTTATCAAATGTTTGGGAACAACGGAAGAAGCAGACAATCAATATCTGATCTACGAGGAACTCATTTATTGTACCTGTTTTATATCACAGCTTGAAACAGTATTCAAGATGTTCAAGTGGTAACAGGATAATTAGTAATTTGAAATATTTTTTTAGCTTGAACCTTAGACTTAGGTCTAAGTCTCCTAAGGAAACCCCTGTAATGTAAAATTTATTGCATAGCTTTTCTTGTATCTTCATTACTTACAAGATTTCATATGCAATTAAATATTTAAAAATGTTAAATTAAAATACACAACTTCTAAAATAAAAATTTCAGATAAAAATGCCAAAATAAATCAAATGTATGGAAGTTCAGAGCTGTGGAGTCTATATCGGTAAAAATATACAAACTCCAAAATAAAAATATTCAAAAATAATTTTATTTCGTAATATTTAATATTTTTTGGCAATAAATTAAAAACATCAAAAGTTTAAATCAATAAGTATCGATATAAAAATATTACTATTTATGCCAGTATCAGCATTCGACGTACTGACTCCACAGCCATGTATAAGATACATCACTTTTTTAATGCATTCAATTCTATTCAGGTGCCAAAGAAATCTCTCAAGATCATTAAGCTGTATATTCAAATTTTAAATGCTTATTTACTTTTCTAGCACTTAACTCACAATTATTTGCTCTAGAAACCTTCATAATTGCAGGATGTTTTCACATTTTATCAACCAAACTTGTAATCATAAGGCTAGGCAATTTCTAATGTCACACCAGCTAAAGAATTAATTATAAAATACTATGGATGCCTATAAGAAAACCAGGAAGATACTTTTATCAAATGTTTGGGAACAACGGAAGAAGCAGACAATCAATATCTGATCTACGAGGAACTCATTTATTGTACCTGTTTTATATCACAGCTTGAAACAGTATTCAAGATGTTCAAGTGGTAACAGGATAATTAGTAATTTGAAATATTTTTTTAGCTTGAACCTTAGACTTAGGTCTAAGTCTCCTAAGGAAACCCCTGTAATGTAAAATTTATTGCATAGCTTTTCATGTATCTTCATTACTTACAAGATTTCATATGCAATTAAATATTTAAAAATGTTAAATTAAAATACACAACTTCTAAAATAAAAATTTCAGATAAAAATGCCAAAATAAATCAAATGTATGGAAGTTCAGAGCTGTGGAGTCTATATCGGTAAAAATATACAAACTCCAAAATAAAAATATTCAAAAATAATTTTATTTCGTAATATTTAATATTTTTTGGCAATAAATTAAAAACATCAAAAGTTTAAATCAATAAGTATCGATATAAAAATATTACTATTTATGCCAGTATCAGCATTCGACGTACTGACTCCACAGCCATGTATAAGATACATCACTTTTTTAATGCATTCAATTCTATTCAGGTGCCAAAGAAATCTCTCAAGATCATTAAGCTGTATATTCAAATTTTAAATGCTTATTTACTTTTCTAGCACTTAACTCACAATTATTTGCTCTAGAAACCTTCATAATTGCAGGATGTTTTCACATTTTATCAACCAAACTTGTAATCATAAGGCTAGGCAATTTCTAATGTCACACCAGCTAAAGAATTAATTATAAAATACTATGGATGCCTATAAGAAAACCAGGAAGATACTTTTATCAAATGTTTGGGAACAACGGAAGAAGCAGACAATCAATATCTGATCTACGAGGAACTCATTTATTGTACCTGTTTTATATCACAGCTTGAAACAGTATTCAAGATGTTCAAGTGGTAACAGGATAATTAGTAATTTGAAATATTTTTTTAGCTTGAACCTTAGACTTAGGTCTAAGTCTCCTAAGGAAACCCCTGTAATGTAAAATTTATTGCATAGCTTTTCTTGTATCTTCATTACTTACAAGATTTCATATGCAATTAAATATTTAAAAATGTTAAATTAAAATACACAACTTCTAAAATAAAAATTTCAGATAAAAATGCCAAAATAAATCAAATGTATGGAAGTTCAGAGCTGTGGAGTCTATATCGGTAAAAATATACAAACTCCAAAATAAAAATATTCAAAAATAATTTTATTTCGTAATATTTAATATTTTTTGGCAATAAATTAAAAACATCAAAAGTTTAAATCAATAAGTATCGATATAAAAATATTACTATTTATGCCAGTATCAGCATTCGACGTACTGACTCCACAGCCATGTATAAGATACATCACTTTTTTAATGCATTCAATTCTATTCAGGTGCCAAAGAAATCTCTCAAGATCATTAAGCTGTATATTCAAATTTTAAATGCTTATTTACTTTTCTAGCACTTAACTCACAATTATTTGCTCTAGAAACCTTCATAATTGCAGGATGTTTTCACATTTTATCAACCAAACTTGTAATCATAAGGCTAGGCAATTTCTAATGTCACACCAGCTAAAGAATTAATTATAAAATACTATGGATGCCTATAAGAAAACCAGGAAGATACTTTTATCAAATGTTTGGGAACAACGGAAGAAGCAGACAATCAATATCTGATCTACGAGGAACTCATTTATTGTACCTGTTTTATATCACAGCTTGAAACAGTATTCAAGATGTTCAAGTGGTAACAGGATAATTAGTAATTTGAAATATTTTTTTAGCTTGAACCTTAGACTTAGGTCTAAGTCTCCTAAGGAAACCCCTGTAATGTAAAATTTATTGCATAGCTTTTCATGTATCTTCATTACTTACAAGATTTCATATGCAATTAAATATTTAAAAATGTTAAATTAAAATACACAACTTCTAAAATAAAAATTTCAGATAAAAATGCCAAAATAAATCAAATGTATGGAAGTTCAGAGCTGTGGAGTCTATATCGGTAAAAATATACAAACTCCAAAATAAAAATATTCAAAAATAATTTTATTTCGTAATATTTAATATTTTTTGGCAATAAATTAAAAACATCAAAAGTTTAAATCAATAAGTATCGATATAAAAATATTACTATTTATGCCAGTATCAGCATTCGACGTACTGACTCCACAGCCATGTATAAGATACATCACTTTTTTAATGCATTCAATTCTATTCAGGTGCCAAAGAAATCTCTCAAGATCATTAAGCTGTATATTCAAATTTTAAATGCTTATTTACTTTTCTAGCACTTAACTCACAATTATTTGCTCTAGAAACCTTCATAATTGCAGGATGTTTTCACATTTTATCAACCAAACTTGTAATCATAAGGCTAGGCAATTTCTAATGTCACACCAGCTAAAGAATTAATTATAAAATACTATGGATGCCTATAAGAAAACCAGGAAGATACTTTTATCAAATGTTTGGGAACAACGGAAGAAGCAGACAATCAATATCTGATCTACGAGGAACTCATTTATTGTACCTGTTTTATATCACAGCTTGAAACAGTATTCAAGATGTTCAAGTGGTAACAGGATAATTAGTAATTTGAAATATTTTTTTAGCTTGAACCTTAGACTTAGGTCTAAGTCTCCTAAGGAAACCCCTGTAATGTAAAATTTATTGCATAGCTTTTCATGTATCTTCATTACTTACAAGATTTCATATGCAATTAAATATTTAAAAATGTTAAATTAAAATACACAACTTCTAAAATAAAAATTTCAGATAAAAATGCCAAAATAAATCAAATGTATGGAAGTTCAGAGCTGTGGAGTCTATATCGGTAAAAATATACAAACTCCAAAATAAAAATATTCAAAAATAATTTTATTTCGTAATATTTAATATTTTTTGGCAATAAATTAAAAACATCAAAAGTTTAAATCAATAAGTATCGATATAAAAATATTACTATTTATGCCAGTATCAGCATTCGACGTACTGACTCCACAGCCATGTATAAGATACATCACTTTTTTAATGCATTCAATTCTATTCAGGTGCCAAAGAAATCTCTCAAGATCATTAAGCTGTATATTCAAATTTTAAATGCTTATTTACTTTTCTAGCACTTAACTCACAATTATTTGCTCTAGAAACCTTCATAATTGCAGGATGTTTTCACATTTTATCAACCAAACTTGTAATCATAAGGCTAGGCAATTTCTAATGTCACACCAGCTAAAGAATTAATTATAAAATACTATGGATGCCTATAAGAAAACCAGGAAGATACTTTTATCAAATGTTTGGGAACAACGGAAGAAGCAGACAATCAATATCTGATCTACGAGGAACTCATTTATTGTACCTGTTTTATATCACAGCTTGAAACAGTATTCAAGATGTTCAAGTGGTAACAGGATAATTAGTAATTTGAAATATTTTTTTAGCTTGAACCTTAGACTTAGGTCTAAGTCTCCTAAGGAAACCCCTGTAATGTAAAATTTATTGCATAGCTTTTCATGTATCTTCATTACTTACAAGATTTCATATGCAATTAAATATTTAAAAATGTTAAATTAAAATACACAACTTCTAAAATAAAAATTTCAGATAAAAATGCCAAAATAAATCAAATGTATGGAAGTTCAGAGCTGTGGAGTCTATATCGGTAAAAATATACAAACTCCAAAATAAAAATATTCAAAAATAATTTTATTTCGTAATATTTAATATTTTTTGGCAATAAATTAAAAACATCAAAAGTTTAAATCAATAAGTATCGATATAAAAATATTACTATTTATGCCAGTATCAGCATTCGACGTACTGACTCCACAGCCATGTATAAGATACATCACTTTTTTAATGCATTCAATTCTATTCAGGTGCCAAAGAAATCTCTCAAGATCATTAAGCTGTATATTCAAATTTTAAATGCTTATTTACTTTTCTAGCACTTAACTCACAATTATTTGCTCTAGAAACCTTCATAATTGCAGGATGTTTTCACATTTTATCAACCAAACTTGTAATCATAAGGCTAGGCAATTTCTAATGTCACACCAGCTAAAGAATTAATTATAAAATACTATGGATGCCTATAAGAAAACCAGGAAGATACTTTTATCAAATGTTTGGGAACAACGGAAGAAGCAGACAATCAATATCTGATCTACGAGGAACTCATTTATTATACCTGTTTTATATCACAGCTTGATATAGTATTCAAGATGTTCAAGTGGTAACAGGATTAGGATAATTATTAATTTGATATTTCTTTAGCTTGGATCTTTGACTTCTACTGCAATGTGAAATTGCATGGCTTTACATGTATCTTCATTACTTACAAGATTTCATATGCATTTAAAAACCTTTAATCATATATTTAAAATTAAAATATACACAACTTCTAAAAAGTTTCAAACAAAAATGCCAAAATAAATAAAATGTATGTAAGATCAGGTAAAAATCAATTAAAAATTATTGATATAAAAATATCAATATTTGTCAGTATAAGCATCTGACATCAAGGGCATGTGTAAGACATATATCATTTGTTTAATTCGAGGATCATTTTAATGCACATGTGCCAAAAAATCTAATCTCACAAGTTCATTAAGCTGTATATTCAAATTTAAAATGCTCATCAACTATTCTGGCACTAATTATTTGCTCTAGAAACCTTCATAATTGCAGGATGTTTTCATTAAGCTGTATATTCAAATTTAAAATGTTCATCAACTATTCTGGCACTAATTATTTGCTCTAGAAACCTTCATAATTGCAGGATGTTTTCACTTATTATCAAACAAACTTGTAATCATAAGGCTAGGTAATTTCTAATTATCTCACACCAGCTAAAGAATTAAATATAAAACATTACAGAAGGCTATAAGAAAAGTAGGAAGTTACTTTTATCAAATGTTTGAGAACAACGGAAGAAGCAGACAAGCAATATCTGATCTACGAGGATCATTTATCGTACCCACTTTATATCACAGCTTGAAATAGTATTCAAGATGTTCAAGTGGTAACAGGATAATTAGTAATTTCATATATCTCTTTAGATTGAACCTTGGACTTCTAAGGTCCAAGTCTTCTAAGAAAAGACTTTGTAAAATTTATTACATGGCTTTTCATGCATCTTCATTACTTACAAGATTTCATATATAATTAAATAAACCTTTAATTATATATTTAAAAATTTCAAATTAAAACACACAACTTCTAAAATAAGTTTCAACCAAAAATGCCAAGATAAATCGGTACAGATTTGATAAAGAATTTGGTTTTTGATGCTTTTCTCTGAAGTGATAAATCGCCAAATGTGGCGCAAAATGTCCAGAAGTTTTTTTTCCTGGGAACCCCCTTTCAGCTTTGGCCATTTTATTTTTGTGTTGTTGCTGTGTGGAAACCCCAGGTCGTCCGACTAATCCAGGACTTGAGTAGCTATTTGGAGGACCAGGTGTTGTTGCTGCGTGTAATAAAATAATGTAGAAGCAGAAAATTTACATAGAAATAATGATCGTTCTCCAATGACAGGAATGTGGAAAGTCATTTGTGTAATTTGGATATTTACACATGTTAAGTTTTGGATTTCATTAAACCAAGTACTGTGTTTTGATTTTGATTTAAGCATGGCTTCTGCCTTGTTTTAGAGGGTAATTTAAAGTGTAATTTCTCGACTGTATTCAATTTTATGATTTTCATGTCCGCATAAGTTTTGAAATTTTGTTAAAGTATAATATTTTTTCTAAGTATCGTTTTTTTTAAATTTCTCTAGAGTACAAAATTTTTCCAAAGTCTTGTTATTGCTTAAATTTCATTAAAGTACAATAGTTTTTCTTAGATTTTTTAAATTTCATTAAGTACAATATATCTTTTTGTTTCTTTAAAATTTCTTTAAAGTAGAATATATTTTCTAAAACTTATATTTAAAGTATATAATTTTTTTTAAGTATCGTTATTTTTAAAATTCCATTAAAAGTACAATATTGGTTTTGAGTTATTTTCTACGCGAGACTTTATGCGGTCCTATTCACCACATAAAAAAAAAAAATACTTTTGAATTGTGATGCGAAAACTATTTTTTATAGCTACTCGTGAAGTTTTGTGCGATTTTTTTTATGCGGTCACTATCCACTGCACAAAAATAAGTTTAAGTGTACAATCGTTTTTCGAAGTATCGACTTTTCTTAATTATTTTACACTTATTTATGGCAGAATTTTTAATTATATGTTTATATTTGTTATGCGCAATGCCCAAGATGGCATCTGTTAGGACTTCATTCTTGGCAACAAAGAAAAAAATGGCAGATTTCACCAAATTCTATATACAATCTGTTGTCTTTTTTTAAATATTTATGTACATTTTACGTTTTCATGCATTTTATTTTTAATTGTACATTTTTATTTTTGTTATGCACAAAGCCCATAACAGCATCCTTAAAATGGTGGATTTTGCCAAATTCTTTATAACAAATCTGTTGCAATAAATCAAATGCATACAAGATCAGAGCTGTGGAGTCTAAGTCAATAAAAACTTAAAACTATTTTAAAATAATTTTATTGAGATATTTAACATTTTCAGGATAAAAACAACAAAAAAAGGTATAGATATTACTATTTATGTCAGTATTGGTATTTAACATACCGAGTTCACAGCCCTGTGTAAGATGCATAATTTGTTTTATTCATTTTACTGCTCGAGTACCAAAGAAAACTCGCAAGTTCATTAAGCTGTATACTCAAAATCTAAAATTTTTAAATGCTCATTTACTTTCCTAGCATTTAACTCACAATTATTTGCTCTAGAAACCTTCATAATTGCAGGATGTCTTCACATATTATCAAGCAAACTTGTAATCATAAGGCTAGGTAATTTCTAGTTATTTCACACCAGCAAGATATTTTCATCAAATGTTTGGGAACAACGGAAGAAGCAGACAATCAATATCTGATCTACGAGGAACTCACTCATTGTACCTGTTTTTATATCACATCTTGAAATAATATTCAAGATGTTCAAGTGGTAACAGGATTAGGATAATTACTAATTTGGTATTTCTGTAGCTTAGATCTTGGAACTTATGTATGCAAGATCAGAGCTGTGGAATGTCAGTAAAAATAAAAACTGCTATTTAAAAATAATTTCATTTTGCAATACTTAATATTTTTAGGCAATAAATTAAAAGCATCAAATGTTCAAATCAATTAAAAATTGGAGCTGGCGATCATAGAAGTTATAAAATTGGTCACGAATGTCCAAAATCTCACAATGAAATTTGAGTGTTTCCGATCTTATAGCTGTAAATCAGTCTTCCTGCGATTATAAATCTGTTCCTCTGTAAACCTGTCCATGAAATCGGGCCTCGCACATGGCGACTGCTTCTGCTCCATGAGGGAGATGACCAATGATTATTATCATATAATATGCAAAAACTATTTTTCAAACATATTACTCATGAAATGGACTTCTTTGTAGCAGTATATCGTGGAAAACAGCAATTGTGCGCGATTCTTAGTATATCTCATTTAATTGCAAAAATATCTTCCACCACTAATGCAATCTGTTTACAGTAAATAAGTAGAATAGCCCACGCCTCATTTTTTTAAGTACAAAATTTGTGCCAGTTGGCACGTTTTGAAATTGACTCATCCTAACTCAAGTGATGTAGTTTCCGGTGTTAATAGGCTCCTACCAACCTGATGTATTCTACAGTTTTATTAACTGAAATTTTTAGTCTGATTTCTTCACCAATCTGGTAGCCTACGACTTTCCAGACATCCAATCAGCACGCGGAATAGTATTTCAATAATAATCTGCGTATTTCATCAGATCTTTCTGCGCGAAAGTTGGTTTTGTGGATCTTTATCGATCAATTTCACAGATTTGTTTTGCAGCAAACTTTTGTGGAATATATATATATTTTTTTCCAAGTAATTAACATGCATAAAGATTTTCATTAGTTTTGATTGCAGATTAAGTTTCTAAATGGCATCTGGTAAGTGGCAAATGGATTCAAGCGAATGTTCTATAAAACATGTTAGAGTGGATAAAAATGAGTCAGGCATAAAATTTTATTATATGCTCGAAGGTCAGAGAGCAGTAATTGGTGTGTAATGAAAGGTTTAATGAGTGATAGATATGAACAGGGCTCGAAATTAACAGTGGTCCGAGACCACAAAAACACTCAATGGACCAGGAGAATATAAATTATATTGGTCAGTCAGATTAGTAACCTTTTATTCTCATTTCCCTCTCGTAAATTAAATTTACCCCTCAGCATTTATATAAACAAAGACGATATTCAACAGTCTGGGGAAAGTAAACAATACTGCTTCAGTGTTTGTAATTTTGTCACCCCCATCTCTCTCCCCCCGCAAGACGTCTGGCTATTTTGACCTCCCTACCAGGCTTTGGGAAATCGGCAAAATCTAGCCCGTCCTCGAAAACTGCTATTAACATTTTTTACCCATCCTCCCAAGAATTTTTTTTTCACATTATATTCTTTAACATGTGTGCTCAAATACATCGCATAACAATAATAAATTAGAAGCAACTGCCTCACGATTAAGTGCGGTAACTGCATATTCATACACTACCCCCACAGCTGCCGCAGTCTGATAAAGGACGGAACCCGTCGGAATTCCGATCTATGGGTGGGTGCAGAGGGGTAACAGATGTTAGGAATCTCTTTCCAATGTTTGGTAATTTGAAGGAATGGTAAATAAATAATCATATAAATCCTCTTGTCCCTAAGCAGTTTAAACATCATTGACACACTTTGAACTGAATAGATGTTTCATACCTTAACTTCAGTTGTTCGACAACTGGAACAAATGCCATGTCTGCATGTGCCAAAATACGAAATTTTGGCACATGCAGACCTCAAAAAGGTGCACAGAACAAGCCACTTCGATCGTGAGCGCACTATCTATCGCATTTTCGTTTAGTCATCGGATTCACTGGGTGGGGGATAAGGGGAGAGAAAATAACTAGCACCTGTAGTTACAATGCAGACCTGACGGCTCTCCTACAAAGAAGGCGTTGATAATGCACACTAGCTAAGTTTATAAAGGGGCGGAGGAATTTGCAGACAATTTTCATTTATGGCACGGGAAAGGGCGGCTTTCGCCATAATTTTGTGATACCTTGTTATTTATTTATGGAATTTAATTTTTAATTGAACTAGGTATGGAATTTATGGAAATCCACATAACATTCCACATGTAATTTATTTTATTTTATAATTTATTGAAGTCCCGCGTACGGACCAGTAACAAAGGTTGTGGACCACTGAAGACACTGGTCCTTTGGACCAGTGATTTCATTTTTCTAATTTCTACCCCTGTATGAATGTCCCAAGTGAGGAGATGCGAAGAAATTGTGTGAAAGATAGAGATCGATTGATGGTTTTGAATGGAGGTTTAGAAAGAAATCGAGTGATAAGCATGATGTATGTAGAAGTGTGAGAAAGGGTACGTAGTTTAAAAGTTAAATATAATTGAGATTTTAACTTTAACGTGGTTTGGAAATATTGAATGCAAGGTTATTATGAATTATTTGAATGTCGCGGGAAAAGCTGTTACACATTGGAAACAGTTTTGCTGCTACATTTGCACGAGTGCTTTTTTAAAAAATAGAAGTAAGATTGGGAGGGGGGGGGGGGGAGATGATGTGATTGTGGAGATAGATGAGAGTAAGTTTGGGAAAAAGTATGGAAGAGGAAAGCCGGTGGAGGGACAGTGGGTGTTTGGGAGGGGGGGGGGGGTTGAAAGGGGAACTAATAAATGCTTTTTTGCTAAAGTTTCTAACAGGTTGTTGAGACCCAGACCGTCCGACCTACCAGAAAGGTGTAAGGTAACTGTATGGACGGCCGGGAAGTGCCACCCAATTTAGACCGGAATCCAGTGGGGGAGGCATCCACAGGGACCGTACCCTCCTTCCCCTACCACCAACCTCTCAGAAGGACTTACGGACCCACATGTTTAACGTGATCGTACTCCGCATGAACACAGTGGCATTTGTGGCAGCGTGCAAATCTAGCGCGCAAACCACGGGGATACCGCACCCGAGATGGCCAACAGCACGCGGCGTTCCGAGGTGGTCACCCACCAAGTACTAACCGCGCCCGATGCTGCTTCACTTCGGTGATCTAACGAGAACCAGTGTTTTCAGCACGGTACGGCCGTTGGCCCTAGGTTTCTAACAGGTGAAGTAAATGTTTGCTGAATGTGATCGAAAAATATGTTGAGAAGGGGACATTGATAATATCGGACTGTTGGAAGGCATATGATTGTCTTTTAACATAAAGGCTTCATGCACCTTCAGGTAAATCACAGTTATCATTGCATACCAATTCCATTGAAGGAACTTGCCAGACAGCAGAGTGGGGTAATGTAGAAGCAGAAAAAATGGTGCATATTGGTATTTTAAAAAAAAATTTTGATATATTACAGGTACATAAAAGTAGAAAACAAAAAATTCCTCTAAATGTTTTATATAATTTTAAATATACATATACAGCTTAAAAGTTTAAATAAAAATTTTTTATTTTGCAAGAGTTATTAAAATTGTTTTTAAACTTGGCACTGTTGATTTTGTAATATTACATTTTCTGATTATATAACATTACAAAAATAAAAATTTATGTACCAAATATGATTACAAACTTTCTCTCTAAATCAACATTTCTTAAAAAATGTTTTTATTATATTATAATATCTAAGTTTCCTTTCCTAAATGTACATTTCAGATAAAATAAGTTTCTTTCTACCATATTAAAATTACATGCTACTCATTTCTATCAAAATCCACATACCACTTTTCTTTAAACAGAATCAGCCGTTTACTTACTAACCATTTGCCAATTGATTTGAAATGAACAGAGATTTTGTTGTCTACTAAGGGCAAGGGGGCCACTTTACTCAATCTCATATGCTATAACAGGGTTCGACAAATTCTGGGCATGAGGTCGCCTAAAAATTAGATATGACTAGAAATTTTGGATTAAAAATCTAAAAATTAACAGCGAAACTAGAATTTAAAATAAATTTTAAGAAATTGCTAGACAGAAAATTTGACTATAATTTACTTTGACAATTTTTATGTTCCTTATTATTTTAAAACGGGGAATAACACAAAATGAAAAATGGCCAAGGTCGGAAAGAATGCCGGGAAGGGAAACCGGCGTAAATGCCCCTCAAATACTGTGTTTTTTCTCCCATTAGCAGTCTAGGCAGCCCGGATATGGAGGCGCCACAGATGTTCTGACCAGCCGTTGACTTATTGCAGTCCGCACCTTGTATTCACAGTGTACACTTGTTTTGTTTGAAGTGGGAGAATTGTATATTTATTGGTAACTTTTAGCAATGAACAAGAGAATAGAAAAAAAAGAAAATGTATTTTACCCGAAAAAGAAAAAGGTAATGCTGTTCAACAAATTTCTTTCTTTTTCCACAACAGCCATCCAAACAGTTACCTTACACCTTTCTAGTAGGTTGGACGGTCTGGGTCTCAACAACAAACAGCCGGCAATGTTAAGTTACTCAATTTTCTTAAAATTCACAAAAGCCTTGTTTTGTAACGTTTTTAGGAGCGTTATTCAAATTAAATTACACTATCATTTACATTAAAAACTCTTCAAATCACAGTAGCAAACGCCCCTCCGGTGAGAGGAGTCTATTTCTAAACACCGACAAATACGTCATTTAGGATAGGTGAGGCCAATTTCAAAACACAGGAGAATGCGCCAACTTTGTGAGATATTTACTATAAGTGTTTTGTACCATGCCTCCCCCATTTTCTACAAAGAATTGGTAGAAATTAGGATTTGAGAGACAAAACATTAAATGTTAACATTGTTTTGTAACTATTGTACTGCAATCTGCTTTCAACATTAAAAATAGCAATTATGTGGCCTAAATGATTTAAAATATTGAAAGGCGCAGCTTTTACACCCCTACCAGAGGCTACGCCCCTTGGAAACCCCCACAATTTCAATACTTTTTAAATGAGACAGCACCGCATACTCTCAATTTTCTTCAGGACAGCCCTGGACAAAGGGTACAATAGTTTATTTTGCAGATTATCAGGGCATGGGACAAGCATTTGTTCTGCAGATATAGTATGGCAACATTTATTTTCAATTCTCAACTCAAAATGTGCCTGTAGAGGTTATAAATCAATCTGAAATGTACATCGCGCGTCACCTTACTTTCTGCTATGGTGCATAATTAAGTTATTAAAATAACCCAAGACTGACAAAAATTAACAGGAAGATATTTAGCAAATAGAAATAAGGAGATTGTTGGTATTTATTACCTTTCTCCAAGCTTCTGACATTCAAACTTGTTAAAGTAATTCGGATTCTGTGATTGAGCCAATTCTGACCTTCTTCAACACCAGGTTTCATAGAGTCTTTGTACGTTGCCTAATTCCAGAAGATAAAAAAAATGATACATGTTCCAACAACTATAATATTTTACATTCAGCAGACACATGTCATGATTATTTTCTATATTTTACAAATACAAACGAACGATTGAATCATTTTCTCATTGTCGACTATGAAGAGCTTTAGGGTTAGGCTATCGCCACGTGCAAAAATGTCGATAATTTAAATTGAATAGATCAGCAGACTACGAAATATATAGCACAATATGAAGGACATATACATACCATTTTTATAAAAACTGGCCGACTTAATCAATTTCAAGAAAATGTAAGAAAATTGAACAGCGGTGAGCCAGACCCGAAAACGAATTGAAAATTACAGCGTGTTAAAACGTTGAGAAGTAGAGATGTTGAGAAGTAGACATTGTGTCTGATAATATTTTTACAGTTAGAGAAGTTTAACTGTTAATTCTACGAAAATCGGGTATTAAACATATTAATGCTTTAGTAATTTCTTATTATTCATAGTTCATTTTATAAAAATATTAGAAATTATTGAAGCGGATATAACATAGTATATGTAAAAATTAAAAATACAAATAGAAAACAAAAATCTATTACTTTCTCAAAATTGGAGTTATATAATAAAATTAAAAATTTTAATGTTTAAAATATTGAATTCTGAGTGAAATTGCCTTTTGGCCAAATTTTATAGGCATTACCTTCGTGTAAACTGGCATTACCGCTTTTGAGTACCGTCGTCATCAATTTAAGCAGACATGGCTACTGAATTTGCGGTTTGTTTTATAATTAATTTCAATATGTATAAATATTTTCTTTATAATGTACAGTGATTAAAAGAAATTTTAACTTAGGATTCATACGATAATTTCCTTGTATATTTTGAAAACTAGTACTCTGTCTTTAGTAAATATACAAATATTAAAACTTACTAAAATCCCTACTTGTTCCCTAATGTTCTTGAAAAAATGATCATTTAGGAATTCAAATTTAAACGTTTCATGCATTGTTTTTCCTACATATTCTCATTCTTTAAATCTTTAGTACAGCACTGCATAAAATTGTTATGCGGTGGTATATTATTTAATAGCTATTTGATGTTTGTTATTCTCTGGTATGAAGAATTAAGATCAAAATTCAGGGTTATTTAATTTGTTTCTATTAATTTAATATACTTTGAAAAAATTTTAAACTACAAATATGGAAAATTTGTATTTTTGTAGAATTGAAAAATACATATAATTTGTTTTTGTGTAATTTTATGGCACAATCACGTAAATGCAGCCAATGTTTTGGAAATGCTTCGTCATGTGGAATCTTTTTTGATTAAATTTTTTCGCATTCGCTTTTTTATACAATTATTTCAATTTCAAATATTTTAGTGAAACTTGATAATATTTTATTAAAAATGTTCGCTAACTAGATGAGAAGTTAAATTTATGATCTAAAAAGTTGATAAACAAAGTTTTCAAGTCAAATAAAGTGTACATCTAGGTGTACATCCTTATAGAAGGCAGACCATTTCGGTAAATACACTAAATATGTCACGAAATCAAAAAAACTGATACCAAATATTAGATGTTATCGGATTACCGAAGATCTGATATCAAATACAGTACGGATTAGATTGATATTATGTCTGGAAAATTTATGATTGTTGTAAAATCGTGTGTGAAATTATTTCAGGCATTATTTATAATTAGCCCTTTTTATAAATATTCAAAAATGAATAGAATATACATGGATTTATAATACGCATGGCAATAATTTAATATGCTCTTAGGAAATCATAATAAAGGAATAATCGCTAACTGTGGTTTGTAGCTAGTTTGTTACTTTTTTAAACAATTGAAAAAACAAACGGTACTTACGTATTATCGCAACCATGACAAAACGTAATTGATGTATCGTCCAATAAAGGTCCCGATCGATTCCAAGGACAACATGCAACAAAGTGATCTGTATGAGGACCCACGTTCGAGCGGGCTCGAACTGGTTGGGGGACGTACGCACCGCTGGGACTGTGTCGTCAGACAGGCCGGCTTCGCCGGACCAAGTCACAGAGCATACTAGACTCGCTTCTGTGTTTTTCTCAAGCAGTTCGACGTGGGTCCTCATACAGATCACTTGGCTGCATGTTGTCACGGTCCTTGCGCCGTGCGACGGTCCCAGAAGCGAGTCTAGTATGCTCTGTGACTTGGTCCGGCGAAGCCGGCCTGTCTGACGACACAGTCCCAGCGGTGCGTACGTCCCCCAACCAGTTCGAGCCCGCTCGAACGTGGGTCCTCATACAGATCACTTTGTTGCATGTTGTCCTTGGAATCGATCGGGACCTTTATTGGACGATACATCAATTACGTTTTGTCATGGTTGCGATAATACGTAAGTACCAAACAAACTGTGTCTTTTGTACATTTGCACTGGCTACTAAGTGAGAATGCTCTAAATAAATGTCTGATTAATCACTCGTATCATAAATAAGTGCCAGTCATCTAAATAGCTCCTAAAAGCCATAGCTGCTCATAGTGCCATGTTTGCTGTCTGGTCAAGTTTGTATCCCATCATCGGCGACATATGTAAAAAGCCTTAACTTTCAATAGCTTTCTTGCAGTATCTGTGGACTACATATCCGTCCACTGTGCATATGCAGACATATGCAGTGTACACCAATGCATCAGGAATAACTCAGCCTAAATAAGCACCTGTTACATGCCTTGTTGACATAGAGTTCTTTGGCCTTTGTTACTTTAACTTCTTTGTTACTTTAGCCTTTATTAAGACTATATAGCCTTTGTTCATAAGTGTTCACTATTATACATAATACCACCTGGAAAGATGACACTTATATGAATCGAGAAGCTATTACAGATAAGAGCTCTTTGGGATACAGTAGACCAAATAAGTCAACTCTACTTCGTGGTTATCCTTCTATATTACTGGAGGTGGCTACTTTTTGGAAATGCCAATCCCATGGCTGTAAATATTCCTTTTCTCTTTGAACTGAGTGGTCAATTGCAAAAGTTCTGATAGCCAGGTGTTTTTGTTATTAGTGTAAAAATGTTTCTTGGATAGGCTAATCCGGAGATTAGGTCACCTTGGTTAAATCGGAGAAGACGCCACGCACTTTGTGAGGTTAAATCGGAGAAGACGCCACGCACTTTGTGAGCGCTTTATGTTGCAATCTGGTAACCTCTTGTATCGGATGTTTTCGGCGGAAATTGTGTAACATCCAATAAGAATACGTTTTTGTGTTTGCTACAGTTTTTTGATGTAAAAGAACATTTCTATCAATATTTTTGGCCATTGTTGTGCGTGTTTGCTTGTTCTTTCGTTATATGATTTATTTTGGAGAAAGTGATTTTGCTACGTGCGATATGCACAGATAAAATTGTAGCATATTCTGTGTCTGGGCGCCGCAGGCGACCGTTCCTAATAAACCGGAGATCACTGGGGGCCCCGTTCCGGTGTAGAACGACCTTTAGGTCGAACCCCTGCCCTTGTACGGACCACCGATACATCCGTTCCACAATTTTCGATCTTTAGATCGAATCCCAGCCCTTACACGGACCTGTAGGTCGAACCCCTTCCTTTATATGGATCCTCAGTTAGATGGAGAAAGCGATCTTGATACGTGCGATATGCACAGATAAAATTGTAGCATAAAAATATTAAATTTTACAAAAATCTGATTTTGGAACGTTTACATGAGTATTATTAATTTTTTTTATTCTGCAGTTTTATAAAGTTATTTAATTTTCTTAAAATACACAAAAATCTGATTTTGTAACGTTTTTTTGAGTATTATTCACTGTTATTTAAGTTAAATTAAATTATGATTTATATTAGAAAATCTTGTTTAGAACAAACACAATAGTCTGTCTTTAGAAATAGGGTTCTTCTACCAAAACATCATTTTGCTAGGAGGAGCCTATTTCTAATGACGGTAAATGACATCACTGAGGATGGGTGGAGCCAATTTCAAAACACGGAAGAAAGCGCCAACCACAGGCCAACTTGGCCGGATTTTGTACTTAGAAAAAAATTTGCGGTGACCTGATCTCCGGATTTACCCTTGGATAAAGAGGAGCTTGGTTTGTATGCGAGATAATTAATGGCCCTGTGGGGTAATCCTAAGAACACCGGCCCACCCGAAGGTATACAGGAAATGGCCCTATAGTAAGAAGGATGTGAACAAGATTGAACTGAAATGTGCGATACTTTTTTTTCTGGTTTATTAATCGAAAACTGCATTTTCTGGTTTTTAGTAAAATATAAAGTTAAATAAAATCTTGAAATTTCACAGGAGCACCAGCCCCCACTGAAATTTGACCCCTCTAGGAAATTTCAGTGGGGACTGGTGCTCGTGTGACTCTCTCTCCCCCCCCCCCCCCCCATAGTCGGCTCCTATGGTAGTTAAGTATTTAAATAATATCCATGATTAGATGAACATGCCGTGTACATCGACTGGGACAGTGAGTTTCTGTATCATGTGTTCATGACTGTTGGTAAAAAATATAAATTTATGGTAATGTAAATCTTGTTACTCCTTTTTAAAATGTCTTAAAATTGGGGAAGACAACATAGGTGAACTATTCAACGAGTGCTTTGAATATGAATTTAAAGTACTAGAAAAGGTCTTCTATTAAATAAGCTGCTGAAAAAATATTTAACTTAAAGAAAACTTTGCAGATTGGAAAGATCATTTTCGTATTGTAACAACAATACACATTTCAACTGCATCGTGTGAACAAGAGTTCAGCAGAAACTATGAACAGAACTTCTTGTAATAAACTTAGTAACTGAATATGTTCATATCTTTAAATGATTTTCTATCAAGAACATAGATGAAATAAAAAAACTATTGATCCTTAGTATTTAGTACAAAAACATGTAGATGCATATAATTTCTTTTAAAATATGAATGACAATTTGACATGTAAACAATTTCATATAAATACTTTTGCTTCAATTTTCAGAATATATAGCTTCTCCTTAGCCTGAGTGGGATCAGGGGCGGCAAATAGGGGGCGCGGTCGCGCCCCCAAATTTTTCCTCATCGTCTATCGGCTTCTCCCTTTTTTTATCGACTGTCCACTGGTCAGTTTTCTCACGCTATGGAGCTTCAAAAGATCCAACCTTCACAGTGAAGTTTCCACTTCCGACTGGAACGAATCCTTTTCAACATGAAAAAATTTGGGTGATGTTATCCTTTTCACTTAAAAATTTCAAGTGTCCGATTAAATTTATGTATAGTTAGCACATGCTCATCCCTTCCTTCCGCTAGAAATGCATTTCAGCAGCTCAATGCATTATATTCTTTCATAGAAACATCATATAAAAGACATGCTATTTTCGAAAAGATTCGCTCATCAACAAATACTTTTTCTGGAGGCTCTTCAACTCTACAATCACTAAGTGATACGAGGTGATCTTCCAGAGTTAAAGCCATAAAAGCACCACTTGATAATTTTGAAGTCATGATTTTAACACTGGAAGAATTATCTGAAAACGATTCTCTCAATGGTGGAAGAGCCGAAGCCCTTTTAGCATGCATGACATTGTTCAAATTTTTGTTCATTTCGTTTGTATTGAACAGTGTTTTTGATCAATGCAATACTCTCTCAAAGCATTTTCAGTCATCTGATCTTAATTTTCAGGCTGTGCAAGCTAATATTGAAACGGTTAGTTTTTTTCGTACTGATACATATTTCAATCTAGTGTGCAGTTTTGTGACAGAACTTTGCGAAAAAAATTCTTATTCTGGACCAAAACGGAAAAGGCGTAAAAAAATTCCAAGCGAATTCGGAGGCGGTGAAAAAAATCCCCATGATGATGTTAAATCATATCACAGAATCAATATTCAATATGAAATTGTAGATTCAGTATCTAATGAAATTGAGACAAGATTTAATGAGACCAATATATCTGTTTTGTTTGCCCTTAGTTCAATATTATCCGGGTTAGATGTCGAAAAAGAAAAACAAAATGTTTCAACCATATGCAAATATATGACTTCCAGAAAGAGGGATTGTTGTGTGAATTGCGACTGTTTTATTCAAGGGTGAAGAATGAAAACATAGACCATTCCAATTTTAAAAGTCACCTGGATTATTTTAAAGACCGGAATTTAAAAAAATGTATTTCCTGTCATAACATTATTAGTTAAATTGTTTTTGACTGTACTAATCAGCTCAGCCAGTTGTGAAAGGTCTTTTTAGTGTCTTAGGAAGCTGAAAAATTATTTTCGCAGTACAATGAGACGAGAAAGACTTTCATATTTAGCTGCTTTAGCTATAGAACAGGATATGTGACTGGATTATGATGATATTGTAACAAAATTTTCTCTTCCAGATTCTAAGAACCGGCGTTTAAAACTTCGATAAAAAGTAAATAAATATAGATATTTGTATTTAGAAAAATTATGTTAACAACAATTATGCTAACATAATTATGCACAAAAATTATGTTAACAACATTATTTTTCTCAACATCAATTCAATTTTGTGATTCCCCCCCCCCGTTAACAGACTTTTATTTATTCTGTATTGTGGATTTTCATACATGCAAATCTCGCACCCCCAAATGGAATGCTGAAATGCCGCCCCTGAATGGGATGTGATGTATCCCTGTATGATTGAATTTAGCAATGCTTGGAGTATCTTGCCATCAAAATGTGCCAGTTCATGGCAAAAATAATAATAATTTAGCATATTATATCTAGTGAAAATTTAATTGTATTTTTATTTCTTAGATGGGGCTTAATCACATGAGCAGGTATGTAAGTCCTGTAAATCCTGCCGTTTATCCTCACCTGACCTTAGTTCTACTTGGAATTGGTATTTTCTTCATGGCCTGGTTTTTTGTGTATCCTTTTAGTGTTTTTATATCTTAAATTTGAAAATAATTATTGATCATAAACTTTTGAATTAAATTTATCAATAGAATTCTGTCATACCTAATGCACATTGGTTTTCAAGTATGTTGCTGTAATTTAAAAAGCCTTATTTACAATTCTAGTATCAGAATAAACAGAAGATGTAGCCATTAATGAGAGCCATTTTGTTATACTTAATTTCATATTTTGTTTATGAAAATATACAATATGATGAGATAGCACAAAATAAGTAATAGAATTTTGAAATAAGACACGTTAATAACACTAAAAACTAATATGAGGGGGAAAGCAAATCTGAAACATATAGTGTTCTGGAAAAGCAAAAATCTGTTATGCCTCAAAAGTGTGAAATCTCTCTCAGTTTATTATGCAAAGCTAATTTAAATGCATGGATGCCATCAGTAATTTGCAAAAGCATATTTGTAAACAGGATATACAATTTTCTAATTAGAAATGAAATTTTAACTGTCTTGCCCACAGTTATTCAGAAAATTTAAAAGCTGTTCTAATTTTCATCAAGGGCCTTTATCGAATGATATTTCTGTGTGTATTTATAAAACATTGCTAATTAAAGATAGATTTCATAAAGGCCCTTGTTGAAAATAGTAGTACAAAAAGTTTAAAATGTTATCAATTACATTCACAGAAGTAAGAATTCAGTTTCAAGTAAAACGGTGAAGAATGGTTTTTAACATTTAGTGTTTGTATCTGATGACAATTAGCATTAAGTTGGAAATTAGTACCCTGACCTTTATCTGTTATTGAATTTTAAGAAACCGTAAATAAAAGTGAATGTACTGTTCTGACATTAATCATTACATATACATGTATAACAGCATTCCAGTATGTTCTCAAACGATCATAAAAGAATTTTGATTAACTATAGAATTATTATTGATTAACTGTAGAATATTTTGATTTTGATTAACTGTAGAATTTTTAGAAGAAAAGTGTGAAAATTAAAATAGGAAACTCTTTCACCATCTAATAAAACACAAGTTCTTGAAGAATTCTTAGAAACCATTCAATATTGCCTTATGTCTGTTTAAGGTGCTACAGATGAAAAACTCAGAGCCCTAAATGTTTTAAAAAAGAAAACCTTGACTGGCAAGTGTATATTTCAGTCACATTTAGACAAGTACTTGGCATCATAATCTATATAAATTTATAAAATTGAAAATCTATGTTTATCTCATCATCACGGGAGAATGGCTGTACCGAATTGGATGAAGTTTTCAGGATAGACTTGGAATAGCCCCACTTAAAATTTAGTCCATATTTCGAGTTTCTAGGACCAGAGGTTGTCCAGATATTAATTTAAAATGCACAGTTAAACCTTGCATAGAGATAGCATTATGCAGATGGTATTTTTTCCACCAATTCATTTGAAGAAAATGATATCAAGTCGCTTAGCAACAGATTTAAATCCAATGTGTGTATGCGGCAGACAATTTTTATTAAATCTTTTTGATTTAAATAATAAAGATATGTATATAAAATAAATTTAATTGATATTGCATTTTTGACTGGATAATATCAATTACGGTCGTCAGGTTTAAACATTATTATTGATATTTTCAAGTTATTACACCATTGCTTTATTGTGGCAAAAATTGTTGAAACTCATATATTGTATGTAGTAAAGGTAATCGTCTACAAATGCACGGGTATATCTTCTAATTTATGAGAATATAAGTAGTACATGTATATTGGCATATATTTTAATATATATTGGCATATATTGGAATCAATTATGGCCTTCAGGTATAAAGATGAGGATTATTGATATTTTCAATTTATTACGTTATCTGTTTTATTTTGGCAAAGATTTTTTAGACTCATATTGTAATACGGGTAATGTTCTACTAACACATGGGCTTATATCTTCTAATCTATGACAATATAAGTTGTACAGCTATATCTTCCCATACAAACATTTTGGCATATATTGGAATCAATTACTGCCTTCAGGTTTATTGATATTTTCAATTTATACGTGTAATCTACTAATACGGGGTTAACGTGTAATCTATTATTACAGGTTTTTTAAAGTTCATTTTTAACATTTATCTAATTTATTAGTACTTATAACTATTATATAATTGTTATGAATATCATCATATATTTAAAATTTAAATTATTGTTATATTAATGCATATTCAGTACATTCACTTGTTACTCCGGTCCGCTTAAGTCGTTGAATTTTCTTGGTATTTTGAGTAACGGCTTATCAATGTTTTACTGCACATCATAAAGCAGCTTCTTTTATGCCTTGTCAGGTCTCTAGCCATTAATAACTATCAGAGAATGATGCTCCATAAAATAGTTGTTGGTACTGAAACCAGAGTTTGCAGTAGGACAGTCATTTGTTGGATTATCACAAGTCCAACCTCTATCAGGACCAATGCTAGTGTTTCTTTCAGGAATACATCAGAAGGAAATTCCTCCCTCCCCGGAGACCTTTCATGTTACTGAACTAAATGTAATCTATAATAATAAAAGAAAATGTGTGTAATGAAAAATCTAAACATACGGCCATGAAATTTAGTACACAAGTACTTTAGAGCTCATGACGAGATGTCTTGGGCAAGATTTTTTTTTAATTAGAATTAGTTGTTTTTGAGTTTGTTATTTTAATTTAAAAGAACTATTTTCACTGCAGATTTGTGCCTCCATTTTCTATTGCACAAAACTATTGCTGATAGTGCCATCTGGTGTTGCAATCTTAAACGTAAAACTAAGTCGTTCATTAATTAGCTTTCATTTTTACTTAATGGTAAACATTAGATTACGCATAACTAATGAATGTTAAAAATAATTTAGGTTTATATAAGTAATGTAATACCATTGGGGTAAGCTGAAAAGAACATTTTGTGTATGAATTTTTAATAACTACGAGATTAGGAAATTAGTGCATTTCAAAAGTATAAATTGTAGGGAAAAAATGTAGTGGAGCCCACCCCCCTTTGTATATATTTTAATCTGCGAGTAATTTAATTGTTTTTTCAGGAAACAATTTCATTTCGTTTGATTGAAAGGAGAATGTCTTTTGGCATTCAATATTTAAAATTTTCAACAATACATTGTAAAATTGTTAGAGACCAAAAGTATAATAATACATTTTCCATCTTCATACACTTATCATACACTTTCCAAGAAGAAACACTATAAATAATTTGAAAAATTATCTTTCAAATAAATTTTGAATAAAATCCATACAATTAATAAATAAATTTTAGTAAATTTCTAAAAAAATATTTGTGTTAAATTAAATATATAATATGTTTTGAAGAGAACTCAACTGGTGCTGTCATCTATTGCACAATTTTGGGAATCCATACAATTAACAGACAAATTTAGACAAATTACAAAATAATTTACTGGGAAACATTGAAAAAAATAAAACTAATAAAATATCTACTTTTCATGTTTTGAATACCCAAAATACTTGACTTTAATATTGTGATAAAAAAATATTATGCATTGCCCCAAATGAAATATTGTTTCTGCTGTCGCAGCACATGCACATTGTCGATGTGTAAGAGAAATGTAGTTTTGAACTTTACATGCCACATGTTAATGAGGAATGTAGTTTGATTCTTTATCATTAACTAGAAAATGTACCCGGCATTGCCTGGTATTTAAAATGCAAGTTGATAAATACTACACCAGAACTGACAGCCTATTCATGAAAACCAAAAAATATGTTAACAATATGTTCACTTATAATGAATATAAAATAAACTTTTATGTAAGTGCACACACAGCTATTTCATGTCCGTTCATTTTAAATCCCGGGAAATGCCTGGTACATTTTTTAGTTACTATATAAAATATGTATAGAACTGACTGAGTGAAGGGTTGATGTATAAAACTTATCAGGCATTTCCACTATAGCTAGAATCTTGGCTTTGGTGTCATTCAATCCGCGTCAGCTTTGACACCAAGAAGAAAATCTAAAAATTCAAATTAGGGGTGGTTATGCAAAGGAATAATAAAAAAAACTCAAAACCACTTTGTTAATTATTAAGCAAATCCACTCTAGCTAGAATCTTGCTATTGGTCTCATTCGTCTCATCTCACAGGTCAATGAAAAAAAGTCGAATATTTCTAAAATTTAAATTAAGGGTGATAGTGCAAAGGAATAATCAAATTCGAAACCACTTTTCAAAATGATCGATTCCATTCAAGCTAGAATCTAAATTTTGGTCTCATTCAATCTGTCTCAGCTTATAGATCAATGAATATTCAAAGGGTGATCATACAGAGAAGTTTTCTAAAAACTTGTACGACTTTCCCATCAAAAATAACAAATACACAATTTTATATCCTTTCACCACCAACAATTAAAACTGGTTATCAACAATTTTGATTGTGTTTGTAGGTATCACATTTAATAATCAGTACCCATTGAGTGAGAATGCACAAAGCATACGTGAAATAGATATATAGTAATTACTTCTATATGTGCAAATATTGTGGTTAAAAATTATATTGGAAAACTTGCCATAATGAGGTTTCATTTGACTCCCCCCCCCCCCCTCCTCTAGTCAGAAAGTCCTGAAATAAACACTGACTGAACAGATAGTCAGTCCTATTACAAAAGAAAGATTGAGTTTGAAAAAAGTCTGCTGTTATTATGTTTGAAAGGGAGGAAAAGTATTAAAAAAATAGTTTTCATTAATGTCGATTTTGATGTTTTATTTTTAATTTATAAGTTTTTTATTTTGTCTGATTTGAGTAATAAGGTCCTGATTCATAAATAATTTTTTTAGATGTAATCAAATGATGCATCTGTTTATTTTTTATTTACATTTAGAAAAAGAACTTAGCCAAAATTATAAAATATATAATATGAAACATCCATGCTCCTTCACTACGTTGATTCATTGCTGAATGTAAATCTAATAATAACCAAATGAATATGTACCTAACTAGTTTATTTTAGGATTACTAATTTACATTTATAACATCTTGTTTGGCATAAATTCCAGTTTACACAATTTTGAAATTAAAAGTACAATAAGTATTTTTTTTTTTAATTGAATAAGAGTTTGGAATGCACTTACTCCTACATGATTATTTTTGGTTTTGTGAATCAATATGTTAATAAAAGTTAATAAGATAATATATTTTGTTTTGTGAGATTATTTTAATAAATTTTTGCAATCTTGGCATTTTATTGTTACTGGCCTTTTGACAGGATTCGCATTGTCCTTAAAAATTCTTTAAGAACTCCTTAAATTCACATTTTGATTTTAATGGCCCTTAAAACTCCTTAATTTTGCCAAAAACTCCTTCAAAATTTTGCAGTTCCAATTCCGAAATGGAAAAGAAAAGCGGACAAATGACTGACATGAACCAGCACTGAGGAATATATCAAAATAGAGATTATGGTTTTTTTTTTGGTTTTTTTTTTTATTTCTTTTGCCTCCAAATCCGAATTTTATTAGTGGGATTAAAAGTAGAAACAAAAAGGGAAACAAAACACCTTCTTTCACCTCTTATGATAAAAAAATTAATAAAATAGAAAAGACTGGAAGATTGTTGATTAATGTAGTGCACTTCCCTGCCTACCTGATAAATTACTTGGGTTTTGCTTTCTTTAAAAAGGCAAAATTTTGCTCAGTTATTCTGCATTTGGTGTAAAAATTTTAAAAAGTGGCGAAGACAAGTACTGCTCCACGATATCAGTGTCAGATAGTTCGACCGAGGTTAGTAGGTTTTTGTCAATCTCAACATATTGAAGGAAATCCTTGTTAAATTCTTCCTCACCTTCAGAGATGACACCCTTTTCTTGTGACTCTTCTGATTTATATTCACACACCAAGAAGCAATTTTTGATTGTGTTTGTTGTCACAGATTTCTTAGAAAGTTATGGTTCTTAGAAAGACTTGGACGAATCATCTACATCAATTTCTGTTACAGCTTTTCTGGCCAATTCCTTTCTGTAATGACATTCAAAAGCTTTGATAATTCCCTAATCAAGTGGCTGACTGACACTAGTGGTGTTCGGTGGAAGAAGACTAAAGGTGTTTTCTTGACAGTTCCCGTCATGTTGCACTTCAGAACAGTTACTCATTGTTTAATTTTCTTGAATCCTTCATTGGACTCAGTTTTGAATATATGAGTGTGCTCTGGTAAAGCCTATGAAACAGTCCCGTTTCATCTGTGTTGAAGATCTGAGATGGATCATAGTCTTTCAACAAATCCGGCAAAACATCTGTTTTCCAATAACCTGCAGCGTCAAAATCCGTGTCTTGCTTTTCTCCGTGCAGTTTGCGGTAAACAATGTTGTTTCACTCCTTCCATCTTGTTAGCCAGCCATCAGTAGGAGTGAAGTTTTCAACAGCCATCATTTGAGCGAACTGTTCAGCTTTCTCGCACAAAATTCCATGAAAGCTGGCATACTTGAACCAATCTAGAAGTGCTGACTCAATGTCTGCTGCTTTTCCTACTCGCTTCCGCTTGTGGCTCAAGTTTCTGCTTGCTACAATTTGGGCGCTAATATTGTCTCAGTTCTTAAGCAAACTGCAAAGTTTATAACTTATAACTGCGCTGATAAGGTTTGAATTGAAAGAATATTTTTGAGTTTATTAACCAGCGATTCTAATTTCATTAAGCTGCGGTTTTAACAGTAGTTTGCATTGATTTGATTCCGGTTCTGGCGATGTCTGCCGGGATCCACCACATATGCTGGCTAATCTAATTTTATTAACCAGTGATTTTATTAAATGGTGGGTACTGTATTTATTTCTCAACAAATATGATGTAGGCAGCTTATGACTTTCCCTCCAAACACAAATATTTAGGCTTTCAGAGCTCTTGCATATGTGCACTATTTGCATAAATTGCCCCAATATTTTTAAAGTGACACATTTCAAATATTATCATCAGGTGCGCCAGTATAAATGAATAAATATTTTACTACATGAAATAATTTTCTGTATAAATGGTGGAATTACGCAATTCATTTTGTATCATGATGCAATACTGAAAATCTACAAGTATCTTTTTCCATCCATCTCCATTCTTTAAATATTGTAAAATAGGCAGACTAAATGTGCATATTTTCATATTTTGGTTAATTTTAGAGAAATATTGTGCATAATTAACCAAAAATTGAGTTAATGTTAGAAGTAAGATGATTCTTATAGTTAACATTCACATTCAATGCTTCAAATCTCAAGGCCTATCTCAGCACAATTCATCTAAGCTAATGCATGCATGTTACAGTTAAGTTAAGAGTTGGCCGAGACGTAACCAGAGTTACTTCGAGACTCGAGCCACAGAGACTGAAGTCGTAGCGGTTGCAGAGTCCTAAATAGTGAACTACAGACATGCATATTACAGCATTTACTGGATGGCAGAATCTGCGTAATCCTGTAGCAACAGTGACACCACACTGACACTAAACTTAGATTTGCCTGCTACAAAACAGATATGACTCTTAGTTTTACCTGATACTTATTTGTTATTAATATACAGGGTGTTCAGTGCTATTGGTAGCCAATGGCTATTTCCTCAACCGTTAGTCACAGAGATATACTTCCAATTGCAAAAATGTTTTAAATTTTAAAATCTATTATCTTAGAAACAGTTTAAATCAATAAATACATTTCTGAAAGGAATACGAAATATAAATTTTTATATGGTCCCCCAGGTCCTACCAATTATATTTAGGAAAATCATCCTCATACAATTTTATGCAAAATAAAAAAAAAATCTTCCTTTTACGACCAAAATTCACAGAGTTATGAAGCATTAAACTTTGACTTAAGTCACTTTTCCACGCATAAAAATGTCCTGGGTTCAGGCAACCAACCAATCAGGGACATTATTGACCATTTCTCCAGGCAACTAACCAATCAGGAGCCGTATTGACCATTTCTCAGCACAAAAATTGCTCCAACTTTAAACAGCTATAAATCTGTCAATTTTAGCCGTAAAAGGATGATTTTTTTTTTTATTTTGCATAAAATTGTATGAGGATGATTTTCCTACATGTAATTGGTAGGACCGGGGGATTGTATAAAAATTTATAATTCGTATTTCTTTCAGAAATGCATTTATTGATTTAAACTGTTTCTAAGATAATAGATTTTAAAATTTAAAACATTTTTGCAATTGGAGGTGTATCTCTGTGACTAACGGTTGAGGAAATAGCCATTGGGAACTAATAGCACTGGACACCTTGTATAGTACATGATTGTATAATGGAATTATTTAAAGATATTTGTAATTTAAGCAGCTGCACAGGTGTTAATTAATTGTTTTGGAGCATATTTTTCTTTGAAAGTTAATGCTGATATAATATGGATAGTTCATTCATGTAATCTATAAGCTCCTTAAAATTTTTTGATATGCCATTAAAACTTTTTAATTTTTGTTTTCAAAATTGAGTACGAATCCTGTATAATTCAATACCCTATAGCTTTAATAACGATAGTAACTGTAAATCTATTTCCACAAAGGTGTTTCTTTATTTAACTCATTACTCATTTCATTTGTTCTATGATTTTATTTCTAGTTTTAAATGGAAAGTGATATTTGTATTGTGTTTATTGAAAAGATAAAAGATTATTTCTTTAACATTATATTAGCTATGAAGTTACATCAAATAAATTAACTCGATATGTCTTCAAAGAGCTTATTATATCTTTGTTTGCTGCCTTTTTCTTAGGATTTGGTGTATTATTCCTCTTACTTTGGGTTGGCATTTATGTTTAACTGTCAGGTATGTAAAAAGTGAATTACTTTACATCTTAATAAACATTTTATGTGTAGTGAACATTTCAGCTGTACTGTTCAGCTGCTCTGTTTTTTCATCGCTAGAACTAAACGTAAATTAAACTTTAAAAAGTTAATGCACTCAAATTAAAATATGAAAATAAAGTTTACTCACGAGTCATATACATATTGAGGTATGAGCAACGGCAAATAAAGTTTGACAATGTAAAAATGAGTTATGGCAGGGCAATCTCCAAGCGCAAAATTTTGTCATTAACAATTTTGTGGTGTAAATTCCTATAGATGAAATTATCTTTATTTAGGTATTTTCTTATATAACAAATATTAGTGTATAAACCTTTAGCCACTCATTAATTAAAATCTGGGAAAAAAGAAATAATGGCTATTCATTATATCAAGAGCTAAGTCAGGTCTTTTGTGGAGGTGTTTTTCCTAATCCATTTTCTTTTCTTATTCCATATTCTTCCCACAAATAAAACATTTCTTGACCCTTTCCTGAATATGTGAGATGCTTCAATGCCAGAAAAGTGAACAGATGCATTTTCAAGCCATCCAGTAGAATTATTAGGTCCTGATTTTCCTAAAATTTTAGTTTATCTATACATGACTAATATTTGCTAATTGTGCTAAATTTCCTGAAGTTTAATCTTATTTATGGTTTCAAAAAGAATTACTGATCATTTGTAACATTATTAGCTTTGATTTCTGACATTTACATTTTTTTCTTGCCTATCTGCAACTATTATATTTATACAATTATAACTTATTACAAATATCATTGTTGCTAGTAAGTAAAGCTTATCTAAAGGGATGCCGATAGCAATTTTGACAGGAACACCATTTTAAGCTGTCTGGCTAATATGGTTAATTTATGTATTGTATGAATCTTATGGAAGTAGAAACTGATCAAAAAATGGTTTAAAAAGCTATAGATTTGTTGATATAATATTGGTGAATTTTGTGTCTTGGCCTCAGAATAATCAGAAGAGAAACTAAGGCTCGAAGCAGCGGTCTGCATAGGCTTGGTCTTGCCCATGGGCCTAAGCATGAGCTGGGTCAGGCTAAATTTATCTTGGGACGTTTTGGATCAGATCTGACAAGGTCGAGTTTTTGACAAGTTAAATTAATATTAATGTAAAATATATGAAAAATTAATTACAAGCTTATGATTACTTTTTTCCATATTTCTTAGTGTGAAATTGGCTCTAATTTATTATTTTAGATATATCTGATAAAACAATATTTCAGACTGAGCTGAAACTCAAAAATTTTCAATCAGGTTGGTCTCTTTACATAGGTTTTCAAATGTCTTTAAATTCTGCTACTGATGGGCTAGACTAGGTTAAGGTCCAAATTGTCTCTATATTATAAGATCTTTCATGTAGACTATGCTGTTGGTTAGAGATTAAGTACTTGCATGAAGGCTTAAGGAATTTGAATTATATTCTTCTATATCTGTCATTAAATATGATAAAGTAAATTTTTTAACTATAAAGTACACTTTTATTAAATGGTTGATGTTTTCAAATTTTAGTAGGACAGTAAACTGTATCAAAAAAAATGGAAAATTGGTTGATATAAGGGACAAATTTTTAATAAGCAATTTTATTATAACACTCAATATACAGTTATAAACAGTTTAAAAATATAGGCAAATGCATTATGAATATTGTTTTAGAGGAGAAAAAGGAAGAAAATCATGATATTATGTTTATTATATATTGTTACGACATATTTTCTGGAATTGTGAGTGAATGCTCAGGATATAAGAATAAGTCCAAATTTCTGGATAACTAACAGGCTTATTTAAAGCGTAAACAGGAACAATATACAGCAAGTAGCTCAAGAACTATCTCGCAAGATCACTAAATAACTGTCAGATACAGTAAAACAGCAAATAAATGCTCCACTAATTTCACAAAACAGCAGATACTATTCTCAAAACATTGACGTATCTCATTTCACAAAACAGCAGCCACTATTCTCAAAACATTGACGTATCACAAGCTACATTGAATCACAGTTCAATGTAGCTTGTATCATGTCAACTGCTCTCCAACTGAGTGATGACTCCTTTTATATATTCTCTGTGAAGTATCTCGTAGAATATTTATTTCGAGGTGTTTCTCGAACCTTCAAAGAGTTGCCAAATTGGAGATAAATCACCAACTCTTACTTTAGATTCACGTCATAGAAAAGGTTGCCTGTATGGTGTTTTCTCTGTTTGATTTTCAAAAGATACTCTAGTGAGGGCATTTTACATGTTTATAAGACTGCCTCCTCTTTAAGCTTGCATGTCTCAATCATATATCAACCTACTGTGGTCCAAAATATGGGGCTAATCTGTCAATATGAAAGACTTTAATGTTTTGTTTCACCTCTTCTTGTCCAGTTTTCATTATGGCTTGATTAGCTTTGATTTTTTCTTTCATGTCAGCTTGAACTGATTTTATTTCTTTTTTTATCTCGGCTTGTCTCATTTTCATTTCTTCTTTAATATTCTCATTCACAACTTTAATCTCTTTTTTCATCATTTCTTGTCCGGCTTTCATCTCATCTTGCATGGCTTTCATCTCATTTTGTACCGCTTTCATCACTCCTTGTCTGGCTTTCATTTTGTTTTGTATGACTGTAATCTTTTCTGCCGTGGCTTCTGGTCTGGTTTTCATCAGACTGTATTATTTTTGCCATGGCTTCTGTATTATTTTTTGCATACATGACTGTATTATTTTTTGCCATGGCTTCTTGTCTGGCTTTCATATCTTCTTTCATAGCTGCCTGTCAGGCTTTCATTAATTCCATCATTTCGCATAACTGTTCCTTCATCATTTTTCTAGTTAGGGGAGCCACAATCGCTTGTCAAGTTTCCATAAACCCCACTCCTGACACCAATTTGTTACGCCATCCTCTGAAATCATGGATATATGCTCATGATACAAGAAATGAGTCCAAATTTCTGGATAACTAACACATTTATTTACAAGCACAGCATAAACAGAAACAATATACAGCAAATAGCTCCATAACTATCTCACAAGATCACGAAACAACTGTCAGGTACAGTAAAACAGCAAATAAATGTTCCACTTATTTCACAAAATAGCTGATACTATTTTCAGCATTGACGTGTTGTTGTTGTTGAAACCCAGACCGTCCGACCTACCAGAAAGGTGTAAGGTAACTGTTTGGACGGTCGGGAAGTGCCACCCAATTTAGACCGGAACCCAGTGGGGGAGGCATCCACAGGGACCGTACCCTCCTTCCCCTACCACCAACCTCTCGGAAGGACTTTCGGACCCACATGTTTAACGTGATCGTACTCCGCATGAACACGGCGGCAGTTTTGGCAGTGGCTGGAATCGAACCCGGGCCTACCGAGTGCAACTCCAGCGCGCTAACCAATGGGCTACCGCGCCCCAGCATTGACGTGTATCACAGTTCAATGTAACTTGTATCATGTCAACTTAAGGGAAGAACAATGCAAGAGCCCTTTATTAACACTTTACAACAAAGTTGAAAAGTGTTTATGACTTTGTTCATTCTGTCTGTCTGTCCGTTAGCACGATAACTGCCATAAAAACGACTTAATCAAAATGAAATTTTAGTATGTTGTTCAGACGGTCTGTAGAACCCATGGGAATATAAATGAATAATATCACCCAATTAGTTTTGGATTGAACCCGGGTCAAAAAAATGAAATACATTGAGCCCTATGGGACCTAATTTTTCAAACATTTTTTAAGCGGATTTAAAATTTACAAATTGCTTCGAAAATTTTAGGTAATATTCAAATTGTTCCATAAAATATATAAAAAAAAATTCAGTGAAATATATTCAGTAGTTTTTTAAATAAAAATTAAAGTAATAATTACACCTCTTATATGAAACGATCACGTGACCATGATATGAAACGATCGCATGACCCACTTCAAAATGATATATGGCATCCATCTTGTTTCAAAATCGTGATTTTTTTAAGTTCTTTTTAATTCATATTGAGTGTTGTATCCGTCCTAAGACTACTTTATTTTTGCTTAAATTCTGTGCATCTACATACTGAAACAACGCAATGACAATATATTTGAGTTTAAATGCTGATCTAAATTTGATTATTTCTACAACTAAGCCTATTTTTCACCTATGTAAAATGTAAACAGCAAAATATATAGAATGAGTTGTATTAGAATTCCTGTATTTTTTTAACACAAAATAATTTAGTCCATGGAGTCTGCATGGCTGATATGAATGAAATATTAATTGATTTCATAAAGAGAAGGACGATTTTTTTCGATGAAGTTTCAAGCATAGAGTTTAATTTTTTGTAGCTCCATGGTCTTAAACAAAATGTTTAAATAAAATAAATTATTATAGTATTGTGATGAATGAAATGAATGGGAGAAAGCTATGAATGAAATCCTGTTTTTATAGAGAGATCCAGGCGTGTTATTTTTTCTATGACGTCATTTGAATTAATTTCAGTTGTTTTCGATGAAGTTTTCAAATATAATAAATTATCGTAGTATTATGATAATTCTAAAACTATTACCGAGGGATGTATAACATTGTAGAGATGTTTAAACCAGGAAATTTATATTTCAATGCCGTCATTTGAATGAAGTTCATTTTTTTCGATGAAGGTTTAAGTTTTCAAATATAATAAATTAATGCAGTATTGTGATAAGTTTCAAAATATTACCGAGGAATGTATTGCATTTTAGACTTGTTTAAATAAAATTGCATTGAAGTTGGAAAGTGTTTCATAATCAATGCTTTAAGCATGATTGATCTTTCTTGTATTTAACTGCCGTGATTGGTACAGTTATTCGTTAAGCCTTTAAATAGACAACAGAGAAAAGAATTGCCAAAAATTTTAAATGAATTATTTTTTATTTATGCACACCGTAAATAAGCATCGACAATATTTTAATGATGAATTTTATATAAGAAATGTTTTTGTTTAATCAGTACTCTACCTGAAGAATTACTCCCCCAAGAATGCTGCACCGAATAGAAGGTGCAGCTAGTTGAAATAAGCAAAAGAAAAAAATACACAGACTTAATACATAAAAACTACACAAAAAAACGCAAAGGATAAGGAACAAGAGCTACGCAATTAAGCAAAAATAACTAAAAACATAATGTGCAGCCGTTTTAAGGATATATTATATCGCGCTATTATTTGTTATAAACCAAACAAAGCAGACTGAATACAACGAATAAACTTATTGAACTTTATCGAGTTTAAGAGACGTTATTCATGCAAAACCCTTTCGGCTCCAGCGGACTAGAGCTACCTCCGATTTTTATTTTATATATTTATTTATGTGTTATTATTATTATTATTTATTAATTTATTTTTGAAACGACTGTATTAATGAAATTAAATGTTTGAAATTAGTGAAATTAAATATACATTCAAAGAGTTAAATACTGTTTTACAAATACTGTCTTGGCTTGTTCATGTTTTACTACAGAAGCATATAATAATAACACGCGGCTGCAAAATCAAAGTCATGAAAAGTTGTCTGAAAACTATTATCTGTTTCTAATATATATCTGCCCTCCGATTTCAAATAGCACTTCAAATTTTCTCTATCACGTAATGATTTTTCAAAAACGGATCTCAATATTACAAGGAAATAGCTTTGAAATGCCTTATAATAAGTAAATTAACACTATTTAAAATTTTCCGCAAACATTTTTGGAATAAAAGTGTTGGAGAAAATACATTTTAATTAAAGTAATTAAAGATTAATTCACATACAAATAAACAGCTATTTCTCTTTCTGGTTTCTTTTTGTTTTTCTTTCAAACCTTTTTTTAACACTTTATAACAAAGTTGAAAAGTGTTTATGACTTTGTTCATTCTGTCTGTCTGTCCGTTAGCACGATCACTGCCATAAAAATGACTTAATCAAAAGGAAATTTTAGTATGTTGTTCAGACGGTCTATAGGACCTATGGGAATATAAATCAATAATATCACCCAATTAGTTATGGATTGAACCCGGGTTGAAAAAATGAAATACATTGAGCCCTATGGGACCTAATTTTTCAAACATTTTTTAAGCGGATTTAAAATTCACAAATTGCTTCGAAAATTTTAGATAATATTCAAATTGTTCCATAAAATATATTAAAAAAAATTTAGCGAAATATATTCAGTAGTTTTTTAAATAAAAATTAAAATAATAATAACACCTCTTATATGAAGCGATCACGTGACCATGATATAAAAATATCACGTGACCCACTTCAAAATGATATATGGCTTCCATCTTGTCTCAAAATCGTGATTTTTAAAGTTCTTTTTAATTCATATTGAGTGTTGTATCCGTCCTAAAATCACTTTATTTTTGCATAAATTCTGTGCATCTACAAACTGAAACAACGCAATTACAATATATTTGAGTTTAAAAGCTCATCCAGATTTGATTATTTCTACAACGAAGCCTATTTTTCCCCTATGTAAAATGTAAACAGCAAAATATGTAGAATGAGTTGTATTAGAATTGCTGTATTTCTGTAACACAAAATAATTTAGTTCATGGAGTCTGCATAACTGATATGAATCAAATATTCATTGATTTTACAAACAGAAGGACGATTTTTTTTCGATGAAGTTTTACACATAGAGTTTAATTACGTGTACTCCATGGTCTTAATTTTTAAATAAAATATATTATGATAGTATTGTGATGAATGACATGAATGAAATGCTGTTTTTATAGAGAGATCCAGGCATGTTATTTTTACTATGACATCATTTGAATGAATTTCAGTTGTTTTCGATGAAGTTTTCAAATTTAATAAATTATCGTAGTATTATGATAGTTTTAAAAATATTTCCGAGGAATGTATAGCATTTTAGAGATGTTTAAACCAGGCAATTTATAATTCAATGACGTTATTTTAATGAAGTTTATTTTTTTCAATGAAGGTTTAAGTTTTCAAATATAATAAATTAATGTAGTATTGTGATAAGTTTTAAAATATTACCGAGGAATATATTGCATTTTAGACATGTTTAAATAAAATTGCATTGAAGTTGGAAAGTGTTTCATAATCAATGCTTTAAGCATGATTGATCTTTCTTGTTTAGTTATGCTTCTGATTTCAGTGTTTATAATATTAAACCAAAAGTTAATTTTATTGCAAACATTAATTTGATTTGCTATTTCAATTATATATTTCTGTTTTTTACAGTTTACTTTCATATTGCTGATGACGGAATGATGGATTCCAGTAAATAGCCCACTGTGTGGGTCTTGTTTTTTTTATTATATCTTGTACCTATCCATTAATAAATTTTTGTACAAAATATCTTTCCTACTTAAATGAATATTTCTAATAAATCTAACCATAAAAATATATATTTGTGTTATGGTTTAAATGAATAATTATTTTGCTTTTAATTTTCGCTCAATTGGTATTAAAGATAGACATTGAAAAATAAATATATTATTTATTTGGGGGGGGGGGATTACGTAGATTGTTACTTGCAATATGTTAACCAGTTTCCAATAATTGCTAACCAATCTCCTCTTTATATGTATTAAAAATAATAGGTACTTCTGCGAAAAAGAAATGAACCACTCCTTTTTATTTTACTAACATTCATAGTTTAGCAAATTCAAAGGCATCATTCCATAATAAATAACATCTATAAATTCAGATGCAAAAATTTTGCATAAGGGGCCATCTTTATATCAAATTGTGCACAAACATAAAAATTTACAATAGTAAGACCCAGTTTGGGTGTCATAAACAAATTGATTATCCCCAAATTAGTCTGCATAAAATTTTTTATAAAGTTTCTGTTGTTATATCCAGAAGTATTGCAGTTTTAAATATCAAGATAATTCAGAAATCATCATCTTTAAAACTGCAACTTGAAGAATAAGAGTATTGCTGCTTGATTAGAACTGCTTTAAAGTGGGTCATTTGATACTTTACTAAACAAGCTTGCTGGATTTTTTTTTCTGATTTATCATCTTGTGTTTGAGAACACCAAACTGTCTTTAATTTGTCAAATTATGGAATTTTGAAAAATGGAGTAGTAAACATGTTGTAAAATCCTGCTAATTTCTCTAAAGTTTTGCCAGATTATCACATTCTGTAATTCGTTCTTTAATCGTTTCATCAAGTTGAAGAGCCATTTTGATTTTAATTGAAGCATCCCCATTTTATAAGATAACTAACACTCATAGCTATTGCACTTAAAATTTGATTAAGAATATTATTATTTATGACAGTTACACTTTTTATATACAGTTAAAAAAGCAAAAAGAATTTGAAAAAATATTGATTGATTTTACGTATTTAATAAAAGGATCTTAGAATGTCTAAATTACTATTATGTAAACCATAAATATGCAAATTTAGTATTTTTTTCACAGCAGTATAGCTGTGGATCCACCACTTGTTATTCATGCATCACTCTAAAGCAAATCCAATGATATTATTCTATAGAGTGCTATTTTCTGCAAATTCAACTGCATAAAATTTACATTAAGTATTTATAACTAAATACACATATTTCCAGTGGCAACACCTAAGTTTGACTCAAATTTTGAATTTCCATAAAAATTCCTCCCCCCCCCCCCCCTCAATTATACCAAGTTTGTTTCGGTAAAATTATATTTAAATTATGAGTTCTTTATGTTAAATTTGTTTTCCCGACTTGCTGATTACTTTTCATGCTGATTACTTTTGAATACGTGTCAGCATTAAACAATCACTAGAAAATCAGAATATTTTTCATTTTCAATATCAAATCTCATATGCAATATGAATTATGAAATTAATATTTGTAAAACATATGTGAATAGGAACTTTGATATATTTTCATATAAATAATTTCAGTAGAACTTTTTATATAACTGTGAAATTTCAACTCTTTCTTCTCTTTAATTTCTTTGATTTAAAATAATATTTTTAAAAAAATTAAAGAATTAAGTTGATTATTATGATGCATTTATACAGCACTTTTTATGCAAGTAATATTGATAACTGGGTAGAAAGCATTGTCCATTATATTAAATAAAGATAAGTTCCTGAAATGTTCTTTAAAATGTAATTTCTCAAGTTAATTATTTCTCTTTACAACTAATTGATGCCCTCTAAAATCACTATAATGGTGGAAATTTATATATAGTGATATAACTACTGGGAGACTAAAAATGAAATTTTGCACAGCCATATAAAGTCTCTGAATCAATTTCCATCACAATATATTAAGGTTGCTACTCATATTTTTTAATATGCATTTCATAATTTATTAGTAACTTGGTAATAAATAACTTGGTAATAAATTAGTAATAAATAACTTCAGTGTGATAAGATTATTTTTGAAGATTAGTATAAAAGTCTTGGAAACTAATTTAATATTAGGCACATAAAACTTTATATACTCATAATTCAGAAATGGCTGGATTAAATGGATTGAAACTTTGAATCAGAGGTTACTTTTTAATTCAGATTCAAAATCTGGCATCAAAATTATGTGTTGCCATTATAAACGTTGCAGTTGGTGCACATTTAGATATGTAGCAAAAAGATATAAATTTGTGGAGAATGTTATTCCTTACCAAATGGTATGTTTGAATTTGCTTTACTATGAACAATGCACGAATGACATGATGTGGGTCATTTTTCTTTCAGCAGCTATACTTGTAAACTTAAAATTTCCTCAAATATTTATAATGTTTCATGATGTAGAAGAGGTTATGCAAATTACCTATGCTATTTAAACAAAAATACAGAATTCATGTACCATTTTGCAATGTGGGTCCATCGTTTGCAGCAGACTTATTAAAACACTGAAGCTGATTCACTCTGCGGTAACTGTTGATCTATACTGGCCTGACCTCTACCTACTGCCTACTCAATGTAGTTCAGTTGTAGTATTGTGACATTTGTGAATATTTGATACATGTAGTGAATATTTGAAACTGTTATAAAAAGTAAAATAAATGCATGTTCTGTGCCTTCTCAAAACTTTAAACACATTTTTCTTGGAAATCAATTTTTGAAATTCAGTTGTCTAAGCTAAGGTTATGTTAGCTAAGGTTATCTTAGCCAATTTATTTGAAATTTTGCATGATTGTGCCAGAGTAACAAGCAATTAGCTGTGTTCTTGGTTTTCAATTGAACTTTTCTTGCAATTTTATTGCTAAAAAAGAAAACAAATTGCAGGTGGGGGGTTGAAATTGTTAATTTTTGTTTCCATGGCTGCCATTTTCTTCTTACATTGAATATGATTGAATCCATGCATGCTAACTGTGTATAGTCTTACATATTAAAATTTATTTTGATATCAGTTAAAATCTGAATATATCCTTTCAGCCACAAAGCAAACACTTCTGACAAGGATCGTTACTTTTGTAGACTTCTCCAGGGAATTTTTATTTATTTAGTTTTTTTTTTCAAATAAAAATAAATCTTAACTTACGTTTTATTAACACAATATTATTTGTACTTCTGAGTAAAAAAAATGCATTTAAAAATCATTTATAAATTTTCCACAATCTAAACTCAAAGACTTTTATGTTCGGGCATCCCAGGTGTATCCCGTTAAGAGGATATTTTCCCTCTTGCTGCTTGTTTCATTTTTCCCATGTTAACATATGGAAAATAGTCCCTAATCTGTAGCTTGTTTATTTTTTAGACAATATATATCCTAACTAGTTTTAGTTTTTGGGATCCTGCTGTTTTTTTGCAAAGTACAGATGTTGAGAAGGTTTATGTTTTTTTAAAAGTCAATTTAATAATTAGAAGTATTTCTAATGTTTTTGTAAAATTAATGTATTACTTTTCAATAAATATTAAAATTACTAATTATTTTACTGATTAAAAAAAGAGCAGAAACCTTTTTTCTTTTTGGCATCTATGCTTCGCAATTAACAACAGAAAGAAATCCTAAAATATAAATGAGCTAGAAGTTAGGGTCTATTTTCTATAGGTTGACATAGGAAAAATAAAATAAACTGCTTGAGAAAAAATATCCTCTTCAGAGAAATATCATTGAAGATGTAAATTTCAATTTATTCTGTATAGCAGTCAATCTATATTGCATGTTGTCCACTCAATTACTAAACTATTGAACATTTAAAGTGTTCAAAATTCTAATTATCCAATTAACATCATTCAGCTTGCATTCCTTTTACCTCAAGGTCCACCAATGAAGGGGAGGACATATGATTTTTCTGTCTATATCTATGCTCACTTAGGTAGCTTACAGCAATATGTTTTAGTTTTTATATTTAATACATAAATGTTATGAAGACTTGTTTTCTTATGATTTTAAAATACATAATTAAATTGAAAAATTTCTAATGGTAGAGGAATAATTATATATAAAATATTTAATTTTATATTTCAAAAATACATGCATATCAGATATACAAACACAACCAGGATCTCTGAAAATGGAATTGCAATGTTAGATATCTTTTTCCAGTATGGACCTTATGAAGAACTAATGTAATTTTTCCACCAATGGGCGTGTGACTTCCCCCTTGCTTACATTTGTGCTTGGTATAATTTTTATTTATACTTCAAAATATTGTAAAGAAAATATTCTTTGTTTTTCTTCAACATTTATTCATATCCACATTGATTACATAGTACAAATTTCAAAAATTTACAAAAGACAGGCTGATATGAAACATTGAATTATAAAGGCAGGAACATGGCCTTTCTTAAACTCTGAATGATAGCTAGATCAAAGTAACAAATTGTATAGAAATTATATTCTTTCATATTACAACCTCTGTACACACAATTACATTCTTTGTAAACAAATATGTAAATATCTATAAGAAATAATATTTCCTTCACTTTCATATTAAGCTATTATGTATTGAATGTAGCAAAATATCATTTAATTAAATGCCAAAATTTTAAAAGAAAGGGTTTGAATCAGTTATGTGGAAGTATTAGCAGTCAACACATCTAAATTACTTATCCAATAAAACAAACTGTTTTGCCTATAAAGTCAGTTATTGCATCCTTCCAATATTTGTATTTATGATTATTGTTATTGACTACATTTTATAGTTATTTTATTTTTCAAAAGTGAGATATGAAAAATCGTAATTGGTCTTTCTATTTTCCAAGTTGTGCATTTGAATTCTGTATTGGATAAATATCTCCAAACGTATCCAGTTTAAAAATCAACAGATGACAATATTACTGACAAGTCTAATCAAGTATAAAACTTGTTCTACATGCTGTTGGCTTAAGTATCAAGTTTGAATTAAAATAAGTTATTTTTGAAATTCATATTATATGTTTATTGGTCAAAACATTCTGCATTAAAATGCTCCAATATATAGAAATCAAATTATTTGATAATTTACAAGTTAAAGGTTAAATTTAAATTAACTGTTAAAATTTCTATTTTGTTATTATAAAAGTTGCAGATATTTTTGGTAATAAAAATCTTTATCCATAATTTGCCAAATCTTAATCATTTTATATAAATTGTTTTACTTGTCCTTTTTTTTTTCACTGTATTTAATGCTAGAATCTTTTGCAAATATATAATTTTATTGCTACTTTTTGCATTAAAGAAATTTAAATTTATTCAGTTTTATTTTGTATAAGATATGTAAGTGAATAATTTTTCCATTTTGTCGAATCTATCGATCCATAATTTTACAATTGGAAATATTCTTTTTTCATTGTATTTGCTTGGATATTCCCAAAATTCTGTTTCTATTGCTGTTTCTTACACCAAGCGAATCTTCTATAGATACAAAGTTTTATTTAAGTTTGCTTGTGCTCAATGTGGTTCAGAATCATAATTGTACTTCTGAGTTTAGCGTTTAATTAATTCTCTACAAGTTCTTTATTTCATTTTTACTGTTTCCGTTACCTGGGGAATCTTTAGTAGATATATTTTAATCTTGCATTTAGTGTTTACATATCTGCCATCTTCTACAAAGCATTCATACCATCTGCTAATTAATACTGCATTATTGCTCTATTATGTGGGTACCTTAAAGTATGTATATATTGAATATTTTTGTATTTAGTAAAATGCGAGATTGGTGATTTTATATTATTTCATTATTGGATAGATTTTTCAAATACTTTTGTGGAAATTCCTTATTTCTCTATTTCCTAAATAGTTCATTTTCAACTTATGTATACAGCCTATCACATTTGTGTCCTGTAGGAATTGTTTTGAAACTAGCCACCTTCATGAACCAGCCCAGTAATTTTCTGAAAAAGCTTGGTGATGTCTTCAGTATAACCCCATGTAGCGTTTAAAAGTGCACAAGCTGTTGCTGACTGCCCCCCCCCCCCCCAATACCTTATGAATTATTATATTTAAAAATTCACTCTTCATTCTAAATTAAGCAGAAAAGATTGAGAGTGAAGTTATATTACAAGAATTTTTTTTTTTCTGAAACATCCTGCCAGAAAATATTTGCCAAAAAATGGGAAATCATGTTATGGATTCCATTCAGGGTGCATTTAAAAAAATATTTTTCATAGCAATGTTGTTAAGATTGAAATTCTGTGATAATTTTTTTTTATAACTATAAACATGCTGGTGTAAAAATTGCATTTAAAAATTAAACAATTCGAAAACTATATAAAATTTTTAAAATTTGCTCTAGGCATATCAAGATTTGTTCAGAAGTATTCCTGTACTAAATTTTAAAGCTGTATGTCACTTGAATTTTCTGTTATGATGTTCACTCTCAGACATTTTCTTTTATTATTATAAATATGTGATAAAGGGATGCTTGATGCTATTTCTTTTGCTTCCTTTTGAGTTACTCATTTTACTTCCCAAGCAAAGAAAACAATTATTTTCATATTGTAAACATTTTTCTGCCAAATTAAAAATCTAGATGCTTTAATAAGTATTGATTATAAAATAAAAATAAGTATTCTATTTGTTTGCAAATTTATGAAACTAGTATTTTCTAAAACTGTTGAACCAATTGAAACCAAATTTGGTATTGAGATAAGTTTGGTATAGGGAAAAGTCATTTTATTTTTAACTTTTCTTTGTGCAATAAATATGCGCATTTTGCAATCTAACAATAACTACATTTTTATTGGATTTACCAGATTAAGTATAACACATGATATGAGCAATTTAAAAATGAAGTTAGATTTAATGTAACATGATTGCATCATACTCAAACAGCACATTGAAAAAGCAGAATGATAGTTCATTTAAACATCACAATACGAGACAAGTCACAGGAAGAGCAATGTACTGTGTCAACGCACTTGTTCATAATTTTCAGTGATGAGCTGAATAACAATGTAACAGATTAAACAAAACAGTTTGTATTAAAACAATACAGGAAAATATACGCACAAACTTTGATTAGTCAATGTAAAAGTTATAAACTTTAAAGTTCTCTAGATCTTTAAATATACAATCTGATATGATATACAACAGGATCAAATTCATTTTTTAAGCTTATTAAGCAATAACATTTTCTATAGGGTCAATGATTTCATGTAAGTATATTAAGCTATGTTATATATGTAAGTGACAAATGAAAAAAATACGAAAATATCTCATACTAATATAGTTTAACAGTTTTTGATTCATTTCTGCTACTCTTGCATGTCTTTAGCTTTTTTTTAAATTTGAAGTTGCTGTAAAATCTCAAATATAATATGCACTTTTTACTTACACATTCTGATTTGAAAAGACATATATTATGCATATGAACTTATACTCATGTTAATTTGGAAAAGGACATATGCATATGATGCACTTACTACGTAATAGAATATAATTTTGTTTTCAAGTTTCTCACTTTTTGTTAATTGCTGTATATATTTATTTTTCATTTTAATCCTACCATATGCTATTCCATTGTTAAAAGTTTGCTACAACAAAATGTGCATTGATGCATTAGAAAACCTAGACATATGCATTTATTATTATTTTTGAAAAAAGTGACATTTAAAATTTTCCAATAAAGAGGCAATGACATACTTGGTATAAATGAATAAATAAAATAATTTTTACTTTTTGTATTACCCTTCTCCAAAATAATTACTAATGGGGTGATGATATACTTCCTTCATACTTCTTGCATTTTCCTATAAGGGGTAGTAACCACATAAAGGTTGGGAAACACTTATATAAATGAATAAATAAAATCGTTTTATATACTTCGTTACATATTGTACGTTTAAACTATTTTTTTTTTCTAATGGCCAGGCATTTTGATATTTCATCATTCGCCTATACTCTGGCCAGAACCGTGAACATGTTAGACGTCATATGACGTTGTACCAGTGGGGGTCGGAACACACCGCGCCCAACAACACAACATCCATGCCTGAAAGTGGGACTCGAACCCACAACTCGGCAGCCGAACGATCGCTAGGAAATGCTTGCCTTGACCGTTCCGCTTTGGCATGTTTAAAATATAAAACCCAACATTACAATTTTGCCGATCCCTTGGAACTTTGTGGTTCCCTAACTCTTTTAATAATATCTACTCCAGTGCATATTGTATATGCGATTTTATGATTGGATTTTGACTGACAAATATATACATGTGCCATATTTGATTTTTGTCTCATAGGAAAATATAAAATGACAAATTCAAGTATTGTTTTACTATATCAATTGCTTTGGAGAAATTTATGTGGTCAAACTCATATTTTAGCTATATTATTTTTATAATTGTGCTTAATACTGTAATGTTTCAAGGAATTTCTCAATAGAGAATATTGTACATAGTATACAGAGTGTTTAAGAAAAAGTGAACAGTAGAAGAATTTTTTAACCGTTAGTTGTAGACACATAGTTCCAATTGCAAAAGTGCTTGAATAAAGATAGAAAATTATGAAATAGCAATTTTAATGTGCAATATTTTTGTAAAAGAATACAAAAATTACATTTTTATATGGCTCTTCTAGCAAAAAAGTTAAATTATAAAAATGCTGTCCATACTTCATTTAGTCAAACTGAAAAAAAATTGAATCTCAAAGATGCAAATTTAAGACTAAAGAAATTGTCAAACTTCATGACTGACACCACTTTATCATGACTTTTCGATATGCTTATAATCATCACAATTCATGAATCCAGGGGCCAACCACAAATGGAATTACCAATCCCCAACAATAATTTAATAGGGTTTTTTAATGATTTTTTTTTCAGCAGTTTGTTTTTGACTATTAAAGATAGATAGATGATTATGGTTAAAAGTTATTTTAGCTCTAAGGTAAAAAACTGATTATTGTGATTTTGTTGACCTTTCAGACATTTCTTATCAAAATCTATGAAAAAATAAGCATGTCCTTTGATTTTTTAAAATTGTTTGGAGTTTGGTTACATTCAGAGCTAGGAGATTGGTTGCATTAGGAACTAGGAGCTCAGTTACATTCAGAACTAGGAGAATTGGTTGCATTCACTGTAAAACATAATAATCTCACAGTATTCAGCATTACTGAGCAGTGCTGTAATTTAAACTATAGTTATGTAGCAAAGTTACTTGGATGTTTAAATACAAATTGTGAATCGACAAAATGGTGGCATCATAGTTTTACTAAAATATTTGAATAAGTATTTGCAACTGAAATTGATTTGTGGATGTCCCCTCATTTTCCAATGAAAATTATAATCTATGATATTTTTGTCAAATTTGATTGTATTATAGCCAGATTTTTGTCAATTTTACTAAATATGTTATCGTTAACATTTTTGTAATTTGAATCTTTTCACTAAAAGAGCTGTATAAAAAGTTGATTTTTTAAATTTTTACCAAAAATATTGCACATTATTTAAATTGCTATTTCATAACTTCCTACCTTATGTAAAGCATTTTTGCAATTGGAACTATGTGTTTACAACCAACAGTTAAAAAAAAACTTCTACTGTTCACTTTTTTTTTAAACACCTTGTATATAAGTTTAGTAGTTTGCAAAATTTAGGTTTGCATGATTTAGTTTAAATTCATTTCAAAGTAACTACATGTATATTTGCAACTAACTACTTATTAATGTTTGAAAAATTAGCATTATATTAATTGCAAATGAAAACAATTTTATTGGACATTTAAAACTTCTGTTATATTTAAAATACTTCACTCTAATATTCTGTTTTGAAACTATTGTAGGATAACCTAAGGGATAGAAGGTTAAATTTTTTGTATACCTGCCAACTTCTTTAAATGAAATCTTGGATTTATACATTTAGATTTAAGAATAAATCTCATAGATTTAATTTCTATTGCATCTTATACAAAGTTTTTCTATTTCATTGCAATGTTAACATTATATATATATATAATATTAACATTGTGTTTACAATATAACATTTAAAAAGGTTGATGTCAACGAGTTTGCTTTATACATTCTTATTGTAAATCTCTACATGTGTGACCAAATAATTAGAATGCTGGTACTGAATCAAAGAATCAATGCTATAGACTTAGCCTCTGTTCAGATTATATTGAAACTGTTTAGTTTTCATAGTTTTTCCAGCCTACAATGCAAGTATGACACCATGTCTTGCAGAAAATCCATCATACAGGCATTTTTTCTCAGGCATGGTCACACATGGTATTTATTTAAAAATAACTCCCTTCATTTAATTTAGCTCTGAAAAAATATATTGAAAAATTATTCTTTGAAAAGATGCAAGTACATTGAAAGCATGATAAAAATATACATTTTTATAATGTCCTAGAGGTGGACAATATTCTAATGACATAAAATTTAATAATAGTAACAAAAATTTAAAGAAAACCTATTGCACAGTAAAACACAAATCCTCTTAATACAACTTGTTTAAGAAGTTATCGATTAAAAAAAAAATTCCATGATTTAAAAAGATAAGTTGGCAGATTTGCAACTGGCATCTAAAACACAAGTGTGATATGCTTGTTAAAAAGTTATAAACTATATGGTATTTTCATGCAATATGTATTATATACTATATCTGTTTTCAAAATATATTCTCTTTTAAAGAAGGAACTACTTTTCTACACTAACTTCTTTCATGGAAGATCCTCACTTTGATTCAGTTTTTCTCACATATGAAGTGGTTGTCAGCAGTTCACAATACATATCACTAATACATTAGTTGAAATTAGACACTTAAGGTTCCTAAATATACAGGCTGACGCGATCTCTATTTTGACTCTAATTGATTCAGTCAGTTATAGTCTGTCTGTACTATTTCAATGATGTGCTCATGTTACATGAAATAGTACAGTCAGTTATAGTCTGTCTGTGCTATTTCAATGATGTGCTCATGTTACATGGCTGATATTTTATATGCAATTTATTTGTAAAATAGGTGCTTCTGCTTTCAAAAAATTGTACCAATCATTCAAGAAAGTAGTTTGAAATGTTTTGATTTTTTTGAGATCCTGAAAAAAGACAAAGTAACCCTATTTTCTTTGTGTACAGCCATCGCTTCAACTGGGAATCAAGATGGCCACTGTTGTGCCAGCTTGTATATTTAGGAACCTTATAGACACTCATCTAATAGAACTTACTCATTTTGTCAAAGTTTGAATAATTATATCTAATTGACTTAAATTTAAATCATCTAAATCAAACTGCTGAATTGAAATTATTTTTTCAACATCATTTAATCAGAAAAAGTCTTGTTCAGTGGTACTCAAGATTTTTAGCGTATATGCCTAGACCCTAATTATAGGAACTCTCTACTTTTTGTAAAAAGTCACCAAATCGTTCTTGTTAGTTGCCTCAAAATGAAATTAACTTGCTAGGTATCATTGGAAGGAATTGAACAATGCAAATTTATAATTATTAATTTGTATTCTATAAAATTTCATTTAATGTAAAGTATATTGAATTTGTTATATAAATGTAACGTAAATATGGTATAATTTTCTTTAAAGATTCTCCCTGATTCTCCTTATCAGTATGATTAAATTTGGTGTTTGACTTTTAATTTTCTCTTTGTTCTTAAAAGATAAATTTCCAAAAGGATGTTGATGGGCATTGGATCTAGTTTAATATAGCACTCATATGAAAGTCAAGAGGCACATGTTTTATCCCTTTCTTTTCCAGAGAATATGGCATTGCTTGAGTACCATTGCCAGTTTTTGTAAAAATTCAGCTATAATGAACAAACTTGTAATTAGGCTAAATTAAAAGTTATCAAAAAATAATTTGACTAAATATATTTATTTAGTATTGCTTTACTTGGGATATGTTAAAGTATTGAAGTGCAATATTTATAAATCGACCTAACTAACTGAATAAATAACTTCAACAAATAATCCTATTCCATTTTGAAAAATCTTAGTCTAATATATGTTCAATGTTTTGTATATATATCAGGAATAATGAACATTTATGCCATGCAATTACACGCCCTGCAATTTATGCCATAAAACAATCAATTATATTAACTACAAGAAGGCATGGGTGAGATATCTGGTCAGGTAAAAATTTTAGTTCTTTTGTTTTAGTAAAGGGTAATTGTTACCTGTAATTATGAATTTAATGAAACTTTTTGAAGTCTTTGTTAACAGAATCAAAAATACTCAGTTTTGTTAAATTTATAAACTTATTACGAGGCTATATAGGGCAAAGTTTGAAAACAATATGCTATATTTTGAGTTTATATATCTTTACTTGTTATCAACTGTGCCACAAAGTTAATATTTTTTATTACAAAATAGTTACATAATAAAGTTTAATTTAGTTATATTATAAAATTTACTTCTGAGGAATATTTTTTAAACTTCATTTTAAAATGCCTTTATTGAAAGTTTTTAATTTATCAGAAATGAAAGTCTCGGCCAAGTTAGTGGCATTTTTCAGAGACTTTCATTGCTTCAATCATTGGAATGGTGTTATAATAAGAAAATCTGGTGATAGGTTGCATTTTAAAGCATTATAATCATACTGCAAATATAGCAACCGGCATCAGACTAATTTTGATTTTATTAGAGCTCATCAGTTTTACTTTGGTTGTCATGGTTACAATACACTTGTTATTTGCTGCAATTTTGCTATTCTTTTTGATAAGCAACAAAATCAGTCATGTAATTTATAGAAGATTGAACTCAGATTCTACAAAACTGCTAGGCAAGATTCAAACTGTGAGAACCTATAGGAATGTAGCAAGTTTGTTTTTTTCTGTCAGCAGTAAATAGTTATTTGTTCTTGAGCTCTAACAAGAGAAAAAATTGTCTACAGAGGTCTAACTGCTGTATCAGGATTATGATTCTAAAATCGCAAAATACGTTTTGCATCAGTAAGCATGGTACTTTACAGTTGTGAAAGCTTGCTGTTAACTTTAGAAGTAGCAAATGAAGAACATATTAAAAGATTTCTATTTATAAAAAATTGAGTCTACCTGTTCCGTATACAAATTCATAGTTTTTGGATCGATTTTTTTTTCCAAATTTGGTATGGTTATTATCTCTCTTTACATCACTGTGAATAACCTCATTCCACTTTCAAGTTTCTAGCCCCAGGGATTGCTAAGATATTAATTAAAAACACAAAGTTAAGCCTTTCATAAAAATAACCTGCAAACTATTTTTCCTGAAACTTTATTTGATTGAAGAAAATTATATCATGCTGCTTTAACAATGGAATTAAATCAGAAGTGTTTATATAGCAGACAGTATGCATTCTATTTAATGTTCTTTTTTCTATTCAATTTAAAGAGAAATTATTGTAATTTGTTTTTGTAGTAATTTCTGACAGGTTTGGCTGTAATATGTATTAAAAAAAGAATTCCTCACAGTTGAGAAACTCATGAGTAACATGCATGTGGTTTAGTCCATTATTCCTTTTATACATTCTACATTTACATTCTTCAAAATTTCTGTTTTGCATGTTTGGTGTAGTTTTCCAAGTCAATTTATATACTTAACATTCAACATGATACAAATATCTCAATATATCTCTCCATAAAGTATTGTAAAGCTGAACAATTCAGTCAAATAACATTGTGCATGTACTTACAAGTGCACATTTAAGCTCTGTTTATCAAACAGGCTCATTACATAATAATACAACAACTGCATCATCACAACATGAAACATTAACATATTTTCACTCATAACAATACATTTTTATGATAAGGTGTACAGGAATTTCAAAATCATTTTACTTTTCGATGGTTGTCATTAACTTAAAATTTGTTGTGTGAATATAAAATATTGAAATTGTCTGAAACTTCGAAATTTTAGACTTTGATTTATATATAGATCAATATTTTTAATCTGAAATGTTTGCCAGATAAGGAAACTTTGAATCCCCAGATTTCTCTAAACAGCTTTTGTACGAATTGATCTCACAAAGATGTAAGGGAATTTCATATTCTTTCCTTAATCAGTCTTTCACACAATCTTGGATCAAATTGTTAATTTAATTTTAAATCTGGTTTGTTTTCACAATCGTTTCAAATACCAAGACCAATATGATATTCAGGCATCAGTGTGAAGATTACTCCTGAACAACAATTAAGCATGTAATTCCAGATCTGTTTGTGTTCGACCCAGATCATCCGACTGACCTCCAGATCTGTTTGTGCTGTATTAACGAATTTGTCAAAGTTGTGTGAGATCATTGAATTTCCGAATTTAAGGATTCGACTCAAATTGGCTTGAACATGCCTAGATTTTTGCTCACATTTATTTTCACAGAATTACATTTAGAACAAAGCTCTCATGGTAGTGACTCAAATTGTAAAATGTCAACTAATTTTGATGATTCTTCATGCATAATTATATATAACATAAAGATCAAGGTCATGACAAAGTCAAAATTTTGAATTTCGAACCTATTGAAAGTTTTAATTGATAACATGTAATACAATGTTAATTTTATGGGATTTTTTTTTATATTGAAATGCATATCTAACCAATAGAAAGCAACATGCATGCTTGCATTTATATCATATTTTAATCAAGGCATCACTTAACTGTATCCCGCATATCCGGTTAAGCCTTGGCTTTAACATTGCTACTTTCAAGTCCATTTCCTGACACTAATTGCAGGTTGTGCTCTGCTGTAAGTAGTATCCGAAAATCATTTATGACTCAAATATACAAAGTACTAGGCTTACAATCTGCGACTTACATTTCTTTGTAAATGGCTAGTAGCACACTTGCATGTACAGGAGCGAGCAAGTTTCAACCAGTTATTAAGTTTGAATAGGAAAAGCCTCATATTTATGTTTGTATGATCTTGTCAACTGCTATACCAATTAAAATAACCAGTCTTGTAGAACCTCTTCAGTTCATGTTTAACGCATTAATTTTTTTTTACTAAGCTATATTTCTGTACTTATATGTATAGCTATATTTTTACTAAGCTATATTTATATATTATGCTAAGCATTTCCTGAGATTAAGGTTCCTCTCAGTTCTGCTACCAAAATAACTGGAATGACAAAAGTTGTAAGATAAGACTTCTTACAGTCATAGCAATCCAAAATATTTTACATAAAAAGTTATATATTGAGCAAAATATGAAACTTGATGTTAAAATAGCCATATTTATTTGATTAATAATCTACTGTGGTAGTTTTTGATTTACAATAGATATAGTTCCAAATAATAATTAGGTTCTAATTTGTATTTTTTTTACAATTTGGCTTAAAATATATAAAATGAAATTTTTTTTTTTAAATTTATGCACCTGAAAATGAAATAAAAATGTGATCATTTTTTGCATTTTTTTAAATTTAAATTTGTAAGAGGAGATTTTCAGTGTATAATATGAAATTCATGAGCACCTTTTCATAAATATGCCTTTAGTTTATATGTAATACTGCACATATAGCATTTATAATATATAATACTGTGTAAAAAAAAATAATTTCAGATATTTTCTTATACACAATTTTGAGGATATTTTCTTAAGCCTCGGTTCCATTCATACGTTTTATGTTTCATCTAAATTTGTAGCAGATCCTGAATTCATAACAATGTAATTTCTCCAAGAAAATGATATTCTTTATCTCAAGAATAGCCAAATTTTGAGTTTTACGATGGCGTGCAGCAAAACGCACATGAATCTAAATTAAGACTTAATGAATTTTTTACAGTTAGACATGGAATACAAATATCTATGAATTATTACAAACCATAGTAAGGTGTTTTATAATTATTACCCTAGTTTTATATTAATATGCACTGAATGGCATAGCATTAAATTTTAGATTAGGCCTCAACAGTCTCTATTCCCCTTTATTTCCACAATCATTAGAATTTAAAGTTCCCTATCACAGGGTCTCTTTTATACATCATGTCCTCCTACACTGCAAGTTCTGGGACCCAGGTATTACAACATTGTATGAACAGTATTTTCTGATTAATTTTTTTTTAGGATCCTGCCACAAATACCAGTGGTTTCCAACCGATGATTCACATTCAATTGAGCTTCAAAAAGCTGCTACAAGGTGGGGGAGATCACACAAAAAATTTTGTAATTGTGAATATTCCTTTTAACACATTTTTTTAATAGTGGGAGTATATGTTGAAAATAATTCCTTTATAGAGTTCTAAAGAACTAATAAAAACTAAGAGGCCAAATTATAATGACCACCTTGTTAGTATTACTTCTACAGCACATGCAATGTTAAGTGCGGCAGACTATAAATTGAGAGACCATCTGACTTGTTCCTTTGTACAGACTAGCTATAAGGATGAACTATTGCCAGCCTGTTAAGACTGAATAAGGCTGCCAACTCACCTTAGCTCCACTCTCTGCTCAGCTTGGGCAAGCAGTTACTATTGACCTTAGGCCTTGTACTTTGGTCTATTCTTGTGTCTGGCAGTTTGCTCCCTATAAATTTTAATAACTGCTACCCTTAAACAAGTCACAAGTGTAGCTGTTTTGCTAATGCTGTAAGTGTTGATGATCATTCCATGTTCAAAGTCCATCGTATATCTTTTACCTATCATTTTTTTTTAACAATGCACTTCATTAGTCTCTGCATGTTGTCTTATATTTTATACCAATTTAGTGATCTAACATCAGCAATATCTGTAAGATAGCTTCCTTGCATAAAATGACCTAGTGGTTAAGGCAGTCTTATGCAAAGGTTGTTAACTCTTTTGTCCCTAGGCAAAGGTAAACTTTAAGGGGCCTCTCATGAAACTTTTATTGTTTAAAAGGTATATTGAACATGGAAGATGGGTCCCCAAAGCTTCTCGGACCTTCAGTATATGTCTATTTTGCATATGGTGAAAAACGGTCCTGTTGGTGGTCATAATAATTTGGATACTTGGTATGGTATGTATTGTTAGCTGCATAGATAATTAGGAGTATAAAGTAAGGATACAGTAACATTAGGCAAATAAAATTTAAAAATGCAGATCATGGGTGTTTATTAGTAAATATGGTGAAATTAGTTTGTGGAAGAATGATTTGTTGAAATTAGTTTATGAAAATATTAATCTGTTGAACAAAGCTTGGAAGTCCAAAAAGGTTAGAAACCACTGTAGTGCACTAATTTGACATATGGAGTTCAGTTTGCCAAAAGGGATATTTATACTTGGGTAGCATGGCTTTAAACTAGAATTTCTACATGGAAGGTGCTTATGAAATCAGGGCCGCCCACATAAATTGTGGGTATCCCTACAAACATCACAGTCCACCCTCTATGTTTGATTTTCTCATCTTTGTAAATTTGTCTTCTCCAGCCTCAAAATAAATATTGGGATTCCGGGACCCCTATGGAGCCTGCTCATTCCTATGGGCAGCCCTGATGCAATGCTAGAATTCAAGTTAATAATAATGCTTCAGGGAGATTTTAGTAATGATTTTGTAAAATTATATCAGCAGAGCTAGCCTAAACTGAAGGTAGTGTGCATTTTTCGATAAAGTAAGCTTTTTCAATTTCACATGTTACTAAAAAAAAAAATGTTATTGCATTTTTCAGACCCATCGGATAAAAATGGACAAAAATAGAGCATTTAGTTTCAAAAATCAACTGAAAGATGAAGATGACAAAATTTAAACCTATTTCTTATTTCTTTAAATTTATTACGTCCACAATTCCAGGTCAGTAATGTGAAAATGATAGAAATAACAATATTAGTGATTTACAGGGCTATAAGGAAAGTCTTTCCTCGAGCCAATATCTCACAAACTATATACATATTATGCTGTTGTATAGGAAACCTATGGCTCACATAATGAGACCCAAAGGGAAACCCCATGGCCTCTGTTTCTGATGGGCCCATCTCGGCCTCTTTTGCAGATAGGGGTAGAAAGTCAATTAGAAAGTTGTAGTGAGAGTTAAATTCCGTCGAAAATGTTTTACTTCCATAACAAAAGATGGAAAGGGACAGGGTAGCCTCCCCCAGAAAATCAAAACATCGGAAAACAGCAGAGTATTTAGACAAGGCAACAATATGTATATGCATAACAAACAATTTATTACCATGTACAAAATGCAAGTTACATGTTCAGGGCCTGATTAACTGATTAATCAACCAATTTAGGGGAAACACAACCACATTTGGGGACCGTATTTTGATTTTGTGAGCATGACCCAAGAACTTCCCTATGCACTCATCACTGCTCGAAAAATTTGATTACTGCATTGCCCTGGTCAAGCAACAGTTCTCATCAACAAACTGATTTTTTAAAACTGTTTGCTTGTACCAAAATTCCTAAACCGTGGTCTATTTTATTATTTAATCACAGGTGGTCCATGTTTACTTTTGCAATTTGTTCTAACTTAAATATTCAACTGCTGTGCTACTTTTTTTCGTTAACAGTTTAATATTTAAATGTAAAAAAAGAATGTGGGCAATACAAATTTTGGCTCAGACAACCATGTTTGCCTGTATGGCAATTTGGGGGCCCCTTTTGAATCCTTTGAAGGGAAGCATGTGCTTACTGTGCCTTTTCGGTAATCAGGTCCTGTATATGCTTGCATACGTTACATGCTAAGTTACATGCTCGTCTGCGAGCGTACCACGCGATGAACTCATGCACTTCAGCATATCTGCATTCACAAGGGCACAGGTCATCGAGAAGGGACTACTCCTTGGACTAATTCCTTTGAGAAAGAGTGGAGCAGGCAGATGTGATACGCTGTTGCAGATCTGCTACATTTGACGGTAGTGTTGCATAGATCTGCGATTTAAGATGACCCTATAGGGAAAATTTCAGAGGGTTAAGGTCTGGTGTATGTGGAGGCCATGCTACGGAGCCTATTACTATGGGGAGGCTGCCCGGTTCCTTTCTATCTTTTGTTATGGGTCTGAAACATTTTTGTACTAAATTTGACTAGCTTTACAACTTTCTAATCTACTTTTTCCTCTATCTGCGAAAGAGGCCGAAATGGGCCCCTAACCTTCCCTCAAAAACGGGCTGTGTGCTCCCTAGTCTCATTGTATGGACCGTAGGAGTTTTCATATACAACTGCACAAGAAGCACATAGCTAGCTGCCATAGTTCTTGAGATAATGACCTGAGGAAGGACTTTCCTTAAAACCCTTTATAAGATTGCGGCCTGTTAGCTAAAACATTACACAAGAAACTCCATTTAAAGTGTTAAATAAAATCAAATATAAGATTGGGACAATAGAATTGACAACGAAATTATGAAAAAGAGCTAAAATGTTATAATATTTATATGAAAAGGTTTAAATACAGACATTAATTTTGGACCGTATGTATGGATATATTTTTAAGAATTTGTTAAAAAATATATAATTATGTAGTTTAAGAAATTTGGTTTAAAAATATTTAGTAAAATGTGAGCAACGGAATACCTCAATTACTTATTTTTCAATCAAATTTAAGAAAATGTGAGTCAAATAATTGAAATTTAAGTAAATTAGAACGTGTACCATTTGTAAAAATTTTCACCTGAATGCTCTCAAAAAAGAGGATTTACCAAGTTAAATCTTGACAACCCTACATGTATTCCGTTTTACACAATAACATGTTAAATGGAAATGCCGTGTTCAGACTTGCAACAAGCACCGCAATTTTCTGCAAAAGCTCTGTGTTACAGTTTTATCATGGAGCTATCTCTAAACTAAATTACTGATTTCAATTTATGCATTTTTACTTGAACCCAATGTTTAAGAATTAATTCCATTATTTAACTGTACGTGTTCCTGCTAATTTTGTATCAGTTAAAAATTCGCCTATTACTCTCCGGATGCATGCAATAATTTCAAACTAAATATAAATAATTTTATCTCACCCTAGAAATACTGTAAAAATTCATTTTAAAATCTGCCTTCATTTATTAAAATATTTTATGAAATTCTACTTCTTATATGTACAAATTTGCCTGAAATTGCTACTATGCATTTTAAAAGCGAGTAAAAAGTTCTACTCTGTATTTATAATCACTATCTAGATGACTCATGAATTCATGTATAAAAAGTAGAGATGGACGAGTACTGAAATACCTCGAATGTAACGTCACAAAGAGAAATTCGAATACCTCTAATGTCGCGCAATGTCGCAACGATTAGCAGCAGGTTCTCCAATAAAATGCTAGGATACTCCATAAGAAGAAATGGGACATATGTAGTATAATCCCTTTTTTATTCTTGGCGATTTTAGGTGAGATTCTGGCAATTCTTACTATGATTTGGAGAACGTTCCATTCTGGCAAACTTTTCCTTGTTTTTTGTCACCTTTTGTGCCACAGTTGATCTGTAGCAATACAAACATAAACCTACACCCTCTAAAACACATCACAAAATCCGGACCTGCTGGCTGTCAGAGGTCACACGTTTGTGCTCTTTGTGAAACAGAGGTGTTCTATGGCTCATAGCGCGCGCACAACTTAAAAGTAAGAAAATTTTCTGCTTTTGACTTGGTGACAAAAGACGTGGAAAGGGTTGCCAGAATGATATGTTCTCCTAATCATAGCAGGGATTGCCAGAATCTCACCTAAAATCGCCAAGAATGAAAAAGAGATTATACTACATCTGTACCGAAGAAATTTAAAAGTATCTAAAAGAAAGCTTGCCTCCACCAAATGAAAAATTTTCGACCACAGGAAAAAGAACAGACTGTATCCTCACTTGAAGGAATTATCTTTGAAGTATTTAATCAGGCCACCGTGAACGGTTTTTTAAGAGCAACTCTTCAGCACTATGGTTTAATTTGTGAAGAAAAATGAAGCAGACTAGATTCTGGAAGTGTTCGAATGCTTGTTTTCTAAATAAAACCCTGCAATATGTGAAAAGCTTTTACAACTGAATCACTGATTGGAAAAAGGAAAAGAATGAGTCCATTCCACGTGATTTTTGGAAAATTTGTGAAATAAATAAAGTATAATATTTAATACATTTAAACTTATTTATTTCATTTCCGTCTGTTTTGAGATACATTGATGATTTCAAAAGCAGATTAAGATGCATTGTTTAAACTTTTAAACATTTTATTTAAAATGTTATTTATTTTGTATATTGGCAATTTAAATTTCTTGGACTTATTTCCTTCATCCACTCATTTTCATTTTTATAACAAATTGTTTGATTAAGTAATACAGAATGAGACATATACAGCACATATAAATGCATGTGCAGATTCAGATGAATTGTTTGCAACTTTAAACATTTCATTTAAAATGTTATTTATTTTGTACATTTGCAATTTAAATCTTTTGGACCTATTTTATTTATCAACTCATTTTAATTTTCATGCCAATATTCAATTTTATTTGATCAAATAATATAGAACGAAACATATACAGCACATACAAATGCATGATGTTAGGGCGCGGTAGCCCATTGGTTAGCGCGCTGGAGTTGCACTCGGTAGGCCCGGGTTCGATTCCAGCCACTGCCAAAACTGCCGCCGTGTTCATGCGGAGTACGATCACGTTAAACATGTGGGTCCGAAAGTCCTTCCGAGAGGTTGGTGGTAGGGGAAGGAGGGTACGGTCCCTGTGGATGCCTCCACCACTGGGTTCCGGTCTAAATTGGGTGGCACTTCCCGACCGTCCAAACAGTTACCTTACACCTTTCTGGTAGGTCGGACGGTCTGGGTTTCAACAACAACAACTCATTTTAGATGTTATACCAAAAGAAAAATGAACTGAATGAAATGCATGTCTATTATCACTAAAATCAACCCCTCCTACACCTATATCTTTTTTTAAATCAACCCTATTTTTCATTAGTAATAGGGTTACAATGAAAGGCCTTTCTTTATACAGTTATTGTACAGGCAGTGTTTATTTTAGGATTTTTGGACCGTGGGGGGGGGGGGGGGGCGAATAAAATTTTAGGGGTGCCAGTTTTCTATTTGCTCTATATAAATATATATACATGCTGCGTCATATAAATAGAAACTAGGTTAACATAAGATGTCTCGTCCGGAAGTATGCCTGAAAGAAACACTGTGTACACATCTTAATATAAAAAACAAAATGGCTATCTAATTTCATTTTTCACATTTTGGACACTTTTCCTTTTTCCAGTGATTCAATTATTGTAGTTAAAGAGTACCTAAAATAAAAGCTACTGTAAGTTTCATTTCTAAATTAATGTAGTTTTACATTCTTCACTTTTTTCCATTTTACTTTATTAATATATTTACTAATAATTAATAAATAATATTAATAACTATTTGGAGTATTCAAATATTCGAGATCTTTTGATATTTGAATTCGAGAGAAGTGTTATTCGCCCATCTCTAATAAAAAGGCTTGCTACCCATCAATTTCACAGTTTCTAGCATTCCGCCAAACCGGTCATTTCCGTGGAAACCGAGGTCTAAATAATCAATTTTCTTTACATAATTTACCTTAAATCAGAATTATGATGAATGCCACAAGTGAACACTGAACAGAAGCCGATGTGGGCGTGAGGCATCTTACTCAACACATTTCAATACCATTTGACGTAAGATTTCTGAGAGATGAAATATCATCTATATTATCCATCTCTTTTCTTCAGGGGATGCCACATGGCTATTGGTTTTCTTGGTGCCGATATCATCTGGTTCCAGTGAGACAGCTGTTTGCCAGAACAGTGAGGGCCAACGAAAATATGGCCCACTGCAGGAGTTTTGCCTTCAGATTGGTATTCAGCTAGTGTAAGACGGAGTTGAATGTTCTGGAAGATATAAAAATGACACCATCAAACTTGCATATAGAAACTTCTACTAAGGATTAAAGTATTTTCAATATGATTAGTTTCTTTTCAATAGTAGTGGTAAAAAGTTAAACAAAACTTAAATGTGCGCATAGTTTTAAATTTTCATAAACATTTATCACAAATTTTATCAATTTTTAACACACTGATATTCAGAGTTGCGTACAGGTTACATATGTAATATATTTATGTTTTAAAAGTGCATCATCATCAGCATTTAGCAATTAAGGGTGATCGTCAGTAAATCTTCTACCCTATCCGCTCTTTGTTAACTTTCGCGGCACACGTTTTTCGCCGAAATTCTGCTCAAACAGTTGCGAAATATTTTCTGATAGATAAAATGCAATGCTTAGATTATATTAAAACTAAATTTAATACCCAATAAAATATAGAATATATTTTTTATTTTAATTCAAAATATTTTTGGTGCTGCCATCTATTGTCGTAAATTTAATTCCTACCGACTATTTTGATTTTTTAATGAGCATTTTTAAATGTACATTCCTTCTAATACGCTATTAAATACAACAACAGATCATATATAATAATGCCACATTCACGGAAACGTAATTGAACTTGTACTTGAAGACAAAGCTGCAGACCTCAGTGATGTACATTCAGATCCCCTTATCAAATTTATAGAATGAGAAATTACCTTTCCGTGATTGTGGCATTATTATATATGGTATGTTGTTGTATTTAATACTGTATTAGAAGGAATAGATATTTAAAAATGTTCATTAAAAAATAAAAATAATCGGTAAGAATTAAATTACGACAACAGATGGCAGCACCAAAAATATTTTGGATTAGAATAAAAAATATATTCTATGTTTTAATGGGTATTAAATTTAGTTTTAATATAATCTAAGCATTGCATTTTATCTTTCAGGAAATATTTCGCAACTGTTTGAGCAGAATTTCGGCTAAAAACGTGTGACGCCAAAGTTAACAAAGCGCGGATAGGGCAGAAGATTTACTGACGCTCACTCTTAAGTCATTCACCTATAGAAGTGTGAAGTGTGACCCATTCTGACGTTAGAACACGTTGTCCCGGCGCACCCCATAGGGGTGGATCCCATTAAACCCTTTAGCCACCCAATTTAGACCGGGACGCAGTGTAGGTAGTAGCTATAGAGACCGTACCCTCCTTCCCCTGACCCATCACCTCTCGGAAGGGTTGTCGGACCCACGGTTTTATCATGTCCATCCCCCATGTAGACGTGTGGATAGTTTTGAGTAGGGACTAGGATCAAACTCGTGATCTCTGAGTGCGATCCGCTTGATTTAACCACTGGGCTATCCCTGCCTAACACCGTCAGTATTGAGTTACCAAAATTTTCCAAACGAGTGAATACTCAATTGGTTGCGTTAACTTTTATTAAAATTCTAAATGCAAATAATTTATAATTTATTAAAATACAGCGATAAGTTAAATAATTCTTAATTCAAAGCACACATTTGTCAGTAATTGAAAGGGAGTGAAATCGGAGAATAGAATGCTTTACAATTTAGGAAATTTAAATTACTAAATCTTAAGAAAAAATCTGATTTGAGCAGCACATTGACTTTCCTTATATAATGCAATTCCTTATATAATGAATTTACTACTATTTTGTAATATAATGAATCCTTATATAATGAATTTACTAATTCCTTATATAATGAATTTACTACTTTTACAGTAAAAAAAATAACTTATTCTTATAATAGATACTTATATTCTTTCCAAGATATTGAATTTTTATCAATTACTTGCTATTTTCATTGATTGAACGTTATTTTTATCTATTTGGCGAGATTTTCGTTAATTTGGCAGCATTTAAAAAGTCGCCAAGTTGGCGACATTCCGCCAAATTCGTCGCCAAAATCTCGCCAAGCCTTATGAACGGAGAAATAAGTTATTCTTATAGCAGATAAATGACTATTGGCGTTCAAATGCAAAAGTATTACTCAAAGTATCTTTTCTCATGAATGGAACGAGCTTGATCCACGAGAATGATGTCCCTAAATTTATCGTGTGATATTACATGTGAAAAGTGAACATGTTTCTCAACAGTTAATATTATTTTTTTATTTTATGGGATTTTTTGATACATTTATTTGAAAAATGTGCAATATCTCGAGAACGGTTCATGCTAGCGTTCTAAAGTTTATGTCAATTGTTTTCTAAGGAAAAATTACATAAGGAATATCTATTTGCATAACCTTATTAAACATTTTGATTTTTGGATGATTTTTTCAAAGTTTCACTCAAAAATTTAGGGAGGTTTGAACATTCGATTGTGTTTAAAAAAAATAGGCTTCCAGTACTCACGGATTGTAATTTTGTACCAACTTTCATTCGAACTGCTCCATTCGTTCGTGAGATTTCGTCTCCACAGACTCATTGACACACACACACAGACATCACTTTAAAAACGCTTTATTCGTGATCAGGGATGCTTGAAACGTACTCTCCCATCGAAAACTCGATTTCGAATTTTCGACCCCGTCACCATACTTTCCTTATACATTATACTATATATATAAGGAAAGTAAAAAAAGCTTCCTTTTTTAACCACAACTACTATGGTGTGAAATTTTATACTAAATTGGATATTCTAATCTTAAATAAATATAAAGTAGGTGAATAGTTGAAAAATAAGGAAATGGTTATAGTAATAAGTCTCCGGAACCTATAAAATTAAATAATGGATTTTTCAAAATTACGAATTATTGAAAAGTAATACCACATAGCCAGGAGAAAAGCCACTGGAGCTCTACCCATTCCCGAAATGTAACAACTATATACTACACATGCTTATGTGTTATCTCTACTCTAAAAATGTTAAATTTATCCCCATGGCTACCATTTTGGACTTGTAAGATAAATCAAGGATTGGTTGAATAGTTTTGAATTCCAAGGAAATATTTATAAAAAACAAATTATTTCCCACGACTATTTATTTATTTTTTTTACTTCTCAATTTTATATATTGTCACTCTAAACCAGGGATGGGCAAACTACGGCTAGAATTATCAATATCTCGAGAACGGTTTATGCTAGCGTTCTAAAGTTTATGTCAATCGTTTTCTAAGGAAAAATTACATAAGACATGTTTATTTGGGTAACATTATTATAGGTTCTGATTTTTTGATGATTATTTCAAAATTTCACTCGAAAATTTAGGAGGGTTATGAACATTCGATTGCATTTAAAAACAATAGGCTTCCAGTATTCATGGATTGTGATTTTTGTACCAAATTTTAGCCTAATCGCTTCATTCGTTCGTGAGATATCGTCTCCACAGACTCACTGACACACACACATACACAGACATCACTTCAAAAATGTTTGATTCATGATCAGGGATGCTTGAAACGTGTTCTTCCGTCGGAAACTCGAATTCGAATTTTCGACCCCGTCACAATACTTCCTTATACATTATGTATATAAGGAAAGTAATACTAGTTTTGGGTCATACACATTTATTTTACAATGTAAAATGCAATGGCTGAAATTCCCATTTATTGGAAACTTTCAAAATTCCCAGTTTTTTCAAAACTTCCTTCCCCCAAAACACGGTTTATTCCCGGGAATAAACTGGGTTTTCCCCCGTCGTTGAAACTCTAACTACCAGTATGTAAATTGATAAATCATGCCCCAAAATATATGGCAATGTTTGTATCCTCAAATGTATAACAAATGTTTTCAACCATGAAACTTAGGAAAAGTGATCACAGTTTTGCTCCTCTTCTCACGTACCCCTATTTTAACCCTTCTGAAAGAACGTGAAAATAATTTACTAGATATGTATGTATCAATTGTTTGTATTCTGAATAATTGAACATTTTTGAAAATAATTTTGAAAATAATAATAATAATAATAAATAAAGATCGTTGGCTCACTCCAAATTAATTTTTTCGTTTGGCTCTCCAGTAAATAAGTTTGTCAATCCCTGTTCTAAACTAAGAATGATACTATAAGTGTACGATTAGCAACATTTTAGGCAGGAAGTTGAGTACTGATTCTTACCTGTAGTGCAGCTGCAGGGACTGAGAATATCATAGCCTCGTTAAATACTGGATTCCTGTCTCCTTTCTTGATTGACGTCTTTTTCTTACTTATTTTCTTTCCTTTCTGAAGTAAATAGATTTTCACGAAGGGATCTGAAATAAGATGTAGGTAATTTCAATGCATCAAGAAATAATAAATACTTCTTTTATTATGCCCTAAAACGAATTACACGGAGTTTCCCATGTAATAAATATGCACGTAAATAATAAAAATACTTGAAATCGTAAAAAAGAAAAAATTCCATTACCTGGATAAGTACTATTAAAGAATTAATGTTATAGTAGTGATTTTTTATCCGATGTTTGTCATTTTTGAGCATAATACTTATATTCAAAAAATGAAAACGATATTGCTGAATTAAAGAAGCTTGTTGGATTTTTAAAGCCACTATCTCTAGCGCGTCAAAAATTTGAGACTTACGCGTCTATGACAGCTGCCGATTGCTATCTATGTTAATAAAATCGTCTGCTGGAATAAAATGATTTCAAAATGGCGAAATACCAGCCGAATTTCGACTTTTAAGTTCATAACTTTTGAACTAATTTGAAATTTTAAAAATCTCTCCGAGCCGTAACGTCCTGGAAGTTCAGCTACCCCTGTACTGAATTTTACGGCTGTCCGTAACTTCACTTTTTTGCTTCAGACAGACACATTATTTTATCATGTACTATTTGGTTTGTGTGAAAATAACTAAAATTAATAAAGGGAAAATTGGAAAAACGTTTCGAATCAAAATATCTTTTGAACTATGTGTGACCGATTTCGATAAAATTTTCCAAAGTGATCCATCTGATAATTTTATACACATCGTCATTTGATGGTAGCTAGTAACTAAATTAATTGTCAAGAGAAGTACATGCACAGTTGGAAAGATACGCTAAGGGAATGCATAAGACAACCAAGCGGTGTGTGGGAAATCGCAACACGGCGACCTATGGGGAAACAATACAACGGAAAAGTTGGCATGGTCTAACGAAGTGGCTGTTTCCATCAGCTATGTATGAATGTATATTCTGATTCAGCAAACTATTGGATTGATATGCCAGAGAGGGCTCCTATTAAAACTTACAAATGAAAATGCTTTGGCTTTGGCATTACTCGTTTCCCAGCGTGCATTTTGTAGTGAAATCAGGGTTGGCCAGGTTGGATCCGGGAGTGTTCCTTCCATTTTCCCTCCATCTAACATCAATCAGTATTTTACCCACTTTCTGAGGTTTTTAAAATATTTTCTGATTACGTACAAACTTCTGTAAAATCATGTTATTTATAAGTAAAAACTATGTTGCAACTAAATAAACAAATTTTATTTAAAAAGTGAAATTAACACTAATATTATCTAGTTACAACAGCAAATTAACATTAACAACAACATTAGAAAAATTAACATAGACTTTCTGTTGTTTATAACTTATTCAAGAACAACAGTGTTTCTCTTAAGAATGTAAAGTAGAACCCTGCAACAGGGAGTGTTCTCGCAGGTCGGTTTCAGTTCGGGTTTCCTTTATTTTTCAAGTTACGGATCACGTTTTCTTTTCTTTTCAAACTATTGGGTGGGTTTCCTTTACTTTAAGGGTGAGCGTCAGTAAATTTTCTGCCCCATCCGCGCTTTGTTAACTTTCGCGGCACACATATTTTGCCGAAATTCTGCTCAAACAGTTGCGAAATATTTTCTGAAAGATAAAATGCAATGCTTAGATTATATTAAAACTAAATTTAATGTCCCAAAAAACATAGAATATATTTTTTATTTTAATCCACAATATTTTTGGTGCTGTCATCTGTTGTCGTAATTTAATTCATACTGACAATTTTTATTTTTTAATGAACATTTTTAAATATCTATTCCTTCTAATACAGTGTTAAATACAACAACAGATCATATATAATAATGCCACAATCAAAGAAAGGTAATTTATCATTCTATAAATTTGATAAGGGATCTGAATGTACATCACTGAGGACTGCAGTTTTGTCTTCCAGTTCCTTTGTCTTCAAGTCTAAGTTCAATTACGTTTCCGTGATTATGGCATTATATATGATCTGTTGTTGTATTTAATAGCGTATTAGAAGCAATAGACATTTAAAAATGTTCATTAAAAAATAAAAATAGTCGGTATGAATTAAATTACGACAACAGATGGCAGCACCAAAATTATTTTAAATTAAAATAAAACATATATTCTATGTTTTGTTAAGTATTAAATTTAGTTTTAATATAATCTAAGCATAGCATTTTATCTATAAAAAAATATTTCGCAACTGTTTGAGCAGAATTTCGGCGAAATATGTGTGCCGCGAAAGTTAACAAAGCGCGGGTAGGGCAGAAAATTTACTGACGCTCACCCTTAAGCTAAGGGTAGGGGATTTTCTACTTTTCAATACACGGGTTGAGTTTCCTTTACTTTTCAAGCTAAGGGTAGGGGGTGTTTTACTTTTCAAACAACGGGTCGGGTTTCCTTTACATTTCAAGCTAAGGGTAATGGTTTTTTTACTTTTCAACCACGGGTCAGGTTTTCTTTACTTTTCAAGCTAAGGGTAGGTTTTTTTTTTTACTTTTCAAACCACGGGGAGGATTTTCTTTACTTTTCAAGCTACGGGTAGGTTTTTTTCTATTTTTCAAACCACGGGTCGGGTTTCCTTTACTTTTCAAGCTGTCCGGTTGCTGCTCTACCTGTTGTGAGGCTATACCCTATCACATTTCTTTTATGAGAGTACTGGATAAATGCGTGAATAAAAGTTGCAAACATCAGAAAATTGTGCATATGTGTTAGAGATTTAAGAACTAAATATAATTTTAAAATGCAATTCTGTTGCATGTCGGCTATTCAGGTCACAAGCTGCAGGTTGAGGTCAGGTTGCGGTTCAACAATTTTATTTATTGCTGGTCAGGCCAAACAGACTCTAGTAGACAAGTATAAAAGCAGGGCTCATTTGTAAAGTAACTGATGGGAGTTCTCTCTTCAGCATAAGTCATGGATTTCTAACTATTGAACTTAGGTCTTTTCATTTTGTTTCCTCCAATGGCAGATATTGAATGATTAGAAACTTTCATTTGGAAGCCCAGCTAGATACTCTTAACTAACTATTTCTTGTACTATAATTTCATCATCCCAATATTGCATTATTTCATGATGCTTAAGTATTGGAGTACAAAAGCATGTAGTATTTGTCTATTTATATGGAAAATGAAAATAAAATATACATGATTTTTGAATCTTTGACAATGTCATAAAAATTATGTGATGAATATATAATGTCATGATAAAGGTCTAAACCTTTTTCTTTTTCTCTACAACCAAAAAAAATCAAGTCTGGATGAGTTTTAATGTGCGAAAGCATATTTGCATTTTCATAATTAAAGTTGAAGTATATGGACAAGAAAACGTCTACCATAAACCATAGTTGCCCGTGTTATTCAGTTTTCACAAATAGGCTTATTCAAAATTAAAAATAAATAAAAAACAATTGTAAGGATTAACAATTTCTATTCTCGACTTCTTATTTTTCGCGAAGTGTTTCCTTACACTGGAAAAGAAGAGTCTAAATTTAAATAGCATCCTCGCAGATTGCGGACGGAAGGTGGATCTGGCAACCAGGTTCTTAAAAATGCGAGGTGCGAAGCACGAGATGGAACGTGAGGTACGTGGCTGTAGCCGACGGTAGAAAGGGTGGACCATGTACATTTTGATTTATTATTTGTAAATTACGCTAATGGGTGTTTGTTTTATGATTTTCACAGTTTTAAGAATAAACTTGTTGTTTTATCAAAAGATGCCTTTCGTGTTCATTCCACCACCTTTACACAATCTATTGCGGCATGATCAAAGAATAAGCTAATCATTGTAGGGAGAAAATATGAATAATGTTATTAATATTAAAAACCCAAACTTTACTCGGTTAAAAGCTCGGCTTTTTAAAGGGTTTTCCAATGAAAAAAATCTAATAAAACCCACCCAGTCTAGTTAAAAGGTTAAACAAAACGTGGTTCTGTCCAACCCTGGGTTGAAGACCCAGACCGTCCGACTAGTCCGAGGACTTAGAGCAGTCCAACCCTGGGTGAAATGACGACTCTTTACAAGAAAAGTTCAGTTTTTCTCACCTGCTGACTGCTTCTCATCAGTCCACACCAGGTTTCTGGCCTTCACTAAGACGACCGTCAGGCGTTCTGCAGTTGGTAAGTAACTCAAGGAAAATAGCAACTCTCCACAGCCGATAGGTTTCTGGTAAAAGAGACGTTAAGATCAGAAGAAGTTATTTTTAGATATTAAATATCTCATTTATTACCTTTGCTGCATACATAGTGTAATATAAAGGGAAAGCATTTTGATAAGGGCGAACATTCGAATTCAAGTTTTCTACAAAAAAGCACGTTTTAAGCATGCATGAACTCAAATCTAATATTTTTGAAGTCATGTCTGTGTGTGCATGCATCTTAATGTGTGTGTATGTATGTTAATGTGTGTGCATGTACGTTAGTATGTGTGTACGTTAGTTAGTGTGTAAGTCTGTGGTTTCTATATCTCCATCGAAAAGATTGAAGAACGTTTACCAATGAGCTTTGAACCGAATCTGCAAGACCATAAGTTCATATTTGAAATAATTTTGAGCATACCTGAGAAAACACAGTTTTTCGGCAGTTGCAAACAAATTTATTTTTAAATTCGTCCATCTATGAATTGAAGAAGATACGCACGTTTTTAATCTTTTTTGTGAATGCGGACGGATATCTCATCGTTCGAACATTAAAAAATCTGATGTGGGCAACACATGACTTTCCTTATATAATGTAATTAATTTACTACTTTTACAGTAAAAAAAAGTAGGTTTTTCTTATAGTAGATACTAATATTCTTTCCAAGATATTAAATTTTCAACAATTAGTCGTCATTTTTATCCATTTGGCCAGATTTTCGTTAATTTGGCAACATTTCAAAAAGTCGCCAAGTTGGCGACTTTTGAAATGTTGCCAAATTCGTCGCCAAAATCTCACCAAGCGTTATGCACTAAGAAATAAGTTATTCTTACAGCAGATAAATGACTATTGGCGTTCAAACACAAAAGTATTACTAAAAGTATATTTCTTCATGAATGGAATGAGCTAGTTCCACGAGAATGATGTAACCCAATTTATCGCATGGTATTACATATAAAAAGTGAACATGTTTCTCAAAAATAATTTTTTTTTATATGACTTTTTGATAATTTTTTTTTTAAAAATGAACAGTATCTCGAGAACGGCTCATGTTAGCGTTCTAAAATTTATGTCAATCGTTTTCTAATGAAAAATTACATAAGAAATGTCTATTTGCGTAACTTTATTAGTGGTTTTGATTTTTTGACGATTTTTTCAAAATTCCATTCGAAAATTTAGGGGGGTTCTTAACATTCGATTGCATATAAAAGCAATAGGCTTCCAGTGTTTACGGATTGTGATTTTTGTACAAAATTTGGTTCGAATCGGTCCATTAGTTCGTCAGTTATCGTCTCCACAGACTCACTGACACACACACACACATACTTTCACACACACATACACACACACACATACACACCCACAGACATCACTTCAAAAATGTTTGATTCGTGATCAGGGATGCTTGAAACGTGCTCTCCCGTCGAAAACTCGAATTCGAATTTTCGACCCCGTCACAATACTTTCCTTATACTTTATGTATATAAGGAAAGTAAAAAAAAGCTTATACGTTACTTGCACTTTTTTAATGAATTTTTAAGTGGGACTATAAAATTTAAGTCAGCACACTTGCGCACTTTCTTTCCGTAGAATCCCAAATAGCCAATTTCTCCGTGACATCCCAATAAGGGAATTGGCTCGATGTACGGGTCCTCATTAAGCATGACGTCACTTAAATAACAATTGACATTTCTGTGCCTATGGCGAAATAATTGCTCTTTGTAATTAAATTGTAAAAGAGTAGTGTTTCTTTTAGGCATATATTCGCAATTATTCGCCCACCCACCGGAGACATTTTATATTAGTTTCTATTTATGTGACAGCATTTAGATATATTTGTATAGAGCAAATAGAAAACATGCCCCCCTAAAGTTTCATTCTCCCCCCCCCCCCGTCCAAAAAGTTCTAAAAGGCTGCCTGTAAAAGAGTTGTTTCGCTTTCGGTTCTATGCAATTTTGAAAAGTAACAATAGAAATTAACAATGGCCGTTTTCCATTTTCTATTCTTCCAATAAAAATAAATATATAAATAAATTGGTTACAGCCCCCTTGGGTGTATATTTAAAAATCTGATGTTACTTATGTCTGATGTTATAGTAGATACTTATATTCTTTATAAGATATTGAATTTTCGTCAATTGCTCGTCATTTTCATTGATTTAGCATCATTTTTATTCATTTGGCAAATTTCCGTTAATTTGGCAACATTTAAAAAAGTCTCTAAATTGGCGACATTCCGCCAAATTCGTCGCCAAAATCTCGCCAAGCGTTATGGACGAAGAAATAAGTTATACTCAAAGTACATACAAAAGTATTACTCAAAGTATCTTTTCTCATGAATGGAACGAGCTAGATCTACGAGAATAAAGTCACAAAATTTATCGCATGATATTACATATGAAAAGTGAACATGTTTCTCAACGGTTAATATATGTTTTTTAATTTATGGGATTTTTTAATAAATTTATTTGAAAAATGTACAATATCTCGGGAACGGTTCATGCTAGCGTTCTAAAGTTTATGTCAATCGTTTTTTAAGGAAAAATTACATAAGAAATGTCTATTTGCGTAGCTTTATTAAAGGTTTTGATTTTTTGATAATTTTTTCAAAATCTCACTAAAAAATTAAGGGGGGTTCTGAACATTTGATTGTATTTAAAAACAATAGGCTTCCAGTATTCACGGATTGTGATTTTTATACCGAGTTTCATTCGAATCGCTCCATTTGTTCGTGAGATTTCGTCTCCACAGACTCACTGAGACACACACACACACACACACACACACACACACAGACATCACCTCAAAAATGTTTGATTCGTGATCAGGGATGCTTGAAACGTGCTCGCCCATCGAAAACTCGAATTCGAATTTTCGATCCCATCACAATACTTTCCTTATACATTATGTATACAAGGAAAATAATAACTAACTCTCTCCCCCCAATTTTAGGCGTTTCACTAATTTGATCATATCCAGTGACGAGGCGTGAAGGGAGTAATGGGTAGACAGTGTCTACCCGAACAAGTTACTACCAAACAAACCCCACTTTATGCATTATTCGAAATATGAAATATATTTCAAATAATGTACATACAATGAAAATAAAAGTAATTTGGTAGCGGGTTATTGGGGTAGACACTGTCTACCCAAATTCTCTCCGCGCTTCGAAAAAAATCATATCTCAGTTTCTAAGTATGCTAGAGCGTAACCGCAAAAAACTATACTTCTGAGCTTGAATTAACCACATGTCTTCCTCCTTGGACCAGCTGGGTGGTCTGTGGACGACTTCCAGTGGTGCGGAATTAAACCTGTAAACCGAGAGGTAGGTCGGGTCCGCACTGCTCTTTGGCAGTAGCGTCGTCAGAATTTTTTCTCTTAGTGGAGGGGGGTGTAAAAAAGCATTTTTACTTTCCTTATATACATAATGTATAAGGAAAGTATTGTGACGGGGTCGAAAATTCGAATTCGAGTTTTCGACGGGAGACCACGTTTCAAGCACCCCTGATCACGAATCAAACATTTTTGAAGTGATGTCTGTGTGTGTGTGTGTGTGTCAGTGAGTCTGTGGAGACGATAACTGACGAACGAATGAACCGATTCGAACGAAATTTGGTACAAAAATCAGAATCCGTAAACATTGGAAGCCTATTGTTTTTTATAGGCAATCGAATATTCAGAACCCCCATAAATTTTCGCTTGAAATTTTGAAAAAATCGTCAAAAAATCAAAACTGCTAATAAAGTTACGCAAATAGACATTCCTTATGTAATTTTTCATTAGAAAACGATTGACATAAATTCTAGAACGCTAACGTGAACCGTTCTCGAGATATTGCATATTTTTCAAAAAAATTATCAAAAAGTCATATGAAATAAAAAAAAAATATTTATTTTTGAGAAACATGTTCACTTTTCATATGTAATACCATGCGATACATTGGGTGACATCATTCTCGTGGATCTAACTCGTTCTATTCATGAAAAAAGATACTTTGAGTAATTCTTTTGTATTTGAACGCCAATAGTCATTTATATACATTTCTTATGTAATTTTTCCTTAGAAAACGATTGACATAAACTTTAGAACGCTAGCATAAACCGTTCTCGAGATATTGCACATTTTTCAAATAAATTTATCAAAAAATCCAATAAATTAAAAAAAATATTATCTCTTGAGAAACATGCTCACCTTTCATATGCAATGTCATGCGATAAATTTGGTGACATTATTGACGTGGATCTGGCTCGTTCCATTCACGAGAAAAGATACTTTGAGTAATATTTGTGTATTTGAACGCCAATAGCCATTTATCTGCTGTAAGAATAACTTATTTCTCCGTCCATAACGCTTGGCGAGATTTTGGCGACGAATTTTACGGAATGTCGCCAACCTGGCGACATTTTGAAATGTTGCCAAATTAACGAAAATCTCGCCAAATGGATAAAAATGACGCTAAATCAATGAAAATGACGTCTAATTGTCGAAAATTCAATTTCTTGGAAAGAATATAAGTATCTACTATAAGAAAAACCTATTTTTTTACTGTAAAAGTAGTAAATTTATTACATTATATAAGGAAAGTCATGTGTTGCCCACATCAGATTTTTCTATTTCGTGTGTGTTACATATGGCTATATTCCGGAAATTAATCCATACAGATTAGTCAGCCCTCAACATTACAAAGGATCAAGAAAAGAACAAGGAACAATAAAATAACAACAATAACCAAGAAACATATACATAAATAAAACAGTTCAGTCACAAGGAGTTCATACTTTTGTCCTGGCATCCCAATACAATTTGCTGATGTCCCCGTTTCTCTGTGAGTTTTTGTCAAGTCTAGGGCAAGTTAGGAGGTGATCTGCATTCATGACGTCTATTCTGCCAATCTGGCAAACGTTACTCGCTTGCGTGATATTCCTTAATTCACACGTGCCTCCTTGGTGGTGCTATATGAGTAACAACTTTTGGCTTTTTTCCATTTCTTTAAATGTAATTTTTCCGAGTATTAATGGGTTTCGATTAATTCCTGGGGTATTTGACCCCCCCTCCCCCGCGATGATGCCACAGGAGCTGACGAAGGCTGCTGAAGGCCCGCACAGCGGGAAAAGGCTTATTTGTCACACTGTTCATTTTCAACGGGCATTCGATTACTTTCGTTTAAAATATCGTTACTTCTTTTATTACGCACAATTAATTCTTGGGGAAAATATAGAATTATCAAGATGGAAAGTATAGAGATCTAAATCTTAAACATTGAATGACGTAATGAGAATATAAAAAATCTGATGTGGGCAGCACATGACTTTCCTTATATAATGCAATGGATTTACTAGTTTTACAATAAAAAAAATCTGATGTGGGCAACACATGGCTTTCCTTATATAATGCAATGAATTTACTACTTTTACAGTTAAAAAAAATGTTATTCTTATAGTAGATACTTATATTCTTTTCAAGATATTGAATTTTCTTCAATTAGTCGTCATTTTCATTGATTTAGCGTCATTTTTATCAATTTGGTGGGATTTTTGTTAATTTGGGAACAATTAAAAATGTCGCCAAGTTTGCAACATTCCGCCAAATTCGTCCCCAAAATCTCGCCAAGCGTTATGGACGGAGAATAAGATATTCTTACAGCAGATAAATGACCAGTGGCGTTCAAATACAAAAGTATTACTCAAAGTATCGTTTTTCATGAATGGAACGAGCTAGATCCATGAGAATGATGTCACCCAATTTATCGCATGGTATTACATATAAAAACTGAACATGTTTCTCAATAGGAAATATATTTTTTTTATTTTATACAACTTTTTGATAATTTCTTTGAAAAATGTGCAATATCTCGAGAACGATTTATGTTAGCGTTCTAAAATTTATGTCAATCGTTTTCTAATGAAAAATTACATAAGAAATGTCTATTTGCGTAACTTTATTAGCGGTTTTGATTTTTTGACGATTTTTTCAAAATTTCACTAGAAAATTTATGGGGGTTCTGAATATTCGATTGCATATAAAAACAACAGGCTTCCAGTGTCTACGGATTGTGATTTTTGTACCAAATTTCGTTCGAATCGGTCCATTCGTTCGTCAGTTATCGTCCCCACAGACTCACTGACTCACACACACACACACACACACACACACACACACACACACACACACACACACACACAGACATCACTTCAAAAAGTTTGATTCGTGATCAGGGATGCTTGAAACGTGCTCTCCCGTCGAAAACTCGAATTCGAATCTTCGACCCCGTCACAATACTTTCCTTATACATTATGTATATAAGGAAAGTAAAAATGAGAATATTTTAATCTAATTTAATTCATTACAATGAGAGTTGCATCTACATAGATTCAAAAACTATACTTAATTCAATCGACCTAAACATTTATAGCAGCATTTTACAGCCCTGTCTTGTTAGACTAGAATATCATCCAGCAGAACATTTTATGGCTAAGGTAGAGTCATTAAAGTAACTTTTATGACACATATAAGAGCAATGATTGTGCTTTTTATTACTCTATATAGATTGAAACAGTCAAATAGGAGTGATTTGAGGATGCACGAAGTTACGGAGTTCTCTGCTGTGCTTTTTTACTTTCCTAATATGCATAGTATAATGTATAAGGAAAGTATTGTGACGGGGTCAAAAATTCGAGTTCGAGTTTTCGATGGGACAGTACATTTCAAGCATCCCTAAACACGAATCAAACTTTTTTGAGGTGATGTCTGTGTCTGTCTGTGTGTGTGTGTGTGTGTGTGAGCCCATGTAGACGAAATCTCACAAACGAATGGCGCGATCCGGATGACATTTGGTACGAAATTTAAAATCCGTGAATACTGGAAGCTTATTGTTTTTAAATACAATCGAATGTTCAGAACCCCCTTAAAGTTTCGAATGAAATTTTGAAAAATCATCAAAAAATCAAAACCTTTAATAAAATTACGCAATTAGAGATTTCTTATGTATTTTTTCCTTAGAAAATGATTGCCATAAACTTTAGAACGCTAGCATGAACCGTTCTTGTGATATTGCACATTTTTCTAAAAAATGTAACAAAAAATCACATAAATTAAAAAAAAATATTAACTATTGAGAAACATGTTCACTTTTCATACGTAATATCATACGATAAATTGGGTGACATCATTCTCGTGGATCTAGCTCGTTCCATTCATGAGAAAAGGTACTTTGAATAATACTTTTGTATTTGATCGCATATAGTCATTTATCTGCTATAAGAATAGCTTATTTCACCGTCCATAACGCTTAGCGAGATTTTGGCGACGAATTTGGTGGAATGTCACCAACTTGGCGATTTTTTTTTTAAATGTTGCCAAATTAACGAAAATCCTTCCAAATGGATAAATATGACGCCAAATCAATGAAAATGACTACTAATTGACGATAATTCAATATCTTGGAAAGAATATAAATATCTACTCTAAAAATAACCTATTTTTTTTGCTGTAAAAGTAGTAAATTCATTGCATTATATAAGGAAAGTCATGTATGTACTACCTACATCAGATTTTTTTTTTTTTTTTATATTGTTGGCAAATCAAGCAGGGCGAACGGTCAAATTTGACCAATTTTATTTTCAAATTTGGCATGAATATTCTTTGTTTTACCGCAAGTAACTACCAGTGGCGGTTCGTCAGATGACGTAAGTGAATACCTTACACCTTCGGGTAGGCCGGACAGTCAGGGTCGAAGAAGAAGAAGAAAGTGAAAGTGAAGCAGCGATTCACCCTGCGTCACCTGCCTTTATCGATTGACTGGGTAATTATTATTATTTGGCTAATTTTCCAGACTCGTTTGATTATTTTTAGATATTATTTGACAACATTTGTGTCAGTAACGCGATGTGTTTTGATGATGTTCGTTGCCTAAGATGAGGGGAGAACTCCGCCACTGAATCTGCTTCACCCATTTGTGAAGTCACTAGTCGCCACTGGTAACAACATCCATGTATCGAATTTGTAGGTCCATGTTATCAGGATTTGATATACTTGCGGCAAACCTAACCTAACAACAGAGAAAAAAAATCTGATGTTTGGCAACACATGACTGTCCCTGCAGACTCATATTCACATTCTCTGCATTTCTTCAATAATTCATTATATTGAATTTAACTTCACAATGTAACACCCATAATTATTTAAAATTACATTGTATTTGCACTTTTAATTCAATTTTCGTCCTCATTTGGTAACTGGACTTATTTTCAAATGTGGTGTAGCGAAAATGCGAAAAAATTAAAATATCTCGAGAACGGCTAGTCATGGTGTAATGGGGTTGGTCTTATTTTTTTATCGTAAAATAGGCGGGTTCTTTTATCCCGAATCGTACTAAAAACTAATCAGCACCAGGGTCACACCCAAGTGACTTACCTACCAAATTTTATGAAATTCGGTCCATTAGTTTTGTGTTAGAGTGGATACATACACTGCAGAGACAGACAGACAGACACACACATAGACATTCGGTCCATTAGTTTTGAGTTAGAGTGGATACATACACTGCAGAGACAGACAGACAGACACACACACAGACGTTACGCTAAAAATAATTTTTTCGTATTCTAGAGGTTCCGAAACGTGTAGATCCGTCGAAAACTCGAGTTGCGATTTTCGGCATGATTCCAATGCTTTCTCTATATACATTACCATGTATTGCAGGGAAAGTAAAAGTCTGATGTGGGCAGCACATGACTTTCCCTGCAGACTTATATCCACGTTTTCTTTATTTTAATGCAATTTAATTCACTTTTAATTCAAATTTCGTTCTTATTTGGTAACTGGACTTATTTTCAAAGGTGACGTAGAGAAAATACGAAAAAACTAAAATATCTCGAGAACGGCTAGCCCTAATGTAATGGGGTTGGTCTTATTCTTTTATTCGTTAAACATTACATATAAAACAAGCATGTAATTGATAGATTTGAGTATACGTAGATTTTTATTTTAGATTTTGATGATTTTTGCGGTCCATTTTTCAAAAAATGACAGGTTGTTTTCTTTCGATTCGTACCAAACTCTCAGCACCAGGGTAACCCACAAGTGACTTATCTACCAAATTTTATGAAATTTACTCTACTAGTTTCTGAGTTACAGTGGATACATACATTGGACAGACAGACTGACACCCACACAGACGTCACGCAAAAAATAGTTTTTTCGTATTCTAGAGGTCCTAAAGCGTGTAGTTCCGCCGAAAACTCGACTTTCGATTTCTGACACGATTCCAATTCTTTCCTTATACATGTATATTGTAGGGAAAGTGAAAAATCTGATGTGGGCAGCAGACGACTCAAATTCATTTTCTCTTTATTTCTTTAATAATTCATCAAATTGAGTTTAATGATACTAAATAACACGCATAATTGTTTAAAATTACACCGAATTTGCAGTTTTGATTCAATTTTTGTTTTCATTTGGCAACTGGACGCATTATCAAATGCGGCGTAGCAAAAATGTGGAAAATCTAAAATATCTCGAGAATTAGAGCAGTGTAATCCTTACGCAGTAGAACTAAAGTAGTGTATTTTCTGAAGGTTCTTTTATCCCGAATCGAACCAAAACCCACCAGGGTAATCAGCACCAGGGTAAACCACAAGCGACTTATATGTAAAATTTTATGAAATTTGGTCAAATAGCTTTGGAGTTAGAGTGGATACATTGCACACACACACACACATACGTTACGCTAAAAATTTTTTTCGTGTTCTGGAGGTCTCAAAACGTGTAGATCCATCGAAATCTCGAGTTGCGATTTGCGATATGATTCCAATGCTTTTCCTATACATTACCATGTATTGCAGGGAAAGATCAGAAGTCATGCGGACCCCTTTTCTGTCTATCGAATAAAATGCGATATTCCAGAGTGATGGAATGTTTATTGTAGAACAATATATCTCTAGCCACTCTTATGAGAATGTCTTTGAACTGTTTTAGAGGAATTAATTGAAGACTTTTAGCAATGTAGTCACTATTTCAAACAGCTTTTCCTGAGTGAAACTGGAACCTGTTCTCGTTTATCTGCAACAGATCCAGGTTTCCGAAAACTGTTTACTAACCTAGTAATTGCTAGGGTGTTTAGAACCATCGAAGTTTCTTTTAAAATTCTTTAACGACACTCTCATAAAAATGGCTAGAGAAATTTTGTTCTAAAATAAAATCTTTCACTTTGGGACAACACCGTATTTTTTGATAAAAACAGAGATCTGTAATTATCATCTGATGTATTACAAACAGCAGACGATATTTCTGATATATTTTGGAGGGCGTATTAGTGTCACCTAAATGAAAAAAAATTCTACCATTTCAATTTCTCTGTTCCTTTTATGATTTTAAAATTCAATGTTCGCAATTCTTTTATGCTTTTCGATCAACAGTTACAAAATCGCAATTAATTTTTCTCACCAACTTCAATATGTATACTTATTTATACATATATATATATATATATATATATATATATATACTACTTACTAATTAAAATGGGATGTATAAACGAAAATCCGCAAACCACGTGATAGGAATAAAAAAACAATATACAATACGTGAATAATTCAGAAGACAAATACATGGATAAATACAGTATATAGAAAAGTGGAATAATAACTAATATCAAATAATTAATGACAAAACATTATAACAATAAAACAACCAAAGCAATAAATATCAATAAAAACTAATTACAAAATTAAAAGGTCAAAAATACATTTCAACGTAAGAAAAATCTGATGTGGGCAACACATGACTTTCCTTATATAATGTAATGAATTTACTACTTTTACAGTAAAAAAATAGGTTTTTCTTATAGTAGATACTAATATTCTTTCCAAGATATTGAATTTTCGACAATTAGTCGTCATTTTCATTGATTTAGCATCATTTTTATCCATTTGGCGAGATTTTCATTAATTTGGCAACATTTCAAAAAGTCGCCAAGTTGGCGACATTCCGCCAAATTCGTCGCCAAAATCTCGCCAAGCGTTATGCACTAAGAAAAAAGTTATTCTTACAGCAGATAAATGACTATTGGCGTTTAAATACAAAAGTATTATTCAAAGTATATTTTTTCATGAATGGAACAAGCTAGATCCACGAGAATGATGTCACCCAATTTATCGCATGGTATTACATATGAAAAGTGAACATGTTTCTCAATAGGAATTTTTTTTTTTATGTGACTTTTTCATAATTTTTTTTAAAAATGTACAATATCTCGAGAACGGTTCATGTTAGCGTTCTAAAATTTATGCCAATCGTTTTCTAATGAAAAATTACATAAGAAATGTCTATTTGCGTAACTTTATTAGCGGTTTTGATTTTTTGACGATTTTTTCAAAATTTTATTCGAAAATTTAGGGGGGTTCTGAACATTCGATTACGTATAAAAACAATAGGCTTTCAGTGTTTACGGATTGTGATTTTTGTACCAAATTTGGTTCGAATCGGTTCATTCGTTCGTCAGTTATCGTCTCCACAGTCTCACTGACACACACACACACATACACACATACTTTCACACACACACACACACACATACACACACACACACACACACACACACACACACAGACATCACTTCAAAAATGTTTGATTCGTGATCAGGGATGCTTGAAACGTGCTCTCCCGTCGAAAACTCGAATTCGAATTTTCGACCCCGTCACAATACTTTCCTTATACATTATGTATATAAGGAAAGTAATAATAATTAGTAATGCTTAACAGTATTAAAAATCTGATGTGGGCAGCACATGACTTTCCTTATATAATGCAATGAATTTACTTCTTTTACAGTAAAGAAAAATAGATTATTTCTATAGTAGTTAGTTATATTCTTTCCAAGATATTGAATTTTCGTCAATGAGTCGTAATTTTCCATGTCGTCATTATCAATGAGTCGTCATTGATTTAGCGTCATTTTTATCCATTTGGCGAAGTTTTCGTTAATTTAGCAACATTTAAAAAAGTCGCCAAGTTGGCGACATTCCACCAAATTCGTCGCCAAAATCTCGCCAAGCGTTATTGACGAAGAAATAAGTTATTCTTACAGCAGATAAATGACTATTGGCGTTCAAATATAAAAGTATTACTCAAAGTATCTTTTTTCATGAATGGAACGAGCTAGATCCACGAGAAGGATGTCACTCAATTTATCGCATGGTATTACATATGAAAAGTAAACATGTTTCTCAATAGGAAATGTTCTTCTTTTTATTTTATATGACTTTTTGATAATTTTTTAAAAAAATGTACAATATCTCGAGAACGGTTCACGTTAGCGTTCTAAAATTTATGTCAATCGTTTTCTAATGAAAAGTTACATAAGAAATGTCTATTTGCGTAACTTTATTAGTGGTTTTAATTTTTTGACGATTTTTTCAAAATTTCATTCGAAAATTTAGGGGGGTTCTGAGCATTCGATTGCGTATAAAAACAATAGGCTTCCAGTGTTTACGGATTGTGATTTTTGTACCAAATTTGGTTCGAATCGGTCCATTCGTTCGTCAGTTATCGTCTCCACAGACTCACTGACACACACACACACATACACACATACTTTCACACACACACACACACACACACACACACACACACACACACACACACACACACACACACACAGACATCACTTCAAAAATGTTTGATTCGTGATCAGGGATGCTTGAAACGTGCTCTCCCGTCGAAAACTCGAATTCGAATTTTCGACCCCGTCACAATACTTTCCTTATACATTATGTATATAAGGAAAGTAAAAATAAGATAAAATTTACCACCAATTCAGTGCAAATGCAGTTAACTTTGTAATTCAGCTCTTACTAATTAAAATGGGATGTATAGACTAAAATCCGTACTGTTATGCATTTCTAATTGTTATCCTTACGTTAAAATTTAATTAAAAAATTAGAAGCTTTAAATACGAGTATAATAGGATTTCAAATATTTGATTTTAAGGATTTATTTAATAATAACATTCATATTAAATATCCAATTAATGTAATTTGGAATTTGACTAAATCTTTTTATAATAGTCAAAATTTTGTTTTTGATCAATCCTATGTGCACTACCTTCTGAAATATGCTTTAATAATTACTTATTGCAAGGTAATAAATTATATCTGCGAATTAAATGTGTTCCTTTGCGTGGAATTGCTAGTTCTGCTCTTGCTAATCTTTATCTAAATCACTATGATTCCAAATTTAAAAATTCTGAATATGCTTTTTACAGATAAATTGATGGCATCCGTCTGATTAAGGCAGCTGACTCATCTAATGTAATTGATTTTAACTTCTATCTCTTAAATTTATCTCTTCTTCCTAATGAAAGCGATACCTCATCTAGTGTTAACTTAACTCTCACCCTTGATAATGAATTTTCGTTTTTGTCAAATATTTATGATAAAAGAAATAGCTTCCTTTTTAAAATTCATAAAATTATCAAGTTTAACTCTTGTATGCGTAATTAAGTGTATAAAAACATGTTTATTAATCAATTACATAGGATTTTAAGACTTTCTGACAAATCACACATTGATAGCCATATGTCACCCAATTTATTACAAAATTGCAAGGTTAAATATTTCCCCTCAAAACTTGTTAATTATCACATTGAAAACTTTAATTTAAAATAATTTTCATTTTAGCTTTAGAACAGTATTTCTGCATAATTAGATACCATTTTTACTACATTTGAGTGGTGTTGTGTGATTAGTATCATACATAATATTTATTTCTCAACTCCCATAATTTTAATTTATTTTTTAATTTATAGTCTATATGGATTAATATTAACACGAGCGATTTTAACCTATCGTTATATCATAATATATCGTATCTATTTTTCTAAAGGCACCGTTTTCAATTCTTTATTATTTAAGGTATGTCTGGACTAATATGATTTTTCACATTTTATTCTTTTCCTTTATGTTTATTTGGTAATAAATTTGATATGGACTTATATTATTTCCATCCTGGCATTTCTATTTCTCCTTTTTTTATTATTACTTTCCCTGCAATACATGGTAATGTATAGGGAAAGTATTGGAATCATGTCGAAAATCGCAACTTGAGTTTTCGACGGATCTACACGTTTCGAGACCTCTAGAATACGAAAAAACTATTTTTAGCGTGACGTCTGTGTATGTGTGTGTCTGTCTGTGTGTCTGTCTGTCTGTGCAGATTTTGTATCCACTCTAACTAAAAAACTAATTGACCGAATTTCATAAAATTTGGTAGGTAATTGCACTTGTGCACGAATCTGGTGCTGATTAGTTTTAGGTATGACTCGGGTTAAAAGAACCTGCCTTTTTTTGCGAAATGGCCCGCAAAAGCTTGTATCCACTTTAACTGAAAAACTAATGGACCGAATTTCACAAAATTTGCTAGATAAGTCGCTTGTAGGCCACCCTGGTGCTGAATAGATTTTGGTATAATTAAAAAAAAATAACCTGCCTTTTTTTGCAAAATGGCCCGCAAAAATCATCAAAATCTAAACTTAAGAACTACGTATGCTCAAATATAGCCATTAAATGCTTGTTTAATACGTAATTTTTAGCGAAGAAAAGAATAAGACCAACCCCATTACACTAGGACTAGCTGTTCTCGAGATATTTTAGTTTTTCGTATTTTCTTACACCATTTTTGAAAATGAGTCCAGTTTTCAAATGAGAACGAAAATTGAATTAAAAGTGAATTAAATGTAATTTAAATAGATAGAAAGTGAATATAAGTCTGCAGGGAAAGTCATGTGCTGCCCACATCAGATTTTTTTATTATTTGGTTTTATAATGTGCTGGATCTTTGTATGATGTTTCAACCACGTGTGTTGCTTTATACTGGGAAACACATTAAGAGAGTTTATGCATATTGTAAAGATCCCTGAAGAGAAACATTTGTGTAAACTCTATCCAATTCGATCTATTGCTTACTTCTTGTAATCATTTTATTATTTGATTTTTTAATTTTCTCATCGGGCTTCTTAAAATTTCCTTATCTATTTGATTTGCGTGTTTAGGTCTAGCTGTGTAATAGCCATTCCTTATTATTCGTTTAATCTATTATTTAATTCCCTTCATAGAGTTCCTAGCTTTCATTTTCTACTTAATATTAAACTATTTAGTAATCAGTATTTATTATTATCTTCTATCATAGTTGCAATATTATAGATATTATGTTTATAGCCTTAAATCCTCTTTGTCGATAATTTTTATATGGCAATAAACTTAGAATGCAAGTTATTAATGTATAGATCTATTAGCTTCCATTTATATTATTTTTTCATATATATATATATATATATTATATAAAGTTGAATGTACCAGTTGGTTGTCTGCCAATGGAAGCCAGTCCTTGAACTCTTGGTTCAAATCAATGTCCGTAAGCTTGACTTCGCACTGTCCAAGAAAGGAGTTGCTGTATTTATCGCATGTGAAGGCAATACAGCGTACAATCCGGGTGGGCAGCGTACTTCTGGAAGCCCCAAATGTAAAACGTTCATTATAGACAGGATCTTTGCTGCCACGTTTGAGCTAATAAATATAAAAGAAGAATTTTGACATTTCGTCATTTTTACTTCATTTGTTCAAAATGTCATTTTGTCCAACATGAATCGGATGTTGTCTAAACATTATTAACACACTTTAATATACAAATTAACACAGTTTAATATACAAATTAACACATTTTTATACAAATTAACACATTTTAATATACAAATTAACACATTTTAATATGCAAATTAACACATTTTAATATACAAATTTACACATTTTAATATATAAATCAGAGCTTTTTTATGGCTAGGTCACATTGAAGATAAATAAGGTTTCTATTAATATTGATTAAAATAAGAATACCAAATTTCATGTTGCTTGATTATTTAGCGAGAATCACATTTCCTGTGGAAAAAAACAAATATAATAAATATCTAAAGAACATCTCCCGATAACTATTAAAAGTTATGTTCATTTATTTATGTGCAAAATTACTTACAAAGCACTCACTCATCCAACATATTTTGTCAATGATTTGGGCAACAGTGTTCAATGAAATTGGTTGGTTGCTTGCTGAGCGATAATGACTCGCAGATAGTATTCGGTATCTCTGAAAACTATGTAAATAATCTACAGTGGATATATTTCCGTCTTTCTATGCTTCTGAATATTTCACTTATACGTATTTTCGAAATTTTTACACACTACCTATTTCATTACGATAAGCAAACGCTCCAGAAATCCTGTGATTTTGCCCAATAATTTTGCTTTTATATATTACTTTTCTGTTGAGTGGAATACAAAGAGTCCTGTCCCGTCATTTAGACCTCGATTGCGATCTACATAGAATATGTTGGGGGGGGGGGGGGGGGGGGGAGGGCAAGTCTACCTGAAACAAGGCTCGGACATCTAGGAATGATGGAAATTGACTTGGTAAGATTTTAACGAGATATTACCGCTGTCTGCATGATTGTCGAATCGTCAGGTTGCAGGCTAACTTGAACATAGCTGTCCACTTTGTTCGAGGTAGAATCGAAGGATGTCAGGCCACGTCCACGGATCACAGAAACGATAAGTTCTTCGGTTTTGCTGCGAAAATAAAGAGATATAATAATTAACGTGAGTGAATAATTATGCTTAGCTTGAATAATGATATAATTAGCTTTGATTAATGATAATAATTTAGCTTTGAATAATGATTAGCTTTGAATAATGAGATGTCGTAGCGCAAATGTGAAAAAACTAAAATATCTCGAGAACGGAGTAATGGGCTTGATCTAGAGTAATGGGGTTGGTCTTATTCTTTTTGTCGTAAAAAAATACGTATAAAATAAGCATATAATTGATATATTTTATCATACGTAGTTTATATTTTACATTTTGATGATTTTTGCGGGTCATTTCGCAAAATAAGGCAGGTTCTTTTTTCCAAATCGTACTAAAATCTAATCAGCACCAGGATAACCTATAAGTGACTTATCTGCCAACTTTTGGGAGATTTTATCTCTTAGTTTTTTAGCTACAGATGAATACAAGCAATATTTGAGGGCCGTTAAAAAAAAAGGCAGGTTCTTTTATCTCGAATCGTACCAAAATCTAATCAGCACCGGGGTCACCCACAAGGGACTTACTTACCTACCTAATTTTATGAAATTCGGTCAATTAGATTTTCAGTTAGTGCGGATACAAAATCTGCACAGACAGACAGACAGACAAACAGACACATACACAGACGTCAAGTTAAAATATATTTTTCGTGTTCTACATGCTCCTGAACGTGTAACATGTAGATCAGTCGGAAACTCGAGTTGCGATTTTCGACATGATTCCAATACTTTCCGTATACAATACCATGTATTGCAGGGAAAGTAAAAAGTGTAGAAAAGCCAAAAATAAGTTTAAAACATATTATGGGAATTCTAAAATAAATGCATATCTGCTTCTTAGGACATGAAAATGCAATGAAAAGATAACAGTATATGGCTAGATGTTGTTTGCTATTTTTGCTCTGTATTGCAGTAAAGGGGAACATTTTAGAAATAAAGTGTGCATACACCGCTTTTTGGTTTTATATCGGTCACTTTATTCACTGGTGAATTTCTTCATCGAGGGAGTAGTATATTTCCTTGTAAAAGAAAACTTAACGTACTAACATTTTAAATAAGTAGGGCACATGCTATAAAATATATTGAGTTGTTCGGAAACTATTTTAGTTTTCTCCGTAAGGTAGCCGAAGTAGCGCGCAGGTGATTTTAATGTTATATGAAACAATTTTTATTACTTTCCCTGCAATATATGGTAATGTATAGGGAAAGTATTGGAATCATGTCGAAAATCACAACTTGAGTTTTCGACGGATCTACACGTTTCAAGACCTCTAGAATACGAAAAAACCATTTTTAGCGTAACGTCTGTGTGTGTGTGTCTGTGTGTCTGTCTGTCTGTCTGTCTCTGCAGATTTTGTATCCGCTCTAACTAAAAAACTAATTGACCGGATTTCACAAAATTTGGTAGGTAAGTCACTTGCGGGCGAGTCTGGTGCTGATTAATTTTGGTTACGATTCGGGATAAAAAAACCCGTCTTTTTTTGCGAAATGGCTCGCAAAAGTTTGTATCCACTCTAGCTAAAAAACTAATGGACCCAATTTCACAAAATTCGGTAGATGAGTCACTTATAGGTCACCCTGGTGCTGATTAGATTTTGATACGGTTCGGAAAAAAAATAACCTGCCTAGTTTTGCAAAATGGCCCGCAAAAATTGTCAAAATCTAAACTAAAAAGCTTCGTATGCTCAAATATATCCATTAAATGCTTGCTTCATACGCAATTTTTAACGAAGAAAAGAATAAGACCAACCCCATTACACTAGGACTAGCCGTTCTTGAGATATATTAGTTTTTTTCGTATTTTTTCCACGCCACCTTTAAAAATAAGTCCAGTTATCAAATGAGAACGAAAATTGAATTAAAAGTGAATTAAATTTAATTAAAATAAAGAGAACGTGGATATAAGTCTGCAGGGAACGTCATGTGCTGCCCACATCACATTTTTACTTTCCCTGCAATACATGGTAATGTATAGGGAAAGTATTGGATTCATGTCGAAAATCGCAACCCGAGTTTTCGACGGATCTACACGTTTCGGGATCTCTAGAATACGAAAAACTATTTTTAGCGTGACGTCTGTGAGTGTATCTGTGTATCTGTGTGTCTGTCTGTGTGTCTGTCTGTCTGTCTGTGCAGATTTTGTATCCACTCTAACAAAAAATCTAATTGACCGAATTTCATAAAATTTGGTAGGTAAGTCACTTGTGATCGTTTCTGGTGCTGATTAGTTTTGGGTACGATTCGGGATGAAAGAACCCGCCTTTTTTGCGAAATGGCCCGCAAAAGCTTGCATCCACTCTAGCTGAAAATCTGATGGACCGAATTTCACAAAATTTGGCAGAAAAGTCGCTTGTTAGTCACCCTGGTGCTGACTAGATGTTGGTACAATTCGAAACAAAATAACCTGCCTTTTTTTGCAGAATGGCCCGCAAAAATTGATAAAATCTAAAATAAAAACTACGTATGCTGAAATATATCCATTAAATGCTTGTTTTATACGTAATTTTTAACGAAGAAAAGAATAAGACCAACCCCATTACACTGGGTCTAGCCGTTCTCGAGATATTTTTGTTTATTCGTTTTTTCTCTACGTCACCTTTGAAAATGAGTCCAGTTACCAAATGAGAACGAAAATTGAATTTAATAGTGAATTAAATTTAATTAAAATAAAGAAAATGTGTATATAATATGTAGGGAAAGTCATGTGCTGCCCACATCAGATTTTTACATTTCCTGAATACATGGTAATGTATAGAGAAGGTATTGGAATCATGCCGAAATTCGTAACTCGAGTTTTCGACGGATTTCCACATTTCGAGACCTCTAGAATACGAAAAAACTCATTTTAGCGTGACGTCTGTGTGTGTGTCTGTCTGTTTGTCTGTCTGTCTGTGCAGTGTATGTATCCTCTCTAACTCAAAAACTAATGAACCATATTTTATAAAATTTGGTAGGTAAGTCACTTGTGTATGTTTATGGTGCTGAATAGTTTTTGGTATGATTCGGGATAAAAGAACCCGCCTTTTCTTGCGAGATGGCCCGTAAAAATTCCCTGTATCCACTCTAGCTGAAAAACTAATAGATCAAATTTTACTAAATTTGGTAGATAAGTCACTTGTGGGTTACTCTGACGCTGAGTAGATTTTGGAACGATTCGAAATAAAAAAACCTGCATTTTTTGCGAAATGGTCCGCAAAAATCTTCAAAATCTAAAATACAAAACTACGTATGTTTAAATATGTTAATTGAATGCTTGTTTTATACGTAATTTTCACAGATGAAAAAAATAAGACCAAACTATTACATTTGGACTAGCGATTCTCGAGATATTTTAGTTTTTCGCATTTTCGCTACGCCAAATTTGAAAATAAGTTCATCTACCAAATGAAAACGAAAATTGTATTAAAAGTTCAAATTCAGCACAATATAAAAAAATCTGATGTGGGCAACACATGACTTTCCTTATATAATGCAATGAATTTAAAACTTTTACAGCAAAAAAATAGGTTATTCTTATAGTAGATACTTATATGCTCTCCAAGATATTGAATTTTCTTCAATGAGTCGCCATTTTCATTGATTTAGCGTCATATTTATCCATTTGGCGAGATTTTTGTTAATTTGGCAACAATTAAAAACGTCGCCAAGTTGGCGGCATTCCGCCAAATTCGTCGCCAAAATGTCGCCAAGCGTTATGAACGGAGAAATAAGATATTCTTACAGCAGATAAATGACTAGTGGCGTTCAAATACAAAAGTATTACTCAAAGTATCTTTTTTCATGAATGGAACGAGCTAGATCCACGACAATGATGTCACCCAATTTATCGCATGGTATTACATATGAAAAGTGAACATGTTTCTCAATAGGAAATATATATTTTTTATTTTATATAACTTTTTGATAATTTCTTTGAAAAATGTGCAATATCTCGAGAACGGTTCATGTTAGCGTTCTAAAATTTATGTCAATAGTTTTCTAATAAAAAATAACATAAGAAAAGTCTATTTGCGTAACTTTATTAGCGGTTTTGATTTTTTGACGATTTTTTCAAAATTTCATTCGAAAATTTAGGGGGGTTCTGAACATTCGACTGCATATAAAAACAATAGACTTCCAGTGTTTACGGATTGTGATTTTTTTTACCAAATTTCGTTCGATTCGGTACATTCGTTCGCAAGTTATCGTCTCCACAGGCTCACTGACACACATACTTTCAAACACACACACACAAACACAGACATCACTTCAAAAATGTTTGATTCGTGATCAGGGATGCTTGAAATGTGCTCTGCCGTCGAAAACTCGAATTCGAATTTTCACCCCGTCGCAATACTTTCCTTATACATTATGTATATAAGAAAGTAAAAACTACGTATGCTCAAATATATCCATTAAATTCTTGTTTTATACGTAATTTTTAACGAAGAAAAGAATAAGATCAACTCCATTGCACTGGGACTAGCCGTTCTCGAGATATTTTAGTTTTTTCATATTTTCTCTACGCCATCTTTGAAAATGAATACTTTGAAAAAAATAATGAATTTTTGTATGGGAAAGTCGAGTTGTGGTTGAGACCCAAACCGTCCGACCTACCAGAAAGGTTTAAGGTAACTGTTTGGACTGCCGGGAAGTGACACCCAATTTAGACCATAACCCAGTGGGGCAGGCATCCACCTTCCCCTACCACCAACCTTTCTAAATACCTTGACCAACCTCTTGGAAGGATTTACGGACCCACACGTTTAACGTGATCGTACTCCGCATGAACACGGCGGCAGTTGTGGCAGCGTGCAAATCCAGCGCGCAAATCACCAGGCTACCGCTGCCGAAATGTGCCAACAGGACGCGGTGTTCCCAGGTGGTCACCCACCCAAGTACTAAGCGCGCCCGATGCTGCCTGACTTCGGTGATCTAACGAGAACCGGTGTTTTCAACACGGTACGACCGTTGGCCCTGGAAAGTCGAGTTGAATCACATTCTTTTACTATAACCTAAGAATCCTAACTACATACAAATAAATCGCAGCACTGGATTCTTTAGTACATACAACTATAACTATAATATTCTTAAAGCTAATCATGAAATTTTATATAAAAATGTCTTGTGGTTAGCCTCTAAAAATTTTATGAACTGATGAGATTAAGTCTGAAAAGTCACCTAACTGTTTTAAGTATAAGTAGAAAGATTATCTTTAGTCATTTACTGATTCGGAAATATTTTTTCATTATTCTTAGTGCTTTTGAAGTATATTTTTGTTAATAATTGTATTGCACCTATTGCCGATATCTCCTTATTAATTTAGATTAGAGACCTGAATGGATTGCTAGGTCGGATTGCAACACATTTTTGAGTTCTGTGTTTATGCTGTTTGTATTGCCTTGTTTGTTGTATTAATTAATGTGATTTGTATATTATTCCTGAATATAACAGCAATTTGCTAATCGCCATATTGTATCAAATACATGCTTTCTGTAATTGTTTTAGTTGTTGTTGTTGAGAGACCCAGACCGTCCGACCTACCAGAAAGGTGTAAGAGTAATTGTTTTAGTGTCGATTCCTATTTATTAATTAGCCAATGTTAACCACTTTGGAATTTACTTTTTGTCATCTATCTCGCTTTTTTGCCGAGTTCGGGGTCTTAGGCTTTTAAATTCACCACTAGGGTTGTTACAATCACTTTTATTACTTTCATTATATACATAGTATAATGTATATATAGGAGGAGTATTGTGACGGGGTTGACAATTCGAATTCCAATTTTCAACGGAAGAACATTCTTCAGGAATAACTGAATACGAATCGATTGTTTTTGAGGTAGTGTCTGTGTATATGTGTCCTATCCGCGAGACATTGGAGATGATATCTCACGAACGATTGGAGCGTTTCGAATGAAATTTGGTATACAAATTACGATCAATAAATACTGGCAGTTTACTGATTTCAAACGCAATCGAAGATTTGGAAGACTGCCCCCCCCCCCCCGCCAAATTTTCGAATGGAATTTTGAAAGAATCATCAAAATATCCGAACCTTCAATAATGTCACTTAAATTATCATTTCTTATGTAATTTTTCATTAGAAAATGATTGACATAAATTTTAGAACGATAGCATGAACCGCTATCGAGATATTGCAATTTTTTCAAATAAATTTATGAAAAAAATCGCATAAAATTAAAAGACGTGAACATCTTAGCCATTGTAAAATATGTTCAATTTTCATATGTAATATTATGTGATAAATTTGCTAACATCATTTTCGTGGAAATAGTTTCATTCCATTCACGAAAGAAGATATTTTGTTGTTGTTGAGATTCAGACCGTCCTACCTACCAGAAAGGTGTAAGGTTACCGTTTGGACGGCCGGGAAGTGCCACACAATTTAGACAGGAACCCAGTGGGGAAGGCATCCACAGGAACCGTGCCCTCCTTCCCGTACCACCAACCTCTCGAAAGGACTTACGGACCCACTTGTTAAACGTGATCGTACTCCGCATGAACACGGCGGCAGTTGTGGCAGCGTGCAAATCCAGCGCGCAAACCACCGGGCTACCGCGCCCGAAATGTGCCAACAGCACGCGGTGTTCCCAGGTGGTCACCCACCCAAATACTAACCGCGCCCGATGCTGCTTGACTTCGGTGATCTAACGAAAACCGGTGTTTTCAGCACGGTAGGGCCGTTGGCGTGAGAAGATATTTTGTGTAATAGTATTGAATTTTGATGCCTATCAATTTACCAATATAAAAGAAATTCTCTTTCCTCCGTCTGTAATGCTTGCCGATCAATTTGGCAAATTTTCCGATTCATTTAGTAAAATATTGCCAACTTGGCGATATTTCGCCCCATTGACGAAAATATCATTAAAATAGCAAAACTGACGCTAAGCTAATGAAAATGACGCAAAATTGATGAATTAATTATTGAAACATTAATATAAATATCTTGATATATCTGTCTGTTTATCTATCTATCTCTGGGTAACACTGCTACAAAATGTTGCCACATGTGTTTCAATCACTGATAAACATTTCAATTAAATACCAAACTAGACCATCAGCATTTTCATAACCCCCCACTTGATCACTAAATTTTTCCGATGACACATTGATTTTCCACGGTCACTGCTGCTTGAATTCAGTGTTCATATTAAATACCGGAGCGTTCTTCTTAGCTAATTAAATTTTTGCTTGAAAGCGTTTCTTTTTTTTTTTTTTTCTTCAAAGATATATTTTAAATGTAAATTATTGTTCTGTTAAACCTTTCACATCAGAGTCATCAATCACACTATCAAACACAATAAATGTAAATATTTTCTCCTTTCAAATTATTTTCAATTTCTCTTTCTTTGTAATCTTAAGTTCACAGTTAGGTTTTTTTTCAAAGGATTAGATAAAATTAAACAAAATCTGATGTGGGCAGCACATGACTTTCCCTGCAGACTTATATTCACGTTGTCTTTATTTTAATTAAATTTAATTCACTTTTAATTTAATTTTCGTTCTCATATGGTAACTGGACTTATTTTCAAAGGTGGGGTAGAAAAAATACGAAAACACTAAAATATCTCGAGAACGGCTAGCTCTAGTGTAATGGGGTTGGTCTTATTCTTTTCTACGTTAAAATTACGTTTAAAACAAGCATTTAATGGATATATTTGAGCATACGTAGTTTTTCATTTTAGATTTTGACGATTTTTGAGGACCATTTTCCAAAAAAAGGCAGGTTATTTTTTTCCGAATCGTGCAAAAATCTGATCAGCACCAGGATAACTAACCCGCAAGCGACTTATCTACCGAATTTTGTGAAATTCGGTCTATTAGTTTTTCAGCTAGAGTGGATACAGACAATTTCTGCGGACCATCTCGCAAAAAAAAGGAGGATTTTTTTTATCCCAAATCGTACCCAAAACTAATTAGCACCAGATTCGCCCACAAGTGACTTCTCTACCAAGTTTTATGAAATTCAGTCAATTAGTTTTTTAGTTAGAGTGAATACAAAATCTGCACAGACAGACAAAGAGACGGACACACACACACACACAAACGTCACGTTAAAAATAGTTTTTTTGTGTTCTAGATGTCTCGAAACGTGTAGATCCGTCGAAAACTTGAGTTGCGATTTTCGGCATGATTCCAATACTTTCCCTATACATTACCATGTATTGCAGGGAAAGTAATAACTTATTTCTTTTAAAACGGACGCCACGGATGTCAGGGTTATATTATAGTTTAACATATGGACTCAATCGCTTATTGCGGATACTGTTAATGTTGATAATTGTCAATTTAGAGTTGCTTGAAATATAAGTTAATGGGGTATTTTGAAATAGTTTCATATGTTATCACCTGGAAAAGTACTAATTTCATCATTAAAAACACGGTACCATAGATCTTATACACTCTGAAAGAATCACATTCATTGCCTTATATTGGGAAAGTCATATGCTACCTACATTGGAGTTTTTCTTTGGGCATAATCAATTTACTATATTGAGATCTAACTTGTACACTCATGGACATTATTGGGACATTTTTAGGAATTTAAAGATTTTCTTAAGACCTCTGTATCCGTTCAAATTGCTGTCTAAGTAATTCGTTAGTATACAGAGTCCACTTCGACAATAATAGCTTGCAATTTCTCTCCAGTAGCTCAAGGGGTAGGGCGTCTGTTGACCAGTTTGAAGATACAGGATTTGATTCCCAGTTAGGGCAACAAAGTTCTTCATAATGGCGCCCGAACAAATCAACCCTGTAGGGTAGTGCAAAGATGTCGGAGGCCTGAAAGCGACCCTAGTACGACTAATAGGGATTCAGTGGACTCTGAGATATTGAGCGCCGATTTCAAATGGAAAGCATAACGACCACGCAAGAAACTTATCTGACTTAAAAATAGCAGAAGATGGTCAATCAGATTATCAGTTGCACGCTAATCTGACATTAGAGAGTGAAGAATAGAGTCAACTTCGACAATAAGAGTTTGCAATGCCGTCCCAGTAGTTCAACGGAAGAGCTGGCCAGTTCGAAGATCCAGGATTCGATTATCGGTTGGAGAAGCAAGGTATGTTTACAGGTAACAGCATAAAATGTTGTTTAAAATTCACTACCGTTTCAGAGACAAAATCAGCTTTAATTTTCAGGATAGACAGACAGAACAATCAGTAAAGGTAAGAACGTGTCTGTCTATGCTTTTACTGATGATGTTGCTCTGTCTTTTACTCCTGAAGAAGGAAATTGTTTCTGAACCGGTCTGAAACCGGTTGATATTTTTAATCAACTTTTTATGCTGTTATTAACGAAGTATTTTTATTCAATTTGTTGTATAGTTAATGCAAGATAACCTATAGTTTTAAATTAGCTATGAATGTAACAAGTATTAAAATAATATATGTTAACACAAATCAAATTAACGCATTAAATTAATCGGATTGACCGACCTGTTGCCAACTTATATTTTGAAAAATAATTAAGAATTAAAAAAAAATAACGTAAAATAATAAATGTGTAAACATGATAGATACATTAAGAATAAACGTATAAGCATGAAAACGTATAAAGAATAAATGTTAAAACGGGAATATGATTGGAGGAGAAAGTTAAGTGGAGACACCAAATGTGAATATTTTTGGTTCAGTAATATTGCTAACGATAATCGTGAGGTATTACAAATTTAAATTTAGTATCCATAGTGTTACAAACAAATCTTTTTCCACAGTTGTGTTTTTATGACCACAATTTTAGCCCTAATAACACACATCTGAAAATTGACTTGATATCGAATTCAGTGAATCGCTATCAATTTCTTTATTTTTACAACTTTTTCACAGGCAACGATCCAAACGGAACATAGCTAGATTCGTCCGAAACTTTTCAAATGGCTTTTTCTTCCATAAGCATGAATCTAATCTTTAAGTAAACGGCATGTTCGTTTTTGTTTTCTTGATAAAAATCTATAATAATAAAAGAAGATGTTTGAGTGTTTGTCTCTCCACTGTAATACATTTGCAAGCATGTTACTGAAAGTTTAGGGGAATCAGATGATATATACTATATATATATATTATATGTATGTGTATATATATATATATATATATATATATATATATATACGTATATATATATAATGTATATATATATATATATATAAATATATATTTATATATATATATACATATATATATATATATATATATATATATATATATATATATATATATATATATATATATATATATATATATATATATATTACATAAATATAAATAAATTACAAAGTCGCGTAAGCAAAGGTACAGAATTTTATGAAATCGCTTAAAATTTTAAGGGGAATTAAATTTTAAGAAATGCAAAATTAAAATCTTTATACGGCCCTCGTACAAAAACATTTCTATTGAGTAAAATGTGCCCTATGCACTAATAAGGTGATGTACAAAATTTCAGCATTTTTACATAAAAAGTCCCAGACATATGAAAAGAAAAATGCTGACTTTTCAATGCATCGACATGTGCTCTCAGAGGAGAAAAATCATGTCGACAGATCATGTTTCAGGGGTCAAATACAAATTACGAAAGAAAACAATGATTACGTAAATAAATAATAATTTTGCTATTTATTGGTACAAAAGTATCTACACTGTGCAGAAATAATAACTTTACACAAAGAATTACAAAGCTTATTCAAAATGTTTTCCATCCATGCCAAAGATCCATTAAGGCTAAGAGGCAGATATTATTTGCGTATGATACATTTCTGTGTTGCATCATTTGCACTCTTGCTGTAAACATTTACATGTTAATTTGTGATTAATCCCTCACCAACTTTGTTTAAACATATCTCTGGGACATTCTATGGTAAAATTTTGAAATTCTGTACATCACCTTATTAGTGTATGGGGCACATTTTACTCATTGGAAGTGCTTTTGTACGGGAGCCGTACAAAAATTTAAATTTTGTATTTTTTCAAATTTAATCCCTTGAAAATTTTTATCTATTTCATAAAATTCTCTACCTTTTTTTACGCAACTTTTGTAATTTATTATATATGTCTATGATCAATATTTAAGGAATAAAAGCCGAAGTCAATGTTTTGGGGACACTCTGTATATATATATATATTAGTTATATATATATATATATATATATATATATATATATATATATATTAGTTATATATATATATATATATATATATATTAGTTATATATATATATATATATATATATATACATACTACCCGACACAGCAAATGCAAAACCATGAAAGAGCGAATGGAGTGCGATGATAAAGGACACAAAAACAGAGATAACATATATAAATAAGTGATGTTGATTCCAGAGGGATAATGTAATACAGTAAAGTCAGGGTGATCAGTAGGCAGTAGAACAACCTCTTGCGGCTATATAAGCAGCAATCCTTCTTGGAACAGATGCAATGGGCGTGAGGATAGTCTCCTGAAGAACGGATGACCATATACTCTCAACTATCCTCCACAGGTCGTCCTCTGCTTGAGGTGGGGGCAGGGTAGTCAAACGACAGCCAATCACGTTCCCTGCTCTGCGGGTGAGAGATCTGGAGATAGCGGAGGACAAGGAAGTACCTGAATACCTTGCAGCACTTGTCTTCTTATTATTGCCGGTGAGGTCGCGTGTTATTTTCCTGGAAAACTGCATTTTGCAACGGCTTAAGGTAGGGCAGTGCAGCCTGCCGCAGCACCTCATCCACATATCGTCGAGCAGTATTTGTGCCACTGTTACGAACTAGAGGTGCCAGGCTATCGAAGCTGATGGTACCTCAAACCATGATGTAGCGTTATCGAACAGTATGGCGTTCAACAGTCGCAGCAGGATTGGATCTGTTTCCACGTCGCCTCCAGACTCTCACATGATGACTGTCATTCGACAAACAGAACCGAAACTCATCACTGAACACTACCCTGTCCCATTCAATCCCCCAAGAGGTTCGGGACCGACACCATTGCATTCTCTCACGTCGGTGTCTTGTCGTCAATAGCAGTCTTCGTAAAGGACGGTTTGAGTGCAAACCGCTTTTAGCCAATTCGTCGAGAAAGTGTTCTCGCTGATATTGGAACATTCAATGTACCCTGCAAATTTTGCAGAATATCGACAGTTGTCGTTTGTGGGGTCGCTACTTCAAGTGCGTCGATCAACGTGTGCTGGCGTACGTCTTGGTGGACCTGTACCACTGCGATGATTCGCGTGCAATTCTTCAGTCCATCTTTACCAAATCCTTTGCACAGTGGACACATCTACGCGTGCTTCAGCCGCGATACGCCTGTATGACCACCCAGCAGTACGTAGGTCTAAAGTCAATCCTTTCCCACCATCGTCCACATGTTGAAACGGACTTTGTTGTCGCCAGCGCCAGGCATGTCTTCAACGTGTGTCTTCTGAAACAAAAAACAGTTCGGAGAACGGGTTTGCGTAGGTGACAGACAGTAACAACTCTTGGTTCATCTGCCATTTCCATCTATTTTATCCCGCGCTCTAATCACATGACCTACTTGCATTTTAGATTATTTGCTTACATCGGCTAGCGTTCGTCTCGCAATTTTCATAATTCTAAGACCAAAGCTTCATGGTTTTGCATTTTTAATGTCGGGTTGTCAATATATATATATGTGTGTATATATATATATATACAAAAATAACGCTTCGGCAGACGATAATTAGCTGAATAATGAAGCTGGAATTTTCATGAACGCCTGTAATTGAGGCCTTTCTGATAGTTTGCCGAAATTTTCAACAAAATAGCTGAAAAAAGTGAGCTAAGTTTGCAGAATGTTATACAGTGTGTCAGGTGGTGGCACAGGGAAAATCCACGCAAAGGTTAACCAAGAAATTTGGTACAGATGTACCAAATTCAACCAAATTCAGTACAGATGTACCAAATGCAACCAAATCCGGCCAACATGTTTGACGATGGACATCGTAAAGATCTTTTGAAAATTTGAATTGGTTTCACAGCTATGTATATTTAAAGAGGAAATTCTGCCCCCCGTTTTTCGTAATTTGTATTTAAAATAATTTAAATTGCGAAAAATTAAGCAGATTTACTAAGCAAGTACTTACCTAGAATACTGTATGGAAACTTCAAGCTCTCCTTTTAACGTGGGAGATTCCAGTGTGTCTAGCACCACAGAGGTGTCAGAACAAACGCTGTCACATGACATAGCACGTTGAAGTTTACCATTGGAACCACTTTCAACTGTTAAAATATAAACGGATGTTAGAATAAGTTTCACTAGTGAAAATACGTTGCATTACAAATACTTTTACGACAGTCACGGAAGCTGTCGGGATCGAGGCCGTTAAATATGGCACAAGTAGTATGATGGTATATGTACTATAATAAGAAGATCAAAATTTGGTGCTGCGTTTTTAGTGTCATTACATGGCCCACTGTTGGGAGAAAATAATTTTGTTTTTTGTTAGATATCAAAAGATTGCTATAAATTTACTTTTATATTATTTTGGTATTCTTAGATCTATTTATTCCCTTTATGATTCTGTTCTACTAGACAGAATCTGTCCCAACTCCAAGTTGATGCAGACCTTTACCTACCATAGAGCTTCTTGTTTTCTTATAAACGTAGGTTCGATCAGAAAAAAACAATACAAGCCACTATGAATTAGCAAAGCGATGTAGTTGAAAACTCAATTGCATCTGCATTATTCATTCGAAGGTTCTACTGCTGTGGATTAGGTCATATCAACATGATATGTTCAACAAGAAAGATCAATCATGCATAAGCATTGATTATGAAACACTTTCCAACTGAAATGTAATTTCATTTAAAAATTTCTAAAATGTGATTCATTCAGTGGTAATATCTTTTACATTATCACAGTACTACAGTAATTTATTATACTTAAATATTTAAAACTGTATCGAAATATAAATCATCTGATTCTTTATGCAAAATCAATGAATATTTCATTCATATAACTTGTATTCCAGACTCCAGAGCTAAATAATTTTGTGTGAAAAAAATTCAGCAATTCTTATGTAATTCATCTTACAATCGCTTGAGATATTTGCATTCTGCATATGTTAAAATTAGGCTTCCTTGAAGAAATAATAAAAGTTTAGGGATCATTTAAAATCACAACTATTGTAATTGCATAGGCACGGAATTTAGATACACAGATAATACACAGATAATATATATGTGTATGTGTATGTACTCAAAGTATTGGAATCGTGCCGAAGATCGGAACTCGAATTTTCAAAGGATCTACACGTTTTGGGACTTCTAGAACACGAAAAAACTACTTTTAGGAAGACGTCTGTGTGTGTAAGGGTGTATCTGTGTATGTTTCTGTGTGTCTGTGTGGATATTACATCCACTCTAATTGAAAAACTAATGGACCGAATTTCATACAATTTGGTAGGTATGTTTTTTGTGGGAAATCCTGATGTTCATTAGATTATAGTACGATTCGTAATAAAAGAATCTGCCTTCTTTGCGAAATGGCCGCAGAAATTGCCTTTATCCACTCTAGCTAAAAACTAATGAACCAAATTTAACAAAATTTGGAGTATAATATTTCAATAACCTACAAGTGATTTATATACCAAATTTAACAAAATTTTGTATATAAGTCATTTGTAGGTTATTCTACTACGATTCGGGAAAAAGGAACGGGCTATTTTTGCGAAATGGCCAGCAAAAATCGTTATATATAAAAATAAAAGACTACGTGTGCTCAATTATATCAATTAAATTCCTATTTTATATGTGATTTTTGACAACAAAAAGAATAAGACTAACCCCATTACTCTAGGACTAGCCGTTCTTGAGATATTCTAGTTTTTTCGCGTTTTCGCTACGCCACCTTTGACAATAAGTCCAGCTATCAAATGAGAACCAAATTTAAGTTTAACGTGTAAATTCAATGTCATTTAAAATACTTATGTTGTGCAGATAAACTCAAACTATCATTGAATAAATAAAGAGAACGAATATGAGTCTGCAGAGAAAGACATGTGCTGTCCACATCAGAATTTTTAACAATATTACACCAATGATTTATAGAAGTGAACGGGGATTATTTTCGTGAACGGGGATTATTTTCAGGCCATTTCGAAAAAAATGTATGATCTATATTTAAAGATCCATCAAATTTTTGTCGAATAAAATGTTCAACAAATTTAAGCTGTGTACCAAATTTTAACTCTCTAGGACGTAGGAAAGTGCATTTAAAATGCCATCAATTAAATTTATCAAGAAGAGTTATATAAAATTTAAAAAAAATGAAAAATTGTTATCTACCAAATTTATTTTAAAATATGAAGCCACTCCCATATGCAAAACGTTTAAACAAATGGAGAGATATTTATTATATAATATCTCTCTCTTTTCTTTCTGGAAGATATCCCAAAGTTAGAATTTAATTGAATTTGTTTTTTTCCCTATATTAAATAATTTTTTTAATTAAAAAACTACTTAACATATTTTACTGAATTTTTTTTATATATTCTATGGGATAATGTGAATATTTCCTAAAAATTTCGAAGCAATTCGTGAATTTGAAATTTACTTAAAAAATGTTTGAAAAATTAGGTCCCATAGGGTTCAATGTATTTCATTTTTTCAACCCGGGTTCAATAAAAAACTAATTGGGTGATATTATTTATTTATATTCCCATAGGTCCTACAGACCGTCTGAACAACATACTAAAATTTCATTTTGATAAATTCATTTTTACGGCAGTTATCGTGCTAACGGACAGACAGACAGACAGACAGACAGACAGACAGACAGACAGACAGACAGACAGACAGACAGACAGAATGAACAAAGTCATAAACACTTTGCAACTTTGTTGTAAAGTGTTAAAAAGAGGTGCGTCTTGATAAAATGGCGTCTCGCTTGGAAACTTCACTTCTGTTCTACTCATATTAAAATATTTGAGACAGACAGTGGGGATATGTCTTTGTCTTTTAATCGACAATGTGATCCTGTTCCACAATGTCTATTCCTATTGGCACCCGACACATCAAACACGCAACTTGCGGTAATCTTTATGCTGGAAAATAGAAAATTCACTTAACAATCTGGATGTGGTTCTAAGCGACTTGTATACCTTTTCAACCTTGAAAGAACGCTTTTGAAGACATCGTTTTCAGTTCCGTAAGGACGTCAAGATCATTATTTCAAGGCCTTGCTTTCTATGCGTCTTGGATACACAAAATCATTACACTCTGTGACAATTAATCCCAGTGATTAACCTCAATAGTCAAAGATATTATGTTCAAAAGTAATGCTTTGCAACACATTCATCGCTTATGGCAAGTTTCCAGAAATAAAATACTCTCTCTAAATTAAGTTGAATATAAACTATTTTTAATCAATTCTTGTACTTTTATGGATTTAACAAAATTTCTGCAATGCTATGTGCTTGTAGAGCTGTTGGTATATGAAAGCATTTTGCAACGAATTGCTTCTTTATAAAGTGACTACATCAAAGGAAACAGTCAATGGGAAATAAAATATCTTGGTACATTCTTCTCAACACCATAGTGAGACCACCACTCAACATATTAGTTTTGTACGTCCCCGTTTCAAGTTTACGCAAATAAATCCTGCCAAGTAGTTCTTAAATAAACTAGTGAGAATGAAAAAGAGGAATGAACTCCTTTGTTCCGAAACATTACCAATGATAGATCGCCAGATATTTTAGTTGCCTTTTTTGAAATCGTAATGCGGATGCTGGGAAGTATGGGCCATTATTTCGATATATTTGCCAGTATTTAGTGCTATTATTCTAGAATTAGAATTCAAATGATATTTTTTGAAGTCTCATGTTTGCTATCTACTGCATGCCATTAAATTAGTTACATACAATACTAATATTGTAATCCAATAGAAAAGTTCAAAATACTCACCCAAAACATCTGGCAACTCAGAATCAATGCTCGATCGTCGAGCAATGTCGAGGGAAAATCGTCGAGAAGTATGCTCATTCGGTGGAGGAGGGGGTATAGCCGGAACGTCATGCTTAGGGATCGGAATAACTTCCACAGACTTCAGACTATCTGAGAAGGTCTGTTGTGGTATGAAAGGAGGCCGGACTGGATCTGGTATAGGTGGTGGATAAGCCTAAAATTAAATATAAGCATTTATGACATAGAACAATTAACCACGCCGATGGCTTGCGTCGTTGTCATGGCTGTCAAAGGAAAGCACTGTGTAATTATATTATTAGGATGCAAATTACTTAATATTTTGTGGACATTTAAAAAGGAATTGGATCTAACAGGATAATAAATATACACTCTATTAAGTATCAAAAATTACGATTTATAGTTACGTTTACCACAAAGGGTGCAATATCACTAATAGGTGTGACGCTAGTTGTGAGGGGAATTGATAAGCGTCCATTCCGTCTTAAAGTAGGCGCTTCATTTGCCAGAGATCTGGAATATTTTCTCACGACGAAACCACTTGCGGCCGAGCTATAAAATGGTTATGGCCACTGGTTTGCTATGATGTGAAAGCACCTGATGTGAGAAACTAGACATAAATCAGGCTTTACGACCCATCTAAACGAATCTGATGAGTCTTAGCCAAATGTACAAGCGTCATAATTTTTACTTTCCCTGCAATACATGGTAATGTGTAGGGAAAGTATTGGAATCATGCCGAAAATCGCAACTCGAGTTTTCGACTGATCTACACGTTTCGAGACTTCTAGAATACGAAAAAACTATTTTTAACGTGACGTCTGTGTGTATGTTTATCTGTGTGTCTATGTAATTTATGTATCCACTCTAACTAAGGAACTAATGGACCGAATTTCATAAAATTTGGTAGATAAGTCACTTTGGTGAGACCCTGGTGCTGATTAGTTTTTGGTAGGATTCGTAGAAACAGAACCCGCCTTTTCTTGCGAAAAGGTCAGTAAAAATTTCATGTATCCACTCCAGCTAAACTACTAATTGACCAAATTTCACAAAATTTGGTAAATAAGTTACTTGTAGGATACTATGGTGCTGATTAGATTTTGGTACGATTCGGAAAAGAACAACCTGCCTCTTTTTGCTAAATGACCGCAAAAATCGTCAAAATCTAAAATAAAAAACTACATATGCTCAAATATATTCATTAAATGCTTGTCTTATACGTAACTTTTAACGAAGAAAAGAATAAGACTCGCCCCATTACACTAGGGCTAACCGTTCTCGAGATAATTTAGTTTTTCGGGTTTTCTCTACGCCACCTTTAATAATGAGTCCAGTTACCAAATGAGAACGAAGATTGAATTAAAAGTGAATTAAATTTAATTAAAATAAAGAGAACGTGTATATAAGTCTGCAGGGAAAGTCACGTGCTGCCCAAATCAGATTTTTTTTCTTGTCTCTGAACTTGACGATCACTGACGGTTTATTTTAGACCATACATTTATAAAAGAATCACTACAGGATTGAGATATATAATTTCACAAAAATATTCCCCCCACGGAAATGTACGGATAAAACGCAGTCACTTGAGACTATCTCTTCAGTGCACAAGATAAGCACGGAATTTTATCATTAGAGGGTTTTACTAGGACAGCTCACCATCTCTGATTTAAATATTGAAAATTTCAATTATCATAGAGAAATGTCATTAAATTACAGTCATTAATTTTGAGTCAGTCCGTATACGATTTGTTTTCCCCTCCGATTTTTGTTGATATAGGTGCATCTGAACAATATGGAATATGAATGCATAAGAAAGTGGTGTGGAACCTTCTATTCCAAACTATTTATAAATGTGCTCTGTGTCATAAGAAATTCAATATAAAAACATTATCGCGAATTTCTGAGTCTTACTTCTGTCCTGAATAAATGTTATACAGGGTGTCCAGTGCTATCGGTGCCCAATGACTATCTCTTTAACCGTTAGGCACACAGATATACTTCCAATTGCAAAAATGCTTTAAATTTTAAAATCTATTATCTTAGAAACAGTTTAAATTAATAAATACATTTATGAACATACATTTAAACAGGGTGTGGCAGAAAGAACGTTCTGATTTGGCAGAAGCGTTGCTTCGCTCATAGTAGAGGTACATCAGTGGACATGGTCTCTTTTGACTTGTCTGCGCATGCCATTTTTAGTTACCGTCATGGCTTGGAGCGGAGAGCATCGTGCTTTTGTTGTTGAAGAGTTTGTTACGAACGATGAATCTGTGATAACGACTCAAAGGGCCTTCCGAATACGCTTTCAGCTCAAACGTAATGATCCGGTTTCGTCTGCACAAACAATTCGTCGTTGGGTTTCGACTTTAGACGAACAAGTTCGGCTTTAGAAAAAAAGAGTCCTGGCCGCCCTAGAAGCGTAACAAGACCGGAAGATGTGGCAGCTGCTAGAGATTCCATACAACAGTCTCCCAAGCAACGAGTTCCCAAGCAATCTGCACTCAAACACGCAGCTGCATTAAACATGGCCCCATGTGATTTTTTTCTGTGGGGCTATCTCAAATCAAAAGTGTACCAACAGCGACCAACAAATTTGCAAGCACTCAAGGCAGCAATTACGCAAGAAATTACGGCGATTCCGCTGGACATGGCCCGCAGATCACTGCAAAATTTCCGAAACAGACTTCAAAACTGCATCGACATTGACGGTCGCCATTTAAGTTATGTACTCTTCAAAACTTAATGGATAACAATGGCATACTGTGTACTTCTCAAGTATAAAAGATTTCTTTCTCTATCTTGCTTTGTATTTTTTTTTATTGACGTCCCAAATTGGTACGTTCTTTTTGCCGCACCCTGTATTTAGGAAAATCATCCTCATACAATTTCATGCAAAATAAAAAAAAAATCTTCCTTTTACGACCAAAATTCACCTAGTTATGAAGCATTAAACTTTATGACCTAAGTCGCTCTTCCACGCATAAAAATTTCCAGTTTCATGCAAACAACCAATCAGGGACCGTATTGACCATTTCTCAGCACAAAAAGTGCTCCAAATTTAAACAGCTATAAGTCGGTCAATTTTGGTCGTAAATGGATGATTCTTTTTCATTTAGCATAAAATTGTATGATGATGATTTTCCGAAATATAATTGGTAGGACCGGAGGACTGTATAAAAATTTATATTTCGTATTTCTTTGAGAAATGCATTTACTGATTTAAACTGTTTCGAAGATAATAGATTTTAAAATTCAAAATAATTTTGCAATTAGAAGTGTATCTCTGTGACTAACGGTTGAGGAAATAGCCATTGGGCACCTATAGCACTGGACACCCTGTATATATATTAACTGAAATGTGGCTCAACTCAACTTTCTCATACCAGAATTCATATATTTTTTAAAAATTTTACTAGAAAAAATTTGAAAAATCAGTATCTATAAAGTGTTAGCTTTCTCCTTCACTTTATAGGGCTTGAAATTTTTTTTCAATGGATAACATATTTCAATGCATCCCATCTCACCCTCAAGGAGGCTAATGGTGTCACGAACAAAAATATTGTATCACGGCTATTTTTCACAACAATGATTGAAACTATTAAGTCTTGTGATCCTTGAGCAATAAATAAACACGTTCATGTATGATTATGTTAGGTTTTATCCTATGTTGCCATGTTAAAAAAATTATAAAATTTCGAATCAATTTCGAAGTTTCCACACGAATTTGAAAACATTCTATCTAGTTCTGGATTTTTACTTTCCTTATATACATAATGTATAAGGAAAGTATTGTTGTTGTTGAGGTTGAGATCCAGACCGTCCGACCTACCAGAAAGGTTACAAGGAAAGTATTGTGAAGGGGTCGAAAATTCGAATTCGAGTTTTCGACGGGAGAGAACGTTTCAAGCATCTCTGATCACGAATCAAACATTTTTGAGGTGATGTCCGTGTGTGTGTGTGAAAGTATGTGTATGTGTCTGTGTGTGTGTGTGTGTGTAAGTGAGTCTGTGGAGACGAATCTCACGAATGAATGGTGCGATTCGAATGAAATTTGGTACAAAAATCACAATCCGTGAATACTGGAAGCCTATTATTTTTAAACGTAATCGAATGTTCAGAACTCCCCTAAATTTTTGAGTAAAATTTTGAAAAAATCATCAAAAACCCAAAATTTTTAATAAAGTTACGCAAATAGACATTTCTTATGTAATTTTTCCTTTGTAAACGATTGACATAAACTTTAGAACGCTAGCATGAACCCTTCTCGAGATATTGCACATTTTTCAAATAAATTTATCAAAAAATCCCATAAATTAAAAAAAATATTAACTTTTGAGAAACATGTTCACTTTTCATATAAAATATCATGCGATAAAGTGGGTGACATCATTCTCGTGGATGTAGCTCGTTTCATTCATGAGAAAGATACTTTGAGTAATACTTTTGTATTTGAACGCCAATAGTCATTTATCTGCTATAAGAATAACTTATTTCTCCGTCCATAAAGCTTGGCGGTATTTTGGCGAAGAATTTGACGGAATGTCGCCAACTTGGCGACTTTTTGAAATGTTGCCGAATTAACGAAAACCTTGCCAAATGGATAAAAATGACGACTAATTGATGAAAATTCAATATCTTGGAAAGAATATAAGTATCTACTATAAGAAAAACCTTTTTTTTTTATGTAAAAGTGGTAAATTCATTTCATTATATAAGGAAAGTCATGTGTTGACCACATCAGATTTTTTGATATCAAAGCCGGATATAAAGTTTCGTGAAAATCCATTAATTTTTGTGGCCTCTATCATGCACACATTGAAAGCGACTATAGATATAGAATGACATCACTCCAAAAATATTCAAAACATGTTCAGAAAGTTTTAAAACGTATATTGGTCATCAGAATCTCGAATTCGAAAATTTTCGCGAAAACAATAATTTCTCTACACTATATTACATGGTATGCGAAAGCAAACATGCTGATGAGGCAATATTATATTTATTAAATTCAACGAAATTCATTTCCCGTACATTGTTTTAATAATTGATTAAAAAAAAAGCAGCAACTGAAGAAAATTGAATTTCTCTTTTCTCCAAAGTATTTGAGAATAAAGAAACGTAAAAATTTCAAGAATGAATTTTTATTTTATCGCAGATTTAATCTCAAGATGTTAAAAATTTGCATTTATGGGAAGTTCTAATCATACATTCATATTCCATATTGTTTAGATCCATTTTTTTAATCATAATTAGTATTAGAATTCATAAAAGAGCTTATTTAGCTTTTGTTCAAAATTATTATTTAATGAAATCTTTGTTTTAAAAAAGTGCCTTTTCGCCAGTTCACAACAGGCGATCCACGTTGATTAAATTGATTGCATTTAACTGTTTTGTGTTAATACATGCTATTTTAAAATAGACTTTTCATGTATCACGTAGTTCCTACTATCATAACCTGTATAAATTATACTAGGTATTCTAATGACTTATTATGCATGAATAAAAGATTATTTCAATTTTATAAATTAAAAATTACTTTTTACGGAATTAAAAAAAATCTGGCAGTTCAAAATTTTCTTACAAAATACAATGGAATTTGTAGCGTTATTGGCGAAACAGTGCAGCAATTTCTTTACGATGACTTGTTAGATATAGCAGATGAATCAAAGCGAATCGTTTCACCTCAAAAATTAACTGGCGTGTGACTCAACTGAATTTTCTCATAGCATAATCCATTTTTAAGTAGCTTGTGGATTTTTTTTTTCGAATTTTACAAGTAAAAATGTGAAAAATCGGTATCCACATCGGTGTCCACATCGGTATCCAATTGATCCCCATGATTACAAATATAGCGTGTTACCCTTCAGTTTATAAAAGCTTAACAAAATATTTCAATTGATAACATACTTGATTATGTAGCCGCCTGGGGGAATAACTTGCCCCCCCCCCCCGAGGGGGCCAGTGGCGGGATGAACACAAAAAATGTACCGCGGCTATTTTGGACAATAAGGATTGAAACTATTAAGTCTCGTGATCTTTGAGTTATAAATAATACCTTTTATGCATGATTATGACATATTTTGTCCTACGCTGCCATGTTAAAAAATCTGATGTGAGCAGCACATGACTTTCCCTGTAGTCTTATATTAACGTTCTCTTTATTTTAATTAAATTTATTTCACTTTTAATTCAATTTTCGTTCTCATTCGATAACCGAACTTATTTTCAAATGTGGCGTAGGGAAAGTACGAAAAACTAAAATATCTCGAGAACGGCTAGTCCTAGTGTAATGGAGTTGGTCTTATTCTTTTCGTCGTTAAAAATTACGTATTAAACCAGCATTTAATGGATATATTTGAGTATATCTAGTTTTTTATTTTAGATTTTGGCAATTTTTGCGGGCCATTTTGCAAAAAAAAGCAGGTTAATTTTTCCGAATCGTACCAAAATCTAATCAGCACCAGCTCCGGCCACAAGTGACTTACCTACAAAATTTTGTGAAATTAGGTCCATTAGTTTTTCAGCTACAGTGGATACAAGCTTTTGAGGGCCATTTCACAAAAAAGGCGGGTTCTTTTATTCCGAATCGTACCCAAAACTAATCAGCACCAGCCCCGGCCACAAGTGACTTACCTACAAAATTTTGTGAAATTCGGTCCATTAGTTTTTTAGTTAGAGTGGATACAAAATCTGCACAGACAGACACACAGACAGACAGACAGACAGACACACACACAGACGTCACGCTAAAAATGGTTTTTTCGTATTCTAGAGGTCTCGAAACGTGTAGATCCGTCGAAAACTCGAGTTGCGATTTTCGACATGATTCCAATACTTTCCCTATACATTACCATGTATTGCAGGGAAAGTAAAAATAAAAAAATTTGAATCAATTTCGAAGGTTTCGCTGGAATTAAAAAAAAAATTCTATCTAGTTCCAGATTTTTTTTTAACAAAGCCGCATATAAAGTTTCATGAAAATCCAATATCATTTTCAGCAGCTATCTTCTACACAAGAAATTGACCACAGATACACAGACAGAAGGACATCACTCCAAAAATAGTCAAAACGTGTTCAAGAGGCCCTAAAACATATATTGGCATCGAAACATCGAAATTGAAAATTTTTATGAAAACAATATTTTCTCAATATGTATAAGAAAGTAATAAAAACCTTAGTCGCAGTGTCACTTTGTAGCAATAAACATTAAAATATACCGCATCTGTAAATTACATAAAATAATTGTTGCATTTTTAAAGAATTATTTCTTTGTAATGGTTTTTGCTGCTTAGCTCCGGCGATTTTAATCAGACCTCTTTCATCAAAGAACGGCATCTGGACAATATTGCTTTACACATCGCTTGAAAATTTCATCAAAATCGGTTGGGTTTTAGACCACTGCGTCGGTTAATACATAGCTGGTATTGAAGGTACATTATATATTTTTCAACCACGTCCAGCAAGTAATTCGACCTGTAAAACGTTTATTTTCAACAGATATCTAAATTAAAAACAAGAAAGATCAATTATGCATACAGCATTGATTATGAAACACTTTCCAACTGAAATTCAATTTTATTTAAACCTCTCTAAAATGAGATACATTCAGCACTCATATTTTTTTAAATTATAACAGTACTACAATATATTAATTTATATGTACACTTAAAGACAAAAAAATCGACGCACCAAGAAAGAATTACCCAAATGAGACAAAATTTGGTACGTGTTATGTGGATATACAGAAAAAGAAATGATTAGAATTTCAGAACAATTGGATGATTTATTGCACTGAAAGATCTACACAAAGTGAGCACGTCAATATGGCGTTAGTCCACCTCTGGCCTTGATACGAGCTGTTACCCGACGTGGCATTGATGCATAAAGTTGCCGGATGGTGTTCAGAGGGATATCGTCCCAAATGGCCTCCAATTGACGAGCTAATTCGTCTACATTCTTGGATGGTCGCAGGTGACGCCCCATCTCAGCCCAAATGTGCTCAATAAGCGATAGATCTGGGGATTTGGCTGGTTAAGGAAGTCTGTCGTAAGCACGCAGACAATCAATAGAGAGGCGATCCGTGTGTGGCCTGGTATTATCTTGCTGAAAAGTTAGCCGGGGTTTCGCGAAAGAAATGGCAATGCAGCGGGTCAGCAACGTACCGTTGTGCTGCAATGGTGCCACGGAGGGACTATCAAAGGGGTCCGGCTGTCAAACGAAATGGCACCCCAGACCATAACTCCCTGTTGTCGGGCCGTGTGGCGTGTGACAGTAAGAGCAGGATCCTGACGATGTCCGAGCTGTTACCAGACACGTCTGCGCTGGTCGCCGGGACTCAGTTCCAAACGGGACTCGTCACTGAAGACAATTCGTTCCCAATCCGAACACTTCCACGTTGATGAGGCCTTGCACTATTGCAATCGCTGTTGACGGTGCATACTGCTCAGTGGTAGGCGGCGTAATGGACGCCGCGAGTATAGATTCCGCTCCCGTAGTTTTCTATTAATGGTCCGGGTGATCACTTCCGTTTTTGTCACAGGTTGGATAGTTGATAACGACGAATCTCGTGCTGTCAGAGCTGCTGTGACAATCGCTCTATATTTCCGTTATGTCGACTTAAATGCTGCATCCGTTATGCCAGCTTAAATCTGCTATTCCGGATCCATTTCTGTCAAATCGTCTAATTTCTGCATCGCTCCTACCCAAATGCCGAGCGATTCGTCGGTGTGCCCATCCAGGCTCATGCAGTCCGACCGCATGCCCTCTTTCAAACTCATTTATATGCTCGTAGTGGCCGCGAATTCACCGGCGAGGCATTGTTACAATCAAGGTATGTAAACGCAATGGAAATTCACTGCCCGTTTTGCTCCTGAAAGCGAGGTTCACTCCTTATATACACCACCATGGTGCTCGGTTTCATTGTGCTGTAGTTCCGTCTATTCATTCATTGGCTGCGAATTTTTGATCACTTGCATTTTCGGTCGAAAGGTGCTTGCATGTAAAGTTTCATTACTATCGGATTATTTTGCGGAATGCGTCGATTTTTTTTGTTTCATAGTGTATATATAATTTACTATAAGAATAACTTAATGGAGTAACGTTTGGCAAAATTTTGGTGATGAATTTGTCTGAATATCTCAAATTTGATGACTTTTCAAATGTTGCCAAATTGACGAAAATATCACTCAGTTGATAACAATTGGCCAAATTGATGAAACCGATGCCAAATCAATGAAATGACGACTAATTGATGAATTCAATATTTTGGCAAGAACACAAGAGTAGAAAATAACCCATTTCTCCGCTTGGCAAGAAATTTAACGCTTGGCAAGAAATTTTACGAAACGTCGCCAACTTGGCGACTATTTTAAATGTTACCAAAGTGTAAAAAATGTTGCCAAATTGATAAAACTAAACCCAAATGGGAAGTAAAGTTTCTGCAAATTCTGACTTCCGTCATATGACGGGCGTACCTTCCAGTATATAAGAAATGCTCTTCTTTCCGTTTGTCTGTAATACTTGGTGATGCATTGTAATCCAATCCTCTCTACTCGTGGTATGTCTGGTCCGTCCAGAGCCGGTCCTCTGTGTCTGAGTGGCGTCCCGTGACCAGTACTCCCAACACCGTGGGACGGTATAGTCCGAACGATCCACGTGACGGGCTATCCGGCGCGCTGGCCACCCTGCGGTTTTCAGCCCGATGATCAGGCCTCTCTCGAAGTCCGTCAGTTGCGTATATCGACGTTTCTGGCATCTACCTGTCATTCTTTTCACTCCGTACTCGTGCTTGCATCGGCTGAAGCTCCTCTCATTGATGCGGCGGCGTCTACACGCCGGCTTATAAGGCCGGTGGTTCATGCTTGCAGCGCCTCTCAAGGGTGTACGGTCATGCGCAATTACATCAGACTGGGATCATTTGCATACCAGTCCGCCTTCTAGCTATTTACACCATTTCACGGTTGTACCATGTTTTCTTCTTTGTGCGCAACTTTCATAGTCTGTGAGTGTGTATACATATACAGGGTGTCCCAAAAACTTTGAACTCGGCTTTTATTCCTTAAATATTGATCTTAGACATATATAATAAATTACAAAGTTGAGTAAAAGAAGGTACAGTATTTTATGAAATCGATTAAAAGTTTCAAGGGAATTAAATGTTAAGATATACAAAATTTAAATTTTTATACGGCCCGCGTACAAAAAAAAAATTCCAATGAGTAAAATATGCCCCATACACTAATAAGGTGATTTACAAAATTTCAACATTTTATCATTCTCAGAGATATGAAAAGACAAAAATGCTGACTTAAACCATTTTTAGATGCATCGACATGGGTTCCCAGAGGGGAAAAATCATGTCGAAAGGTCACGTTTCAAGGGTCATACACAAATTACGAAAGAAAACAATGATTACATAAATAAACAATAGTTTTGCCATTTATCGGTAAAAAAGTATCTACACTGTGAAGAAATGATAACTTTACACAAAGAATATACAAAGCTTGTTTAAATGTTTTCCATCCATGCTAAAGATCCATTAAAGATAAGAGACAGATATTATTTGCCTATGATGCATTTCTGCGTTGAGTCATTTGCACTCTTGCTGTAAATATTTACATTTTAATTTGTGATTAATCCCTCACCAACTTTGTTTAAACATATCTCTGGGACTTTTTATGCTGAAATGCTGAAATTTTGTACATCACCTTATTAGTATATGGGGTACATTTTACTTATTGGAAATGTTTTTGTACGGGGGACGTATAAAAATTTAAATTTTGTATTTCTTCAAATTTAATCCGCTGATAATGTTTTTCGATTTCATAAAATTCTGTACCTTTTTTTACGCAACTTTGTAATTTATTGTATATGTCTAAGATCAATATTTAAGGAATAAAAGCCGAGGTCAATGTTTTTGGAATACCCTGTATATATACATATAGTATATATAACTGAAGAATTTTAATTTACTTGTATTATAAATAAATACCAGTAATTGATCATTTATTAAAATTGTTCTGTATAGCAAAAATGAAAATAAGATGGTCTGAAATGATTATTTTATATCAAAAATGACTATACGACAAACTTGTGAAGATAATAAAGAGAACTTTATAAATAAAACATTATAAATAAAACAGGTACTGAATTGGTATAAATTTTTTCCGTTTCTCTGTTCTATATACATAAGTTAAGGAATTGAAAAATAATTACATGCGGTAAAGATTGGTAAATATAATCCCTTATTATATATATATATATATATATATATATACACACACACACTTATATATACATATACATACATAAATGCATGCATGTATGTATGTATGCATGTATATAGATACATACATATATTATATTGTGGCAACAGCACATAAGGTCACTATGAAGATGTGCTGCTCTGATCTGCGTTCGAAATTCCATTATTCGGCATAGTAAATGCTTTTACAATGGAAGAACTACCGTTCATTCTGATTAACTGTGCTCATTAATTATTTGCACTCTCACTAAAACAGAGAAAGTGTTGTGTTGTTTTTCCGAAAGTTTCCGAACTTTCGGCTTTTGATGAAAAGCTTCTTATCAAACATTACGACCAACTTAAGAAGCTTTTAATGAAAACGCGGAATATAAGGACTTGATTAAGAAAAATTTTCCAGCAATTGCTGTTGTTTTAGTGGTCTATCGTAGAATTAGGTATACGGGGGTTACATCAACTGACTTAAGAAATAAGCTTCTATTTAAATATCAGAAGTGGTATTCTCCATTAGGATTTCTCATACGTTTCTTGAATTATATTTTTTACTTCTATTTGTATTACAAGGTACGAACAACATTAGAAGAAGACTAAAGAAGGGAGCAATTCTGAGATTTTCCACGCCTAATAGCAAGTGAGCATTCGATCTCTGAGCCAAACTATATACATTTTTAAAAGAAAAGTTCTGTATTGACAACTACACATTATACACATGATGCCACCGATGCCAACGGCCCTACCATGCTGAAAACACCGGTTCTCGTTAGATCACCGAAATCAAGCAGCATCGGGCGAGGTTAGTACTTGGGTGGTTGACCACGTGGGAACACCGCGTGCTGTTGGCACATTTCGGGCGCGGTAGCCCGGTGGTTTGTGCGCTGGATTTGACCGCTGTCACAACTGCCGCCGTGTTCATGCGGAGTACGATCACGTTAAACATGTGGGTCCGTAAGTCCTTCCGAGAGGTTGGTGGTAGGGGAAGGAGAGTAAAGGTCCCTGTGGATGCCTCCCCACTGGGTTCTGGTCCAAATTGGGTGGCACTTCCCGGCCGTCCAAACGGTTACCTTACACCTTTCTGGTAGGTCGGACGGTCTGGGTTTCAACAACAACAACATGATGCCACCGAAATTCAGTTTAAAATCGCTATAACGGTGTTTGAGATTACGTAGAGAAAACGATTTTGACAAAATTTCGTTTTGTAGCTAAACTATATACATTTTTCAGAATTATTTCACATCCACATAATGTATCACATCTACATAATGTATTCACATCTACATAATATATTCGTATCTACATAATGTATTCACATCTATATAACATTTGTTGTGTTCACATCTACATAATGTATAAAGCTTGCAACTCGAATTGGGTCCGAATTGCTTCAGTGGTTTTTGTGATTACGAATATCCAAAGATTTAACACACCCAGCTACACACACAACAAACTGATAAAAATTATTTCTGATATCTAGGGATCCCACCGATGAGTTTACGGTGAAAACTGTATTTGCGATTAAATCACGATCACCACTCTTTTATTGGGCTACATCGGTTAAAGTGAAAAGTTTGCTCAATCTACTGCTAAAGGAATATCTATCAAGGAAAGTGGTCACAATTATAATTATCATACTTTTCCCTAACTCAGCGCCAGGAATGTATAAATGGACATTTATGACCCGTGTTCTTTTAAAAATGCTTTTATTAAAAGCAGTTGGCAACAGATACGTTCTGCTGATACATTGAATGCCTGAAGATGAAAGCAAAAGTGCTTATTTTTATCCCTCATCACTCATGAACCATGGTTTTGCGATTATTGGCGCTCATCAGCACGAGCATAAAACTCCCTTAAAGTAAAGATTTATAAAAAAATTCTGCTGCACGTGTTTACTCCGAACCCCGAAAATATTTAATTTAGTCCGACATTACTTAAGTCCTTCCCGCTCTAAAATAATATTTTAAGTGTTCAGGATTACAGTGAAGCGACTTTAGCCTCATAAAAAGGTGCTGTACAAAAGTAAAAACTCATTGCTCACTGATCATCTCATTGCCTACACCACGCTGACGAGCGGAAATGACCGCGAAACTATAGTTCATGGATACAGAGAGATGATTTGTTGCCCATTTTGTTTACTTTTATACTTTTATGCACAAAACTTAAATATCTTTCACGTGTATAATATATTTTAATATGCTGGCTTTCTGCATTTATTACTGTCATTGTTTTGAGAATTACAGGAATTAATGCTATAAAATTTTTGAATTTCGATATTTCGTATTCTTACTAGACGAATGGTATAAAATTTTGTGTAATCCTAGTTTATTACACAATGTACCAACATATAAAATTTTACAGTGATATGTGCATTCATTCTTGAGTTATCCAGTTCGAATATTACTTACATATATACATATGAACAGATGGCCATTTTCCGTCAAAATATCAAATTCTTTAGTTTTAGGGGGGGGGGGGGGATACGGCTGTAGTTCTGCAGTGTTCCCGATAATGCGCCAAATCTGGCAAACCCAGTCAAAACAAATTGCATTAAAATTAAATTGAATTATTAGAAAAAAAAATTGAACCTTTCCTACACTTTCTTTTCCATTTAAAAATTATTTAGATTTTTAAATTATTTCAAAGGAAAGGGGTTTCCATTATTATTTAAATGTATTAAAGTCGGCATTTTTATCAGTGTGTTTTATCAGTGTGTGTTTTGTTATTGTGTTCAGTCACCATTTCGTGGTAACTACGTAGTTTTGTATCTGGAGAAGATGCAACCGAAATGACGACTTACCTTAAAGTGCTCCAGCAAAAGTCGGGATAATTACTAAAGTACACAAAATTTGACGAAATATCGCCAACTTGGCGACTTTTGGAGAATTTTGGAAACTACTCGATTTATAGATTGGTTAAGAATTTCTCAAGATTACGCCGATTTTTCCTAAAGTTTCGACAGATAATTGTATATAAGATGGTCATCATTCCATTAGTTGAATGTTTGTGATACAAGGAAGAGTGAATTAAGAATATGTCAGTGTTTTGAAAATGTTATCGTCTGTTTTGCAAATGCGTTGTGCATTTAATTGTAGATGTATTGCTCCTGGTGACTTTTTACGACTTTGAAAGATAGCTAAACAATTCTCAGCGGTATATTGTTGCTGTTTATGCTTATTGGGGACCTAAATATAAACGTTAGTTATCCAGAAATTCGGACTCATTTTTGTTCTTCAACCCAGACCCTCCGACCTACCCGAAGGTATAAGGTATCTATTTGGACGGCCGGGAAGTGCCACCCAATTTAGATTGGAACCTAGTAGGGGCGACATTCACAGGGAACGCACCCTCCTTTTTCTACCACCGACCTCTCAGAAAGACTTACGGACTCACATATTTAATGTGCTCGTACTCCGCGTTAACGTGAGGACAGTTTGGACAGGGCCGGGAATCGAACTCGAGTCGTCCGAGTGCTTTCCACACACGGTAACCATTGGGCTGTCCCACTCCCAGACTCATTTTTGTATCCCGAGAATATTTCCGCGATTCCCGAGAATATGTCGTTACTATATGAAAAAATCTGATGTGGACAGCACATGACTTCCTTATATAATGCAATGAATTTACTACTTTTACAGAAAAAAGTAGGTTATTCTAATAGTATATACTTATATTCTTTCCAAGGTATTGAATTTTCGTTAATTTGTCGTCATTTTCATCGATTTAGTGTCATTTTTATCCATTTGGTGAGATTTTCCTTAATTTGACAACATTTCAAAAAGTCGCCCAGTTGGCGACATTCCGACAAATTCGTCGCCAAAATCTCACCAACCGTTATAGACGGATAAATAAGTTATTCTTATAGCAGATAAATGACTATTGGCGTTCAAATACAAATGTATTACTCAAAGTATCTTTTCTTATGAATGGAACGAGCTAGATCCATGAGAATTATGTCACCAATTTAATCGCATGATATTACATATAAAAAGTGAACATGTTTCTCAACAGTTAATATATATTTTTTAATTTATGGGATTTTGTTATAAATTTATTTGAAAAATACGTAATATCTCGAGAACGGTTCATACTAGCGTTCTAAAGTTTACGTCAATCGTTTTCTAAGGAAAAATTACATAAGAAATTTCGATTTGCGTAACTTTATTAAAGGTTTTGATTTTTTGATGATTTTTTTAAAATTTTACTCGAAAATTTAGGGGGGTTCTGAACATTCGATTGCGTTTAAAAACAATAGGCTTTCAGTATTCACGGATTGTGATTTTTGTACCAAGTTTCATTCGAATTGCTCCATTCGTTCGTGCGATATCGTCTCCACAGGTTCACTGACACACACACACACACACATACTTTCACACACACACACACGAACATCACCTCAAAAATGTTTGATTCGTGATTAGGAATGCTTGAAACGTGCTCTCCCGTCGAAAACTCGAATTCGAATTTTCGACCTCGTCACAATACTTTCCTTATACATTATGTATATAAGGAAAGTAATAAATGAATAAAATATTATAGAAGAATCCATTGCCAATGTTCTATAAAATAATCTCACAAAGCTCTCTCTAACAACTTTATCCGATTTAATCAAAATACTTACATTTATCTTCCCCTTTCAACAATTTATCTTTTGAATCTGACCTGCAAACTTCAATTTAAATTCGGAAATGGAAGAATTTCACTTTTCGCGGAACACAGGAAATTGAACATTGACTTTTAATTTTGTTCTTGACTTTGATATTCGATGAAAGGCAATTTTTAAGATGGAGTTAGGATTGAAAAATATTAGTTATGCAATATGCAGGGTTGTTTCAGTTTAGTTGACCTCATGTTCCGAGCTTTAGCAACTGGTTTTAGACATGTACTTCTAATTTGAAAGTTTGTTGAAAATTAAATCCGAAATTCTTTCATGTGATTTTGATGTGACTAACATGTATGATTGGGGTTTCTGTGGTGAAAATTAGAGTGTTACGGGAAATGTAAACTCTTTAGACGCTTATACCCCTGAACCAATTATATAAAAATATAAATATTTTTTATGGTTTTGTCGAAAATAGAGTCCAGGTTATGAATATATAAAAATAATTTCAATATTTTAATATTTTGAATTGTTTTACGAAAGAACTTAAAAATGTGTTTATTCAAGAGAGTGTTTCTTTTTTATTTTTCTTCCACTCGAAATATAGTAAAAATGTATATATAAATAGTAAACAAAGATAGATATAAATAGTAAACAAAGATAGATATAAATAGTAAACAAAGATAGATATAAATAGTAAACGATAAAAATATATGTGAGGAAATTTAGTTTATAATCTACTTATTTAAAACAAAGGCTATTATAGATTTCGAGTAATGGTCTTGTCAAGTTGAAGAAGTATAAAAATTTTACGTTTTCAAGTTTGTAATGTGGATATCTTAAAAAGTAAAAGTGATAGCTATAAACAGTAAGCTAGGATTTGTAACTCTTTGAAAGCCCTATAGGTGTATCTAATCAGATTTTGGATTGAGTTCGTTTTCTTTTCGATATTATAAAAATTGAGTTTTATTTTACAAAATGGTATTAAAGCAAAACCATTTCGGCTCCATCGGACTGGAGCCATTGCCGATATTTTTTTTATTTTGCTTAAGAGGCCATATAAAAATTTAGATTCCCTTTTTTTTTATAAAAATTATATGAGAAAGAATTTCGTATTCAATTTTAAGACGTTTCAAATTGGAATTATACATCTAGTAAAACCAATTACCGAAGGTCAAAAAGCGAGATCAAATATGTTGAAACCCCCTTAAAATTAATTGATGATATAATTATTTAAAAGAGTGTCACATTCATAGAAATTTTGCGGAGAAATCATGTTTCGTTTTATTTCTCTTTGGACCAGTTGTGAAGAAAAACATTTCCATTATGAAGGACAGGGCGCCATTTTAAGAATTTCTTGAAAATCTGAAAAACAAAAGTAGTTCCTAGGGGGTCTAAAGTTGATGGACTGTTATTCTAATGACGAAAATATGATTCGGCAAAAAATTTATATAAAAACACAATAACTAGGAAATACTTCAAGGAGAGGGGAAGTCGGCTCCCTAACCATGTCCCCAAAAGGGCGCACATAAGGGGGGAATGGGTTAGTTTTTGAGTTTTAGCTACACAACTTTTTGTGCTCTTAATACGTATATTATCATCATCGAGTAAGTAGATAAGAGGTGGCTATTGTCTATAAGGTAGATCACTTCATGAATTTTATATGAGTTCGATGCTTAATCAAAAGGGGCTCTAGGCCTTTGTAAACAGTCAGTCGTTCTCTAGCACCGTTTACAGAAAATGACGTTTGAGTGATCGGCCGTCATTTTATGCAAGTCATTCTGTTATGAGAAGCCGTGGCGACAGAAGTCAAGTATCAATAGCATTGAGTGCCACGCAACAGCAGGGCCACTTTAACCATCTCTGGGGCACTTAGGTGACAGTAAGTACTAAGGCCCCTCAATAAAACTTTTTTTTTTAAATATTTACATTGAGCACGGAAAATGGATGGGTCTTCACAACTTCAAACCCCCCCCCCCCCCACCCTTCCAGCATTTGCCTACTTTGCCTATGGTCAAATACAGCCCTGGGCAGCAGTAGTTTCGTTAGCGTCCTGAACACTAAAAAATGTAGATAAAAGCCTAGCGTTTATTGAACATGCGTACCTAGCAAATAGACAATATTTTAGACAAATTGGGAGAACTTCATCTTTACCCTTTTGATCGCCTCTACAAACATTGTTTTTGTGCGCATGCATTTTTTTTTATTTGTACTACCAAGTCAGGTGCTTGTATCAATATCTTTAATGCGTATACCTGTATCACATACCAATATGCATATCATATATCAATGCGTATATATGCGTATCACATATCAATGAGCATTACGCAAGATGTTCTCCTGCTTGCTAAGCTTTATATAGTATAGTTTACTAAAAACGTTTAAAAGTTCGTGATTTAAATTTTATTGACTTATTTCTGCTTGCCTGCTGTTGTGGTCACTTCCAGTATAAGGAACTAGTCTAGAAAATGTCTTCTAGTAAAATATGCTTCAGCGGTCTATTCCTGACCGAAACCCGTTAAATTAGCTACCCTGGAGTGAAATTAGCGTTAGTTAAATTAGCAACCCTGGAGAAGTGGTGCCCTAGACATCCACTAAGTACTTGGTGCTAAAATGATTTTGAACGTGGCTTTTAAGGACTCCAAATGCAATGTGATATTGATGATGGAAATTTTCGGTTACTACTACTGAATGCCGGAGTGAATTACAGTAGCGGGTGAGTGGATTTTCTGATTGCTTCCCTCTAGTTCTGATATTTGTTCTCTAGCCCCATTTCATTCTGTTTTTATGATCCAGTTTTTCTGTTGATATCTTTAATCCCATCATTTAATCGTACGATTTATTCATAAACAATGTTTTGACGCTGTTATATTATAACTGTAATTACATATTGTTTTACACTTTTTAGTATACATTTGTGCATGTGTTTAGTTCCGAATAGGTAGTGACAAAGTCTAAGCTCATGTTCAACAAGCTGCAGGTTTGCAAAAATTTTCTAATATTTTGAACAACTCGGCCTAAGCTAGGCGGGTTGCGTTGCGTGCATCGCCCTAGGATTCAATCCGAGCCCGAGCTATGGTAAAATATAGTTCTTTTCTTGCTGGAATTTCAGCAGAAATGAGCAAACTTCATAGTATGGTTTTCGCTATGGATTGGGATGTTTTGCCTTATGTCAGTGAAATTCTGAAAACTCCAACGGAGAATGCTTACAAGGCTTTCAAAAATCGTATAATTAAATATGATTCTGAAACAGAAAGTGAACGATTTAGAGTATTATTTCAATATTTGCTAGATGAGGATAAGATACATTCGCAACTGTTGCATTCAATACTGGTTTTGCCGTCTGGTAAAATGACGGATGAGGATTTACAAGCTCTTTGGTTACAGTGTTTACCGCTGGACCAAAACTGATGGACTGTTTCAACGGAGACGCTGATGGTTGTCAGAGGTTTAGTTTCTTGTTTACATGACAAAAAGTCGGGTTACCGATATCTAGATACAGGGTGCATCTGTGTCAGTTTTACTGAAAGCATTGTCAAACATAGCCGAGAATACCAAAACACAAGATTTTTCACTTTATGAGGCAAACGGTAAGAAATTTTCTATTTTTGGTACAAAGTATGTGCATTTGAATTCCGTTAGAAAGTACCAAAGTTTCTTTAAAGGTGATTACAAATTGAACAATATAACCACGTTGCTACTTTCACAGAGTAGATGGTCTCTTTACACTAGTGTTTCTTAACCTTTGTGAGACTACTGCCAGGTAAATACTTTTTATATAAGACGAGGGTCCAGTCCCAAGAAATTTACTCTTAAATACCTTTCAAATTTTTAAATTTCATTCATAAACTAACTTAAGTATTAATAATTAATTATGACATAATCGTAGAGTATTAGTACATTTAAGTATACGGTGTGGCATGTTGACAAATACCAAATTGCATTTAAATAAGTCATCAATCACTGGACTCACGAAATCTTTTATTATTATTGTAATTTCCTCAGGCCAACATCATTAACTTTTTCTGATTTTTACTGAAATATTCTGATGATTTTCATTTTATTCCATTCTGATCAACAAAAATTTATATTATTATTCAGTATAAAATTGATTACTGCATTATTAAATTCATGTTTGGTTTAAAAAAAATAAAACGGCATTGAAAAAATATTTATCCATTATAATTCACCATAGAAGTCAGCTGAGAAATCTTATTAAAATTAAAATGCAGCTTGGTCAATGACACTTGCTACATAGTTGTTATTTAGGCGTTCTGGATCTAAGCTTTTCGACACATTCACGAATATTATTCTCCTAAGAATATATCCACTATGAAATATTTATTCATAAATATGCCTAGAAAATTAAAATGACAAATTCCAGGAGAATCTCTCGCGGCACGGCTGTTGATAAACACTACTATACATCGTACTTAACTAGCGTCAATTCATTCAAACACGTAGGTATATAAGTTACCGACTGTGAAAATTATATTCCCCAATTCCAAGTTATTTCTGGAAACAAATGCTTACTATATTTCTTCGCCAAATGGCCATTAAGATGTCAGCAATGGATCCTAAATCGGACGTGCGTACATCAGTGTAAAGATGTTATGGGCTTATATTTGCAATTCGAAATCTTTACACTTGGCAACCACGAAATGTGATACACCAGTCTGCGTTTTTTTCTAGAAAATAGAAGAAAATATTGGAATTATTTTATCACCAATTAATTTGCTAAGTACGAATGAGGTTTAATGTTGTTAAAATATAAATCGCTCTCCCTTTGCAAATATCAGCATCCATGGGCCATTTCGAGTCTTTTTAGTGCTCTTCAGTATATGAATAGCCGATGGCTGAAATGGCTGTAATGACGTTAAAATGACGTTTAGAAATGCACTACTGTTTTGAAAGATACACTTACGATGTAGCCGTTGTTTCCCATTTCTTCATGTGTAGCCAGTGAGGTTCTCTCTTCCTTATTTCCAGTGGCTAGAGCATACAAGTACGTCCATCCTCCGAGCATCCGGCACATGCCAACAAGTCCGGCCGCTACTAGCACGCTCACGCCAATCAAAATAAGAGCAACAGCCCACTCATCCATAGTAGAAAGGTAGGAGATTCTGAAAAGTAAAGAAATTGAATGAAATTGATACCAGCAAAGACTGTTTTCAAATGATAATGGCTGATAGAAAACATTTCAAACACTTTCCAACATAGTTGAAAAGTGTTTATGACTTTGTTCATTCTGTCTGTCTGTCTGACCGTTAGCACGATAACTGCCGTAAAAATGACTTTATCAAAAGGAAATTTTAGTATGTTATTCAGACGGTCTGTGGAACCTACGGGAATATAAATGAATAATATCCCCCAATTAGTTTTGGATTGAATTAGTTTTGGATTGAAAAAATGAAATACATTGAACTCTATGGGACCTAATTTTTCAAACATTTTTTAAGCGAATTTAGAATTCACAAATTGCTTCGAAAGTTTTAGGAAATATTCAAACTATCCCATAAAATATATAAAAGAAATTTCAGCAAAATATGTTAGGTAATTTTTTAAATAAAAATTATTTAATATAGGGAGAAAAACAAATTCAATTAAATTCTGACTCTTGCTATATCCTCCAGAAAGAAAAAAGAGATATATTATGTAATAAATATATTTCCAAGTGTTGAATTATTTTATATATAAGAGAGGTTTCACATTTTAAAATAAATACGGTAGATAATAATTTTTCAAATTTTTAAATAAAATAAATTATTGTAGTATTGTGATGAATGAAAAGATTGGGAAAATGCTAATGAATGAAATGCTGCTTCTATATAGAGGCGATTTATATTTCGATGACGTCATTTGAATAAAGTTCATTTGTTTTCGACGAAGTTTTCAAATATAATAGATTATTGTAGTATTATGATAATTTTAAAAATATTACCGAGGAATGTATCGCATTTCAGAGATGTTTAAACCAGGCAATTTATATTTCAATGCCGTAATTTGAATGAAGTTCATTTCTTTTATGAAGTTTTCAAATATAATAAATTAATGCAATATTGTGATAATTTTAAAAATCTTACCGAGGAATGGATGGGATGTTAGAGATGTTTATGTAAAATTCAACACTATTGTTTATGTAAAAGTTAATACTTTACAGCGCAGTTGAAGAGCGTTTATGACTTTGTTCATTTTGTCTGTCTGTCTGTCCGTTTGCACGATAACTGCCGTAATAATGGCTTTATCAAAATGAAATTTTAGTATGTTGTATAGAAGGTCTGTGGGACATACGGGAATGCAAATGAATAATATCACCCAATTAGTTTTGGATTGAACCTGGATTGAAGAAGTGAAATACATCGAACCCTGGGATCTAATTTTTCAAACATTTTTTAAGCGAAGTTAACATTCACAAATTGCTTCAAAAATTTTAGAAAATGCTCAAATATTCTATAAAATATATAAAAAAAATTTCAGTAAAATACGTTCGATTGTTTTTTAAATAAAAATTAAAATAATAATTACATCCATATTATATGAAGAGATCACGTGACCCACTTCAAAATAAAATATGGCATCCATCTTTTTTCCCCGGTGTCAAAATCGTGATTTTTAAGGATCTTTTAAATTTATATTTAGTGTTGAATCTATCCTAAAACCGCTTTATTTTTGCATATTTTCTGTGCATTACATTCTGCGCTAAGGCAATTACAATATTTTTGGGTTTAAATGATCATCACACTTTGATTGATTTACAGCGAAGCCTAATTTGAATGGATGCAGAATGTAAACAAGCGATTGTAAGATGAGATGTATAAGAATTGCTGAATTTTTTTCACGCAAAATGATTTAGCTCTGGAGTCTTGGAATAAAAGTGATATGAATGAATAGTTCATTGATTTTACATAGAAAGTCAGATGATTTCGGTGACGACATTTGAATCAAGTTTATTTTTTTTCGATGAAGTTTTAAGTTTTCAAATATAATAAATTATTGTAGTTCTATGATAATTTAAAATATACCAGCTCTCAATGTATCGCATTTTAGAGATGTTTAAATAAAATCGCACTTCAGTTGAAAAGCGCTTCATAACCAATGCTTTATGCATGTTTGATCTTTCTTGTTATTAACTTGAAATCGCTCTTCCACTGCAACTATAAAAAATCTGACGTGGACAGCACATGATTTTCCCTACCTAATGCAACGACTCTACTTCTATCACATCGAAAAAATGATATACAAGATCCACGGCGCCATTTTTTTTTTTTTTTGTTGCATTGATTTAACCCCACATAAAAAATCTGGCGCTTCTGGAAACTTATGAGCTCAAACAGATTGACTTATTTTTAATCACGAGCAAAATCTTCATCAAAATTCAATGGGCATTCATTTAATATTCCGTGAATAAAATGATTTTTTGGAATTTTTTTGGGCGCTAAAATATAAAACTATTGCTGAAAGTATATTATTTCGAGAATGGAACGAACCAGATCCACGAGAATGATGTTAACAGATTTACTGCATAATATTGCATATGAGAAATGAGTATATTTGATGATACTTATATTTGAATTTTATGTAATTTTTCTATAAATTCATTTGAAAAACGTGCAATATTTTGAGAACTTTCCATGCTAACATTCTAAAATTTATGTTATTAATTTTCTAAGAAAAAAATACGTAGTAAATAATTTTTTATTTATCGTTGTTGGAGCTCCTGAGTTTTTAATGAATTTTTCAAAAATTGATTCGAAAATTGGGGGGGGGGGTGTTTTAAACACTGAATTGCGTTTAAAATCAACAAGTTTTTAGTATTCACTGATTATAACCATCGTACCAAGTTATTTTTTAAACGCTTCATTTAATTGTGAGATATCACATCCACAGACTTACGGATACATACACTAACATACATACATGTACATACTAACATGCGTACATTACATACACACTAACATACTTACACAGGTTCGAGCCAAACACCCCACGGCAATTTAGTGGTTTATGCCGAGGGAGAAGGGGGTTGATGGATTTGTTATCCGCCACCAAGCGAGACCGCGACCAGGAGAACAAAGTCAGCGAAACTATTCACTGGACGGGAGACGGAAGATGAGCTGTCGGATACTTAACTCCAGTCGCCTACGGATTTGGGGCTATGGTCACAAAGACCAGTCCCTCCCAGCAACCTGTGAAGAGCCTGCTTCATGGCCCAAGTGGGAACTTCCGGGAACAATTCACAGATTTATGTATCTGCCAGAAAAGGAGGACCAGAGCTATAAGGAGCTAAGATCCGTACACCACCCTCTAGGAGTGGGTCCCTCCGGGGGGGGGGGGACTAACATACATGCACATAGTCATTATCCCCAAAGCGTTCTATTCTTGTTCAAAGATGCTTAAAATGTGCTTTACTGATGAAAATTCGAATTCGAATTTTCGATCCCGTCACAGTACTTGTCCTATATATTATACTGTGCATGTAGGAAAGTAACAATGGTGCACCGTTTCTTCAGCAGCTTCTACCTTCTCAAATTTTATCACCATTTTTTAACAAGACGTTTCTTTGACAACATCGTATTAAATCCCGTTTAAAATACGCATTCTGCTGAAAGTGCTTTTCTACTCATTCATCGCATCATTGCGAATTCGCAGTGCAAAAGCATTCTTTAAAGCAGAACTGTATGTCCAAATTAATTTCAAATTATCACCGTAGGGAATCTATAAAAGGTTTATCAAAAATTTTATCTCCTGAGACTTTTCCTGGTAACTGGAAGATTACAATTTTAATTAAGCACATATCAAATTCCAAGGGGGACAACGTTTAAACTGATTGAAATTTAAGTGAAAGTAATTATTCGTTTAGATTTTATTTTCATGATTTTAATTGTCAGTTTTCAACTTATGCAAGTGGCATAACATATTAATTTATTTTATCATTCTCCTTACTTTCCCTACCACGGTAAACATAGTAAAAATGTTAAAATGGGAAAGAAAATTGGAATTAAGAGTTTTTGATGGATTTACACATTTTGAAAACTCTAAAACAGCAGTTACGTGATGTTTAAGTGTGTGTCTGTGTCTGTGCACTGTGTGTATCCAATCCAGCTCGAAATCTATTTAATCAAACTTTATTAAATTTGGTAGTTATATCACTTATTAAAAAATAAATTTCACGTGATAAAGCCCTTGGTACATAAATGGACTTGTTTCCAGAACAGGAAACTTGATGTAATCCTCGTTTGTGCATTGGTCACACTCTTTTTACAAATAAGCACTTATTCTTAGGAGAAATCGTACCTTTTTGTAATGATTAGCAAACCTCTGTGAGTGTAAAGCATGATGTACTTAATTGTACTAAATATAAACACTTTCGTTTTAAACATTTCAAGACTCATACTATCGCTTTGACAAACTTGATTAGAGAAATTCGGAGCATTTTCCCTTCTTACTGGATCAATGTTTCCCATTATATTTAACTTTATCATTAATAAACTTTTAACAATTGATCATATCGCTACAACTGTTACACTTTTTCCATTGCCATGTTTTATTTCCACTTTTACCACCTTTTAGATTATACACCTGTTGTGATTAACTTGCACATACTGTTAGATCTATACCATATGCTTGGCGCAGCGTATCCTTTTTAACACTTTACAACATAGTTGAAAAGTGTTTATGACTTTGTTCATTCTATCTGTCTGTCTGTCTGTCCATTAGCACGATAACTGTCGTAAAAATGACTTTATCAAAATGAAATTTTAGTATGTTTTTTAGACGGTCTGTGGGACCCATGGGAATATAAATTAATAATAGCACCCAATTAGTTTTGCATTGAACCCGGGTTGAAAAATGAAAAATATTGAACCCTATGGGACCTAATTTTTCAAACATTTTTTAAGCAAATTTAAAATTCACAAATTGCTTCGAAAATTTTAGAAAATATTCAAATTATCCCATAAAAAATATAAAAAAAATTCAGTAAAATATTTTAGGTAGCTTTTTAAATAAAAATTATTTAATATAGGGAGCAAAACAAATTCAATTAAATTCTGACTCTTGCTATATCCTCCAGAAAGTAAAAGGAGATATATTGTATAATAAATATCTTTCTAAGAGTTTAATTATTTTTTATATAAGGGAGGTTTCACATTTTAAAATAAATATGGTAGATAACGATTTTTAAAATTTTTTAATAAAACAAATTATTATAGTATTGTGATGAATGAAAGGATTGGAAAAATGTTTATGAATGAAATGCTGTTTTTATATAGAGGCGATTTATATTTCGATGACGTCATCTGAATAAAGTTCATTTGTTTTCGATGAAGTTTTCAAGTATAATAAATTATTGTAGTATTGTGATAATTTTAAAAATATCTCATTTTAGAGATGTTTATATAAAATTGCATTGAAGTTAAAAAGTGTTTCATTATCAATGTTTTATGCATGATTGATTTTTTTTGTTGGATCTTGTGCCATAAAACTCCAATGAACCAATCAATCAATCACTTATCAAATGTTTTTTAGATTCTGAAAACAACGGGGAAAATAAAATTGGCTTTTTTTTTACACTTTACCACATAGTGGAAATGTGCTTATGACTTCGGTTACTCTGTCTGTATGTACGTTCACACGATATTTCCCGTAAAAATGACTATCTAAATGGAATTTCATTTTAGTATGTTGTTGAGACGGTCTGTGGGACATATGTGAATGAAAATGAATAATATCATCCGATTAGTTTTGGCTTTAACCCGAGGTTTTTTCAACCCGGGGAAAAGCCAGAAATAATTGGATGATATTACATTATGAAATACGTTAAACCTTATGGGACTAAATTTTCAAACATTTTTAAGCGAAGTTGAAATTCGTAAATTGCTTCGACAATTTCAGGAAATAATCAAATCAACACATAAAAAATGTAAAAGAAATTTCAGCAAAATATGTTGGGTAGATTTTAGAATAAAAATTGAATTAATATTTACACCCATGATTTATAAAGAGATCACATGATACATTGCAAAATAAATTATGGCTTTTATTTTTTTCGCTGCTACTGTAGATATTTAAAGTTCGTTTAAATTTATTTTTTGGGTTGCATCTGTCCTAATAGCGCTTTATTATTGCGTATTATCTGTGTATCTAAATTCTGTGCCAACGCAATTACAATATTCTGGATTTTAAGTAATCACTAAGCTTTTACTATTCCTACAACGAAGCCTAATTTTAACGCTATGCTATAGCATGCAGAATGTAAACAAATCAAGCTATTGTAAGAAGAAAAGTTGTTGTTATTGAGACCCAGACCGTTCTACCAGAAAGGTGTAAGGTAACCGCTTGGATGGCCGGGAAGTGCCACCCAATGTAGACCGGAACCCAGTGGGGGAGGCATCTACAGGGACCGTACCCTACTTCCCCTACCACCAACCTCTCGGAAGGACTTACGGACCCACATGTTTAACGTCATCGTACTCCGCATGAACACGGCAGCAGTTGTGGCAGCGTGCAAAAATCCAGCGCGCAAACCACCGGATTACCGCGCCCAAAAATGTGCCAACAGCACGCGGTGTTCCCAGGTGGTCACTCATCCAAGTACTAACCGCCCCCGATGCTGCTTGACTGAAAATTTGTATAAGAATTTCTGATTTTTTTCAGAAGAAAAGTTGTATAAGAATTTCTGATTTTTTTTTTCACGCAAGTCCTTTTAGCTCTGGAAGTCTGAAATATAAGTGATATGAATGAAATATTCATTGATTTTATATACAGAGACATGCGTTGTATATTTTGATGAAATCATTTGAATAAAGTTCTATTTGTGTAACCAACATTGTCTTTTCCGATGAAGTTTCAAGTTTTCAAGAATAATAAATTATCGTAGTACTGTGATAATTTAAAATTGTCAGATCTGAATGAATCACATTTTAGAGATGTTTAAATAAAATTTCATTTCAGTTAGAAAATGTTTCATAATCAATGCTTTAGGCATGATTGATCTTCTTGTTTTGAATTTTCCCGCATACATATATAGGGTGTCCCAAAAAGAATGAAACGCGCTTTAATTCTTTACCTGTTGGAGGTGGGCAATGTAAGTTGCAAAAATGTTGAAAGTAAGGTAGGAAATAAGACTACGTTAATGAAATAGTCCTCCCATTCATTTTAAAAAAGTTACACTTTTTAAATTTTTATACGACACCCTTAGACAAATTGGGTCAATCAGAAGATTTTTATTTTTAATGCAACAAGATCATTAAAAAAAAAATTCGCATATTTGTATATATAAAATTGAGCGAGATATATTTAATTGAAAATTTAACATTGTGAATGGGGACCCTATATAAAATTAGAAATATAAATTTGTGACATATCACAAAAAAGATAAAACTGGATAATAATACATAGGATACCCAACAGCGTAGTGAGTACCACTGTTTTATATGGTCGCTGTCTCTGTAATGCTTTATTTAGATGCATTTGTGATAAAAAATGTTGACACATATTAACGTAGTTTTGATCTGAACAATTTCCATCGTCAATTTGTTTATGATCCTTATTTAGTTATGGGGTTGGTCTTATTCCTTTCGTCGTTAAAAATTACGTATTAAATCAGCATTTAATGGATATATTTGAGTATACCCAGTACTTTAGTTTAGATTTGGACGATTTTTGCGGGCCATTTCGCAAAAAAAGGCAGGTCATTTTTTTCCGAATCTTACCAAAATCTAATCAGCACCAGGGTAACCCAGAAGAGACTCATCTACCGAATTTTGTGAAATTCGGTCCATTAGTTTTTAAGTTAGAGTGGATACAAGCTTTAGCGGGCCATTTCGCAAAAAAAGGCGGGTTCTTTTATCCCGAATCGTACCCAAAACTAATCAGCACCAGACTCGCTCACAAGTAACTTACCTACCAAATTTTGTGAAATTTGGTCCATTAGTTTTTAGTTAGAGTGAATACAAAATCTGCACAGACAGACAGACACACATACAGACAGACACGCACACAGACGTCACGCTAAAAATAGTTTTTTCGTATTCTAGAGGTCTCGAAACGTGTAGATCCGTCGAAAACTCGAGTTGCGATTTTCGGCATGATTCGAATACTTTCCCTATACATTACCATGTATTACAGGGAAAGTAAAAATCTGATGTGGGTAGCACATGACTTTCCCTGCAGACTTATATCCACGTTCCCTTTATTTTTTCAATTATTCCTTAAATTGAATTTAATTGCACAAAATAACAACCATAGCTATTTAAAATTGCACTGAATTTGCACTTTTAACTCAATTTTCGTTCTCATTTGGTAACTGGGCTTATTTTCAAAGGAGGCGTAGAGAAAATACGAAAAAACTAAAATATTTCGAGAACGGCTAGTCCTAGTGTAATGGGGTTGGTGTTATTCTTTTCTTCGTTAAAAATTACGTATAAAAAAAGCATTTAATAGATTTATTTGAGCATACGTAGTGTTTTATTTTAGATTTTAACGATTTTTTCGGGCAATTTTGCGACAGATTATTTTTTTCCGAATCATACCAAAATCTAATCAGTATCAGAGTAACCCATAAGCGACTTAACTACCGAATTTTGTGAAATTCGGTCCATTAGTTTTTGATTTAGAATGGATACATACATTTCACAGACAGACACACACACAAACGCCACTCTAAAAATGGTTTTTTGGAATTCTAGAGGTCTCGAAACGTGTAGATCCGTCGAAAACTCGAGTTGCGATTTTTGGCACGATTCCTATATTTTTCCTATACATTACCATGTTGTTGTTGTTGAGACCCAGACCGTCCGACCTACCAGAAAGATGTAAGGTAACTGTTTGGACGGCCGGGAAGTGCCACCCAATTTAGACCGGAACCCAGTGGGGGAGACATCCACAGGGACCGTACCCTCCTTCCCTTACCACCAACCTCTCGGAAGGACTTACGGACCCACATGCTTAATGTGATCGTACTCCGCGTCAACACGGCGGCAGTTTTGGCAGCGGCTGGAATCGAACCCGGGCCTACCGAATGCAACTCCAGCGCGCTAACCAATGGGCTACCGCGCCCCTATACATTACCATGTGGGAAAGTAATATACGAAAGGAATGGTGTTTTACACCAATCTATCACAAATAACATAGATAATTATACTTTCCATGCAATACATTGTAATGTATAGGGAAAATATTGGAATCATGTATCGAAAATCGCAACTCGAGTTTTCGACATATCTACACGTTTCGTGACCTCTAGAATACGAAAAAATTATTTTTAGCGTGACGTATGTATGTGTGCCTGTGTGTCTGCTGTGATTCTGTGTGTATATCTGTCTGTCTGTGTGTCTATCTGTCTGTCTGTGCAGATTTTGTATCCACTCTACTAAACTAAACTAAAAATCTGATGTGGGCAACACATGACTTTCCCTGCAGACTTATATCGACGTTCTCTTTATTTTAATTAAATTTAATTCACTTTTAATTCAATTTTCGTTCTCATTTGATAACTGGACTTATTTTCAAAGATGGCGTAGAGAAAATACAAAAAACCTAAAATATCTCAAGAACGGCTAGCCCTAGTGTAATGGGGTTGGTCTTATTATTTTCTACGTTAAAAATTACGTTTTAAACGACCATTTAATGGATATATTTGAGCATACGTAGTTCTTTATTTTAAATTTTGGCGATTTTTGCGGGCCATTTTGCAAAAAAATGCAGGTTATTCTCTTTCGAATCGTACCAAAATCTAACCAACACCAACGTGACCCACAAGCGACTTATCTACCAAATTCTGTGAAATTCGGTCCATTGGATTTTCAGCTAGAGGAGGATATAAGTCTTTGCGGACGATTTCGCAAAAAAAAAGGCGGGTTCTTTTATCCCGAATCATACCCAAAACTAATCAGCACCAGATTCGCTCACCAGTGACATACCTACCAAATTTTATAAAATTCGGTCGATTAGTTTTTTAGTTGGAGAGGATACAAAATCTGCACAGACAGATAGACAGACACACAGACACACACACAGACGTTACGCTAAAAATAGTTTTTCGTATTCTAGAGGTCTCGAAACGTGTAGATCCGTCGAAAACTCGAGTTGCGATTTTCCAATACTTTCCAATACTTTCCCTATACTATGTATTGCAGGGAAAGTAAAAAAGTAATGGACCAAAGTTCATAAAATTTGGTAGATAAGTAACTTGCAGGCAAATCTGGTGCTGATTAGTTTTGGGTACGATACGGAATAAAAGAACCCGCCTTTTTTTTGCGAAATTGCCCGCAAATGCTTGTATCCAATCTATTTGAAAAACTAATGGACAGTATTTCACAAAATTCGGTAGGTAAGTCACTTTTGGGTCACTCTGGTGCTGATTAGATTTTGACATGATTTGGAAAAAAATAGCCACTCCTTTTTTGCCAAATGGCCCACAAAACTCGTCGAAATATAAAATAAAAAAATTCGTATGATCAAAGATATCCAATAAATGCTTGTTTTATATATAATTTATAATGAAAAAAAAAAGACCAACCCTATTACACTATAACCGTGACTGTTTTCATGGCCCTACTATTTCCATCCCAACAATCTCGTAGATATTGAATTCAGCTACAACCGAAATACACCCATTCAACATCAACACCGGTTTGATGTGAGACGTACTTCAGGAGGGACTTCGCACAACATACCTCTCCCGATTTACGCCCATTCAACACCATATACCGATGTCATGTGAGGCATATCATAGCCGTGACTGTTTTCATGGCCCTACTACTTCCATCCCAACAATCCCGTAGTTATTGAATTCAGCTACAACCGAAATACATTCATTCAACATCAACACCGGTTTGATGTGAGACGTACTTCAGGAGGGACTTCGCACAACATACCTCTCCCGATTTACGCCCATTCAACACCATATTCCGATGTCATGTGAGGCATATCATAGCCGTGACTGTTTTCATGGCCCTACTACTACTATCCCAACAATCCCGTAGTTATTGAATTCAGCTACAACCGAAATACACCCATTCAACATCAACACCGGTTTGATGTGAGACGTACTTCAGGAGGGACTTCGCACAACATACCTCTCCCGATTTACGCCCATTCAACACCATACTCCGATGTCATTTGAGGCATATCATAGCCGTGACTGTTTTCATGGCCCTACTACTTCCATCCCAACAATCCCGTAGTTATTGAATTCAGCTACAACCGAAATACACCCATTCAACATCAACACCGGTTTGATGTGAGACGTACTTCAGGAGGGACTTCGCACAACATACCTCTCCCGATTTACGCCCATTCAACACCATATACCGATGTCATGTGAGGCATATCATAGCCGTGACTGTTTTCATGGCCCTACTACTTCCATCCCAACAATCCCGTAGTTATTGAATTCAGCTACAACCGCAATAGACCCATTCAACATTAACACCGGTTTGATATGAGACGTACTTCAGGAGGGACTTCGCACAACATACCTCTCCCGATTTACGCCCATTCAACACCATATTCCGATGTCATGTGAGGCATATCATAGCCGTGACTGTTTTCATGGCCCTACTACTTCCATCCCAACAATCCCGTAGTTATTGAATTCAGCTACAACCGAAATAGACCCATTCAACATCAACACCGGTTTGATGTGAGACGTACTTCAGGAGGGACTTCGCACAACATACCTCTCCCGATTTACGCCCATTCAACACCAAATTCCGATGTCATGTGAGGCATATCATAGCCGTGACTGTTTTCATGGCCCTACTACTTCCATCCCAACAATCCCGTAGTTATTGAATTCAGCTACAACCGAAATAGACCCATTCAACATAAACACAGGTTTGATGTGAGACGTACTTCAGGAGGGACATCGCACAACATACCTCTCCCGATTTACGTCCATTCAACACCATATTCCGATGTCATGTGAGGCAAATCATAGCCGTGACTGTTTTCATGGCCCTACTGCTTCCATCCCAACATTCCCGTAGTTATTGAATTCAGCTACAACCGAAATACACCCATTCAATATCAACACCGGTTTGATGTGAGACGTACTTCAGGAGGGACTTCGCACAACATACCTCTCCCGATTTACGCCCATTCAACACCATATACCGATGACATGTGAGGCATATCATAGCCGTGACTGTTTTCATGGCCCTACTACTTCCATCCCAACAATCCCGTAGTTATTGAATTCAGCTACAACCGCAATAGACCCATTCAACATCAACACCGGTTTGATGTGAGACGTACTTCAGGAGGGACTTCGCACAATATACCTCTCCCGATTTACGCCTATTCAACACCATATTCCGATGTCATGTGAGGCATATCATAGCCGTGACTGTTTTCATGGCCCTACTACTTCCATCCCAACAATCCCGTAGTTATTGAATTCAGCTACAACCGAAATAGACCCATTCAACATCAACACCGGTTTGATGTGAGACGTACTTCAGGAGGGACTTCGCACAACATACCTCTCCCGATTTACGCCCATTCAACACCATATTCCGATGTCATGTGAGGCATATCATAGCCGTGACTGTTTTCATGGCCCTACTACTTCCATCCCAACAATCCCGTAGTTATTGAATTCGGCTACAACCGAAATAGACCCATTCAACATCAACACCGGTTTGATGTGAGACGTACTTCAGGAGGGACTTCGCACAACATACCTCTCCCGATTTACGCCCATTTAACACCATATTCCGATGTCATGTGAGGCATATCATAGCCGTGACTGTTTTAATGGACCTACTACTTCCATCCCAACAATCCCGTAGTTATTGAATTCAGCTACAACCGAAATAGACCCATTCAACGTCAACACCGGTTTGATGTGAGACGTACTTCAGGAGGGACTTCGCACAACATACCTCTCCTGATTTACGTCCATTCAATACCATATTCCGATGTCATGTGAGGCATATCATAGCCGTGACTGTTTTCATGGCCCTACTACTTCCATCCCAACAATCCCGTAGTTATTGAATTCAGCTACAACCGAAATAGACCCATTCAACATCAACACCGGTTTGATGTGAGACGTACTTCAGGAGGGACTTCGCACAACATACCTCTCCCGATTTACGCCCATTCAACACCATATTCCGATGTCATGTGAGGCATATCAAAGCCGTGACTGTTCTCATGGCCCTACTACTTCCATCCCAACAATCCCGTATTTATTGAATTCAGCTACAACCAAAATAGACCCATTCAACATCAACACCGGTTTGATGTGAAACGTACTTCAGGAGGGACTTCGCACAACATACCTCTCCCGATTTACGCCCATTCAACACCATATTCCGATGTCATGTGAGGCATATCATAGCCGTGACTGTTTTCTTGGCCCTACTACTTCCATCCCAACAATCCCGTAGTTATTGAATTCAGCTACAACCGAAATAGACCCATTCAACATCAACACCGGTTTGATGTGAGACGTACTTCAGGAGGGACTTCGCAAAACATACCTCTCCCGATTTACGCCCATTCAACAACATATTCCGATGTCATGTGAGGCATATCATAGCCGTGACTGTTTTCATGGCCCTACTACTTCCATCCCAACAATCCCGTAGTTATTGAATTCAGCTACAACCGAAATAGACCCATTCAACATCAACACCGGTTTGATGTGAGACGTACTTCAGGAGGGACTTCAAACAACATACCTCTCCCGATTTACGCCCATTCAACACCATATTCCGATGTCATGTGAGGCATATCATAGCCGTGACTGTTTTCATGGCCCTACTACTTCCATCCCAGCAATCCCGTAGTTATTGAATTCAGCTACAACCGAAATAGACCCATTCAACATCAACACCGGTTTGATGTGAGACGTACTTCAGGAGGGACTTCGCACAACATACCTCTCCCGATTTACGCCCATTCAACACTATATACCGATGTCATGTGAGGCATATCATAGCCGTGACTGTTTTCATGGCCCTACTACTTCCATCCCAACAATCCCGTAGTTATTGAATTCAGCTACAACCGAAATAGACCCATTCAACATCAACACCGGTTTGATGTGAGACGTACTTCAGGAGGGACTTCGCACAACATACCTCTCCCGATTTACGCCCATTCAACACCATATTCCGATGTCATGTGAGGCATATCATAGCCGTGACTGTTTTCATGGCCCTACTACTTCCATCCCAACAATCCCGTAGTTATTGAATTCAGCTACCACCGAAATAGACCCATTCAACATCAACACCGGTTTGATGTGAGACGTACTTCAGGACTCTCCCGATTTACGCCCATTCAACACCATATACCGATGTCATGTGAGGCATATCATAGCCGTGACTGTTTTCATGGCCCTACTACTTCCATCCCACCAATCCCGTAGTTATTGAATTCAGCTACAACCGATATAGACCCATTCAACATCAACACCGGTTTGATGTGAGACGTACTTCAGGAGGGACTTCGCACAACATACCTCTCCCGATTTACGCCCATTCAACACCATATACCGATGTCATGTGAGGCATATCATAGCCGTGACTGTTTTCACGGCCCTACTACTTCCATCCCAACAATCCCGTAGTTATTGAATTCAGCTACAACCGAAATAGACCCATTCAACATCAACACCGGTTTGATGTGAGACGTACTTCAGGAGGGACTTCGCACAACATACCTCTCCCGATTTACGCCCATTCAACACCATATTCCGATGTCATGTGAGGCATATCATAGCCGTGACTGTTTTCATGGACCTACTACTTCCATCCCAACAATCCCGTAGTTATTGAATTCAGCTACAACCGAAATAGACCCATTCAACATCAACACCGGTTTGATGTGAGACGTACTTCAGGAGGGACTTCGCACAACATACCTCTCCCGATTTACGCCGATTCAACACCATATACCGATGTCATATGAGGCATATCATAGCCGTGACTGTTTTCATGGCCCTACTACTTCCATCCCAACAATCCCGTAGTTATTGAATTCAGCTACAACCGAAATAGACCCATTCAACATCAACACCGGTTTGATGTGAGACGTACTTCAGGAGGGACTTCGCACAACATACCTCTCCCGATTTACGCCCATTCAACACCATATTCCGATGTCATGTGAGGCATATCATAGCCGTGACTATTTTCATGGCCCTACTACTTCCATCCCAACAATCCCGTAGTTATTGAATTCAGCTACAACCGAAATAGACCCATTCAACATCAACACCGGTTTGATGTGAGACGTACTTCAGGAGGGACTTCGCACAACATACCTCTCCCGATTTATGCCCATTCAACACCATATACCGATGTCATGTGAGGCATATCATTGCCGTGACTGTTTTCATGGCCCTACTACTTCCATCCCAACAATCCCGTAGTTATTGAATTCAGCTACAACCGAAATAGACCCATTCAACATCAACACCGGTTTGATGTGAGACGTACTTCAGGAGGGAATTCGCACAACATACCTCTCCCGATTTACGCCCATTCAACACCATATACCGATGTCATGTGAAGCATATCATAGCCGTGACTGTTTTCATGGCCCTACTACTTCCATCCCAACAATCCCGTAGTTATTGAATTCAGCTACAACCGAAATAGACCCATTCAACATCAACACCGGTTTGATGTGAGACGTACTTCAGGAGGGACTTCGCACAACATACCTCTCCCGATTTACGCCCATTCAACACCATATTCCGATGTCATGTGAGGCATATAATAGCCGTGACTGTTTTCATGGCCCTACTACTTCCATCCCAACAATCCCGTAGTTATTGAATTCAGCTACAACCGAAATAGACCCATTCAACATCAACACCGGTTTGATGTGAGACGTACTTCAGGAGGGACTTCGCACAACATACCTCTCCCGATTTACGCCCATTCAACACCATATACCGATGTCATGTGAGGCATATCATAGCCGTGACTGTTTTCATGGACCTACTACTTCCATCCCAACAATCCCGTAGTTATTGAATTCAGCTACAACCGAAATAGACCCATTCAACATCAACACCGGTTTGATGTGAGACGTACTTCAGGAGGAACTTCGCACTACATACCTCTCCCGATTTACGCCCATTCAACACCATATTCCGATGTCATGTGAGGCATATCATAGCCGTGACTGTTTTCATGGCCCTACTACTTCCATCCCAACAATCCCGTAGATATTGAATTCAGCTACAACCGAAATAGACCCATTCAACATCAACACCGGTTTGATGTGGGACGTACTTCAGGTGGGACTTCGCACAACATACCTCTCCCGATTTACGCCCATTCAACACCATATTCCGATGTCATGTGAGGCATATCATAGCCGTGACTGTTTTCATGGCCCTACTACTTCCATCCCAACAATCTCGTAGTTATTGAATTCAGCTACAACCGAAATAGACCCATTCAACATCAACACCGGTTTGATGTGAGACGTACTTCAGGAGGGACTTCGCACAACATACCTCTCCCGATTTACGCCCATTCAACACCATATTCCGATGTCATGTGAGGCATATCATAGCCGTGACTGTTTTCATGGCCCTACTACTTCCATCCCAACAATCCCGTAGTTATTGAATTCAGCTACAACCGAAATAGACCCATTCAACATCAACACCGGTTTGATGTGAGACGTACTTCAGGAGGGACTTCGCACAACATACCTCTCCCGATTTACGCCCATTCAACACCATATACCGATGTCATGTGAGGCATATCATAGCCGTGACTGTTTTCATGGCCCTACTACTTCCATCCCACCAATCCCTTAGTTATTGAATTCAGCTACAACCGAAATAGACCCATTCAACATCAACACCGGTTTGATGTCAGACGTACTTCAGGAGGGACTTCGCACAACATACCTCTCCCGATTTACGCCCATTCAACACCATATTCCGATGTCATGTGAGGCATATCATAGCCGTGACTGTTTTCATGGCCCTACAACTTCCATCCCAACAATCCCGTAGTTATTGAATTCAGCTACAACCGAAATAGACCCATTCAACATCAACACCGGTTTGATGTGAGACGTACTTCAGGAGGGACTTCGCACAACATACCTCTCCCGATTTACGCCCATTCAACACCATATACCGATGTCATATGAGGCATATCATAGCCGTGACTGTTTTCATGGCCCTACTACTTCCATCCCAACAATCCCGTAGTTATTGAATTCAGCTACAACCGAAATAGACTCATTCAACATCAACACCGGTTTGATGTGAGACGTACTTCAGGAGGGACTTCGCACAACATACCTCTCCCGATTTACGCCCATTCAACACCATATTCCGATGTCATGTGAGGCATATCATAGCCGTGACTGTTTTCATGGCCCTACTACTTCCATCCCAACAATCCCGTAGTTATTGAATTCAGCTACAACCGAAATAGACCCATTCAACATCAACACCGGTTTGATGTGAGACGTACTTCAGGAGGGACTTCGCACAACATACCTCTCCCGATTTACGCCCATTCAACACCATATACCGATGTCATGTGAGGCATATCATAGCCGTGACTGTTTTCATGGCCCTACTACTTCCATCCCAACAATCCCGTAGTTATTGAATTCAGCTACAACCGAAATAGACCCATTCAACATCAACACCGGTTTGATGTGAGACGTACTTCAGGAGGGACTTCGCACAACATACCTCTCCCGATTTACGCCCATTCAACACCATATTCCGATGTCATGTGAGGCATATCATAGCCGTGACTGTTTTCATGGCCCTACTACTTCCATCCCAACAATCCCGTAGATATTGAATTCAGCTACAACCGAAATAGACCCATTCAACATCAACACCGGTTTGATGTGAGACGTACTTCAGGAGGGACTTCGCACAACATACCTCTCCCGATTTACGCCCATTCAACAACATATTCCGATGTCATGTGAGGCATATCATAGCCGTGACTGTTTTCATGGCCCTACTACTTCCATCCCAACAATCCCGTAGTTATTGAATTCAGCTACAACCGAAATAGACCCATTCAACATCAACACCGGTTTGATGTGAGACGTACTTCAGGAGGGACTTCAAACAACATACCTCTCCCGATTTACGCCCATTCAACACCATATTCCGATGTCATGTGAGGCATATCATAGCCGTGACTGTTTTCATGGCCCTACTACTTCCATCCCAGCAATCCCGTAGTTATTGAATTCAGCTACAACCGAAATAGACCCATTCAACATCAACACCGGTTTGATGTGAGACGTACTTCAGGAGGGACTTCGCACAACATACCTCTCCCGATTTACGCCCATTCAACACTATATACCGATGTCATGTGAGGCATATCATAGCCGTGACTGTTTTCATGGCCCTACTACTTCCATCCCAACAATCCCGTAGTTATTGAATTCAGCTACAACCGAAATAGACCCATTCAACATCAACACCGGTTTGATGTGAGACGTACTTCAGGAGGGACTTCGCACAACATACCTCTCCCGATTTACGCCCATTCAACACCATATTCCGATGTCATGTGAGGCATATCATAGCCGTGACTGTTTTCATGGCCCTACTACTTCCATCCCAACAATCCCGTAGTTATTGAATTCAGCTACAACCGAAATAGACCCATTCAACATCAACACCGGTTTGATGTGAGACGTACTTCAGGAGGGACTTCGCACAACATACCTCTCCCGATTTACGCCCATTCAACACCATATACCGATGTCATGTGAGGCATATCATAGCCGTGACTGTTTTCATGGCCCTACTACTTCCATCCCAACAATCCCGTAGTTATTGAATTCAGCTACAACCGAAATAGACCCATTCAACATCAACACCGGTTTGATGTGAGACGTACTTCAGGACTCTCCCGATTTACGCCCATTCAACACCATATACCGATGTCATGTGAGGCATATCATAGCCGTGACTGTTTTCATGGCCCTACTACTTCCATCCCACCAATCCCGTAGTTATTGAATTCAGCTACAACCGATATAGACCCATTCAACATCAACACCGGTTTGATGTGAGACGTACTTCAGGAGGGACTTCGCACAACATACCTCTCCCGATTTACGCCCATTCAACACCATATACCGATGTCATGTGAGGCATATCATAGCCGTGACTGTTTTCACGGCCCTACTACTTCCATCCCAACAATCCCGTAGTTATTGAATTCAGCTACAACCGAAATAGACCCATTCAACATCAACACCGGTTTGATGTGAGACGTACTTCAGGAGGGACTTCGCACAACATACCTCTCCCGATTTACGCCCATTCAACACCATATTCCGATGTCATGTGAGGCATATCATAGCCGTGACTGTTTTCATGGACCTACTACTTCCATCCCAACAATCCCGTAGTTATTGAATTCAGCTACAACCGAAATAGACCCATTCAACATCAACACCGGTTTGATGTGAGACGTACTTCAGGAGGGACTTCGCACAACATACCTCTCCCGATTTACGCCGATTCAACACCATATACCGATGTCATATGAGGCATATCATAGCCGTGACTGTTTTCATGGCCCTACTACTTCCATCCCAACAATCCCGTAGTTATTGAATTCAGCTACAACCGAAATAGACCCATTCAACATCAACACCGGTTTGATGTGAGACGTACTTCAGGAGGGACTTCGCACAACATACCTCTCCCGATTTACGCCCATTCAACACCATATTCCGATGTCATGTGAGGCATATCATAGCCGTGACTATTTTCATGGCCCTACTACTTCCATCCCAACAATCCCGTAGTTATTGAATTCAGCTACAACCGAAATAGACCCATTCAACATCAACACCGGTTTGATGTGAGACGTACTTCAGGAGGGACTTCGCACAACATACCTCTCCCGATTTACGCCCATTCAACACCATATACCGATGTCATGTGAGGCATATCATAGCCGTGACTGTTTTCATGGCCCTACTACTTCCATCCCAACAATCCCGTAGTTATTGAATTCAGCTACAACCGAAATAGACCCATTCAACATCAACACCGGTTTGATGTGAGACGTACTTCAGGAGGGACTTCGCACAACATACCTCTCCCGATTTACGCCCATTCAACACCATATACCGATGTCATGTGAGGCATATCATAGCCGTGACTGTTTTCATGGCCCTACTACTTCCATCCCAACAATCCCGTAGTTATTGAATTCAGCTACAACCGAAATAGACCCATTCAACATCAACACCGGTTTGATGTGAGACGTACTTCAGGAGGGACTTCGCACAGCATACCTCTCCCGATTTACGCCCATTCAACACCATATACCGATGTCATGTGAGGCATATCATAGCCGTGACTGTTTTCATGGCCCTACTACTTCCATCCCAACAATCCCGTAGTTATTGAATTCAGCTACAACCGAAATAGACCCATTCAACATCAACACCGGTTTGATGTGAGACGTACTTCAGGAGGGACTTCGCACAACATACCTCTCCCGATTTACGCCCATTCAACACCATATTCCGATGTCATGTGAGGCATATCATAGCCGTGACTGTTTTCATGGCCCTACTACTTCCATCCCAACAATTCCGTAGTTATTGAATTCAGCTACAACCGAAATAGACCCATTCAACATCAACACCGGTTTGATGTGAGACGTACTTCAGGAGGGACTTCGCACAGCATACCTCTCCGATTTACGCCCATTCAACACCATATACCGATGTCATGTGAGGCATATCATAGCCGTGACTGTTTTCATGGCCCTACTACTTCCATCCCAACAATCCCGTAGTTATTGAATTCAGCTACAACCAAATAGACCCATTCAACATCAACACCGGTTTGATGTGAGACGTAATTCAGGAGGAACTCCGCACAACTTACCTCTCCCGATTTACGCCCATTCAACACCATATTCCGATGTCATGTGAGGCATATCATAGCCGTGACTGTTTTCATGGCCCTACTACTTCCATCCCAACAATCCCGTAGTTATTGAATTCAGCTACAACCGAAATAGACCCATTCAACATCAACACCGGTTTGATGTGAGACGTACTTCAGGAGGGACTTCGCACAACATACCTCTCCCGATTTACGCCCATTCAACACCATATTCCGATGTCATGTGAGGCATATCATAGCCGTGACTGTTTTCATGGCCCTACTACTTCCATCCCAACAATCCCGTAGTTATTGAATTCAGCTACAACCGAAATAGACCCATTCAACATCAACACCGGTTTGATGTGAGACGTACTTCAGGAGGGACTTCGCACAACATACCTCTCCCGATTTACGCCCATTCAACACCATATTCCGATGTCATGTGAGGCATATCATAGCCGTGACTGTTTTCATGGCCCTACTACTTCCATCCCAACAATCCCGTAGTTATTGAATTCAGCTACAACCGAAATAGACCCATTCAACATCAACACCGGTTTGATGTGAGACGTACTTCAGGAGGGACTTCGCACAACATACCTCTCCCGATTTACGCCCATTCAACACCATATTCCGATGTCATGTGAGGCATATCATAGCCGTGACTGTTTTCATGGCCCTACTACTTCCAATCCCAACAATCCCGTAGTTATTGAATTCAGCTACAACCGAAATAGACCCATTCAACATCAACACCGGTTTGATGTGAGACGTACTTCAGGAGGGACTTCGCACAACATACCTCTCCCGATTTACGCCCATTCAACACCATATACCGATGTCATGTGAGGCATATCATAGCCGTGACTGTTTTCATGGCCCTACTACTTCCATCCCAACAATCCCGTAGTTATTGAATTCAGCTACAACCGAAATAGACCCATTCAACATCAACACCGGTTTGATGTGAGACGTACTTCAGGAGGGACTTCGCACAACATACCTCTCCCGATTTACGCCCATTCAACACCATATTCCGATGTCATGTGAGGCATATCATAGCCGTGACTGTTTTCATGGACCTACTACTTCCATCCCAACAATCCCGTAGTTATTGAATTCAGCTACAACCGAAATAGACCCATTCAACATCAACACCGGTTTGATGTGAGACGTACTTCAGGAGGGACTTCGCACAACATACCTCTCCCGATTTACGCCCATTCAACACCATATTCCGATGTCATGTGAGGCATATCATAGCCGTGACTGTTTTCATGGCCCTACTACTTCCATCCCAACAATCCCGTAGTTATTGAATTCAGCTACAACCGAAATAGACCCATTCAACATCAACACCGGTTTGATGTGAGACGTACTTCAGGAGGGACTTCGCACAACATACCTCTCCCGATTTACGCCCATTGAACACCATATTCCGATGTCATGCGAGGCATATCATAGCCGTGACTGTTTTCATGGCCCTACTACTTCCATCCCAACAATCCCGTAGTTATTGAATTCAGCTACAACCGAAATAGACCCATTCAACATCAACACCGGTTTGATGTGAGACGTACTTCAGGAGGGACTTCGCACAACATACCTCTCCCGATTTACGCCCATTCAACACCATATTCCGATGTCATGTGAGGCATATCATAGCCGTGACTGTTTTCATGGCCCTACTACTTCCATCCCAACAATCCCGTAGTTATTGAATTCAGCTACAACCGAAATAGACCCATTCAACATCAACACCGGTTTGATGTGAGACGTACTTCAGGAGGGACTTCGCACAACATACCTCCCCCGATTTACGCCCATTCAACACCATATACCGATGTCATGTGAGGCATATCATAGCCGTGACTGTTTTCATGGCCCTACTACTTCCATACCAACAATCCCGTAGTTATTGAATTCAGCTACAACCGAAATAGACCCATTCAACATCAACACCGGTTTGATGTGAGACGTACTTCAGGAGGGACTTCGCACAACATACCTCCCCGATTTACGCCCATTCAACATCATATACCGATGTCATGTGAGGCATATCATAGCCGTGACTGTTTTCATGGCCCTACTACTTCCTTCCCAACAATCCCGTAGTTATTGAATTCAGCTACAACCGAAATAGACCCATTCAACATCAACACCGGTTTGATGTGGGACGTACTTCAGGAGGGACTTCGCACAACATACCTCTCCCGATTTACGCCCATTCAACACCATATTCCGATGTCATGTGAGGCATATCATAGCCGTGATTGTTTTCATGGCCCTACTACTTCCATCCCAACAATCCCGTAGTTATTGAATTCAGCTACAACCGAAATAGACCCATTCAACATCAACACCGGTTTGATGTGAGACGTACTTCAGGAGGGACTTCGCACAACATACCTCTCCCGATTTACGCCCATTCAACACCATATTCCGATGTCATGTGAGGCATATCATAGCCGTGACTGTTTTCATGGCCCTACTACTTCCATCCCAACAATCCCGTAGTTATTGAATTCAGCTACAACCGAAATAGACCCATTCAACATCAACACCGGTTTGATGTGAGACGTACTTCAGGAGGGACTTCGCACAGCATACCTCTCCCGATTTACGCCCATTCAACACCATATACCGATGTCATGTGAGGCATATCATAGCCGTGACTGCTTTCATGGCCCTACTACTTCCATCCCAACAATCCCGTAGTTATTGAATTCAGATACAACCGAAATAGACCCATTCAACATCAACACCGGTTTGATGTGAGACGTACTTCAGGATTGACTTCGCACAACATACCTCTCCCGATTTACGCCCATTCAACACCATATACCGATGTCATGTGAGGCATATCATAGCCGTGACTGTTTTCATGGCCCTACTACTTCCATCCCAACAATCCCGTAGTTATTGAATTCAACTACAACCGAAATAGACCCATTCAACATCAACACCGGTTTGATGTGAGACGTACTTCAGGAGGGACTTCGCACAACATACCTCTCCCGATTTACGCCCATTCAACACCATATTCCGATGTCATGTGAGGCATATCATAGCCGTGACTGTTTTCATGGCCCTACTACTTCCATCCCAACAATCCCGTAGTTATTGAATTCAGCTACAACCGAAATAGACCCATTCAACATCAACACCGGTTTGATGTGAGACGTACTTCAGGAGGGACTTCGCACAACATACCTCTCCCGATTTACGCCCATTCAACACCATATACCGATGTCATGTGAGGCATATCATAGCCGTGACTGTTTTCATGGCCCTACTACTTCCATCCCAACAATCCCGTAGTTATTGAATTCAGCTACAACCGAAATAGACCCATTCAACATCAACACCGGTTTGATGTGAGACGTACTTCAGGAGGGACTTCGCACAGCATACCTCTCCCGATTTACGCCCATTCAACACCATATACCGATGTCATGTGAGGCATATCATAGCCGTGACTGCTTTCATGGCCCTACTACTTCCATCCCAACAATCCCGTAGTTATTGAATTCAGATACAACCGAAATAGACCCATTCAACATCAACACCGGTTTGATGTGAGACGTACTTCAGGATTGACTTCGCACAACATACCTCTCCCGATTTACGCCCATTCAACACCATATACCGATGTCATGTGAGGCATATCATAGCCGTGACTATTTTCATGGCCCTACTACTTCCATCCCAACAATCCCGTAGTTATTGAATTCAGCTACAACCGAAATAGACCCATTCAACATCAACACCGGTTTGATGTGAGACGTACTTCAGGAGGGACTTCGCACAACATACCTCTCCCGATTTACGCCCTTTCAACACCATATTCCGATGTCATGTGAGGCATATCATAGCCGTGACTGTTTTCATGGCCCTACTACTTCCATCCCAACAATCCCGTAGTTATTGAATTCAGCTACAACCGAAATAGACCCATTCAACATCAACACCGGTTTGATGTGAGACGTACTTCAGGAGGGACTTCGCACAACATACCTCTCCCGATTTACGCCCATTCAACACCATATACCGATGTCATGTGAGGCATATCATAGCCGTGACTGTTTTCATGGACCTACTACTTCCATCCCAACAATCCCGTAGTTATTGAATTCAGCTACAACCGAAATAGACCCATTCAACATCAACACCGGTTTGATGTGAGACGTACTTCAGGAGGGACTTCGCACAACATACCTCTCCCGATTTACGCCCATTCAACACCACATTCCGATGTCATGTGAGGCATATCATAGCCGTGACTGTTTTCATGGCCCTACTACTTCCATCCCAACAATTCCGTAGTTATTGAATTCAGCTACAACCGAAATAGACCCATTCAACATCAACACCGGTTTGATGTGGGACGTACTTCAGGAGGGACTTCGCACAACATACCTCTCCCGATTTACGCCCATTCAACACCATATTCCGATGTCATGTGAGGCATATCATAGCCGTGACTGTTTTCATGGCCCTACTACTTCCATCCCAACAATCCCGTAGTTATTGAATTCAGCTACAACCGAAATAGACCCATTAAACATCAACACCGGTTTGATGTGAGACGTACTTCAGGAGGGACTTCGCACAACATACCTCTCCCGATTTACGCCCATTCAACACCATATTCCGATGTCATGTGAGGCATATCATAGCCGTGACTGTTTTCATGGCCCTACTACTTCCATCCCAACAATCCCGTAGTTATTGAATTCAGCTACAACCGAAATAGACCCATTCAACATCAACACCGGTTTGATGTGAGACGTACTTCAGGAGAGATTTCGCACAGCATACCTCTCCCGATTTACGCCCATTCAACATCATATACCGATGTCATGTGAGGCATATCATAGCCGTGACTGTTTTCATGGCCCTACTACTTCCATCCCAACAATCCCGTAGTTATTGAATTCAGATACAACCGAAATAGACCCATTCAACATCAACACCGGTTTGATGTGAGACGTACTTCAGGAGGGACTTCGCACAACATACCTCTCCCGATTTACGCCCATTCAACACCATATACCGATGTCATGTGAGGCATATCATAGCCGTGACTGTTTTCATGGCCCTACTACTTCCATCCCAACAATCCCGTAGTTATTGAATTCAGCTACAACCGAAATAGACCCATTCAACATCAAAACCGGTTTGATGTGAGACGTACTTCAGGAGGGACTTCGCACAACATACCTCTCCCGATTTACGCCCATTCAACATCATATACCGATGTCATGTGAGGCATATCATAGCCGTGACTGTTTTCATGGCCCTACTACTTCCTTCCCAACAATCCCGTAGTTATTGAATTCAGCTACAACCGAAATAGACCCATTCAACATCAACACCGGTTTGATGTGGGACGTACTTCAGGAGGGACTTCGCACAACATACCTCTCCCGATTTACGCCCATTCAACACCATATTCCGATGTCATGTGAGGCATATCATAGCCGTGACTGTTTTCATGGCCCTACTACTTCCATCCCAACAATCCCGTAGTTATTGAATTCAGCTACAACCGAAATAGACCCATTCAACATCAACACCGGTTTGATGTGAGACGTACTTCAGGAGGGACTTCGCACAACATACCTCTCCCGATTTACGCCCATTCAACACCATATTCCGATGTCATGTGAGGCATATCATAGCCGTGACTGTTTTCATGGCCCTACTACTTCCATCCCAACAATCCCGTAGTTATTGAATTCAGCTACAACCGAAATAGACCCATTCAACATCAACACCGGTTTGATGTGAGACGTACTTCAGGAGGGACTTCGCACAGCATACCTCTCCCGATTTACGCCCATTCAACACCATATACCGATGTCATGTGAGGCATATCATAGCCGTGACTGCTTTCATGGCCCTACTACTTCCATCCCAACAATCCCGTAGTTATTGAATTCAGATACAACCGAAATAGACCCATTCAACATCAACACCGGTTTGATGTGAGACGTACTTCAGGAGGCACTTCGCACAACATACCTCTCCCGATTTACGCCCATTCAACACCATATACCGATGTCATGTGAGGCATATCATAGCCGTGACTGTTTTCATGGCCCTACTACTTCCATCCCAACAATCCCGTAGTTATTGAATTCAGCTACAACCGAAATAGACCCATTCAACATCAACACCGGTTTGATGTGAGACGTACTTCAGGAGGGACTTCGCACAACATACCTCTCCCGATTTACGCCCATTCAACACCATATTCCGATGTCATGTGAGGCATATCATAGCCGTGACTGTTTTCATGGCCCTACTACTTCCATCCCAACAATCCCGTAGTTATTGAATTCAGCTACAACCGAAATAGACCCATTCAACATCAACACCGGTTTGATGTGAGACGTACTTCAGGAGGGACTTCGCACAACATACCTCTCCCGATTTACGCCCATTCAACACCATATACCGATGTCATGTGAGGCATATCATAGCCGTGACTGTTTTCATGGACCTACTACTTCCATCCCAACAATCCCGTAGTTATTGAATTCAGCTACAACCGAAATAGACCCATTCAACATCAACACCGGTTTGATGTGAGACGTACTTCAGGAGGGACTTCGCACAACATACCTCTCCCGATTTACGCCCATTCAACACCACATTCCGATGTCATGTGAGGCATATCATAGCTGTGACTGTTTTCATGGCCCTACTACTTCCATCCCAACAATCCCGTAGTTATTGAATTCAGCTACAACCGAAATAGACCCATTCAACCTCAACACCGGTTTGATGTGGGACGTACTTCAGGAGGGACTTCGCACAACATACCTCTCCCGATTTACGCCCATTCAACACCATATTCCGATGTCATGTGAGGCATATCATAGCCGTGACTGTTTTCATGGCCCTACTACTTCCATCCCAACAATCCCGTAGTTATTGAATTCAGCTACAACCGAAATAGACCCATTAAACATCAACACCGGTTTGATGTGAGACGTACTTCAGGAGGGACTTCGCACAACATACCTCTCCCGATTTACGCCCATTCAACACCATATTCCGATGTCATGTGAGGCATATCATAGCCGTGACTGTTTTCATGGCCCTACTACTTCCATCCCAACAATCCCGTAGTTATTGAATTCAGCTACAACCGAAATAGACCCATTCAACATCAACACCGGTTTGATGTGAGACGTACTTCAGGAGAGATTTCGCACAGCATACCTCTCCCGATTTACGCCCATTCAACATCATATACCGATGTCATGTGAGGCATATCATAGCCGTGACTGTTTTCATGGCCCTACTACTTCCATCCCAACAATCTCGTAGTTATTGAATTCAGATACAACCGAAATAGACCCATTCAACATCAACACCGGTTTGATGTGAGACGTACTTCAGGAGGGACTTCGCACAACATACCTCTCCCGATTTACGCCCATTCAACACCATATACCGATGTCATGTGAGGCATATCATAGCCGTGACTGTTTTCATGGCCCTACTACTTCCATCCCAACAATCCCGTAGTTATTGAATTCAGCTACAACCGAAATAGACCCATTCAACATCAACACCGGTTTGATGTGAGACGTACTTCAGGAGGGACTTCGCACAACATACCTCTCCCGATTTACGCCCATTCAACACCATATTCCGATGTCATGTGAGGCATATCATAGCCGTGACTGTTTTCATGGACCTACTACTTCCATCCCAACAATCCCGTAGTTATTGAATTCAGCTACAACCGAAATAGACCCATTCAACATCAACACCGGTTTGATGTGAGACGTACTTCAGGAGGGACTTCGCACAACATACCTCTCCCGATTTACGCCCATTCAACACCATATTCCGATGTCATGTGAGGCATATCATAGCCGTGACTGTTTTCATGGCCCTACTACTTCCATCCCAACAATCCCGTAGTTATTGAATTCAGCTACAACCGAAATAGACCCATTCAACATCAACACCGGTTTGATGTGAGACGTACTTCAGGAGGGACTTCGCTCAACATACCTCTCCCGATTTACGCCCATTCAACACCATATACCGATGTCATGTGAGGCATATCATAGCCGTGACTGTTTTCATGGCCCTACTACTTCCATCCCACCAATCCCGTAGTTATTGAATTCAGCTACAACCGAAATAGACCCATTCAACATCAACACCGGTTTGATGTGAGACGTACTTCAGGAGGGACTTCGCACAACATACCTCTCCCGATTTACGCCCATTCAACACCATATTCCGATGTCATGTGAGGCATATCATAGCCGTGACTGTTTTCATGGCCCTACTACTTCCATCCCAACAATCCCGTAGTTATTGAATTCAGCTACAACCGAAATAGACCCATTCAACATCAACACCGGTTTGATGTGAGACGTACTTCAGGAGGGACTTCGCACAGCATACCTCTCCCGATTTACGCCCATTCAACACCATATACCGATGTCATGTGAGGCATATCATAGCCGTGACTGTTTTCATGGCCCTACTACTTCCATCCCAACAATCCCGTAGTTATTGAATTCAGCTACAACCGAAATAGACCCATTCAACATCAACACCGGTTTGATGTGAGACGTACTTCAGGAGGGACTTCGCACAACATACCTCTCCCGATTTACGCCCATTCAACACCATATTCCGATGTCATGTGAGGCATATCATAGCCGTGACTGTTTTCATGGCCCTACTACTTCCATCCCAACAATCCCGTAGTTATTGAATTCAGCTACAACCGAAATAGACCCATTCAACATCAACACCGGTTTGATGTGAGACGTACTTCAGGAGGGACTTCGCACAACATACCTCTCCCGATTTACGCCCATTCAACACCATATACCGATGTCATGTGAGGCATATCATAGCCGTGACTGTTTTCATGGCCCTACTACTTCCATCCCAACAATCCCGTAGTTATTGAATTCAGCTACAACCGAAATAGACCCATTCAACATCAGCACCGGTTTGATGTGAGACGTACTTCAGGAGGGACTTCGCACAACATACCTCTCCCGATTTACGCCCATTCAACACCATATTCCGATGTCATGTGAGGCATATCATAGCCGTGACTGTTTTCATGGCCCTACTACTTCCATCCCAACAATCCCGTAGTTATTGAATTCAGCTACAACCGAAATAGACCCATTCAACATCAACACCGGTTTGATGTGAGACGTACTTCAGGAGGGACTTCGCACAACATACCTCTCCCGATTTACGCCCATTCAACACCATATTCCGATGTCATGTGAGGCATATCATAGCCGTGACTGTTTTCATGGCCCTACTCCCATGCGAACAATCCCATAGTTAGGATTTTCGAACCAATATTGAGCTGCCAATATTAGCTACTAAGTAGTAGTACCTCTTTAATATTAATCACATAATTTTATGAATCGAATCTTCGGAGATTCTTTTGCCCAGACTCATGTTATTCTAGAATCTAAAATGTAATAGTCAGTTCAACATTATATATCTTTGTAAAGGTAGTTTCATATAAATCTGGTAGTTAATATATTTTATATATTATTAAAATTTAGCTGGTAATTTAGCAGATAATTTTAAATTTAGCTGGCAATTTTAAATTTAGCAATAAAATTAAAGAAGTTTACTTAATTTTTTACAGACTCATTTGATTTGTTTACAACCTTGTTTACAGAACGTACCCGAAATCAAATCTCGGTTTCCATGGCTCTGGATGTCAGAGAGTGAACCGTTTGACCACAGATGTGTTTTGCAGTTAGTGATAAGTCTCCCTTGGAACCGAGAAAAGTTCGTGACATAAAAAAACCCTTGTTAATAGTTTTCTGAGCTTCGAAATCATAGCATTTGTGAGAAAAAAAAAACGACTCACATTTTTAACTTTTTTTTTTAGTAGAGAAACCTGAAGTAAATGTTTTACATCGTTGGATATTCATATGTACTCCACAGATACTTTTTTAAATGTGTCTCAAAATATTACTACCACAACAAGTATTATAAATTATCCACTTACATGAAGCGAGAGAAGAACATTTTCTTATAAATATCTGACTCTCTGATCTGATATTCTGAAAATGTACAGTCTTGTCTTTTCAACATGCAAATCCACAGTTCTTGACGTATTTTTACTTTCCCTGCAATACATGGTAATGTATAGGGAAAGTATTGGAATCATGCCGGAAATCGCAACTCAAGTTTTCGACGGATCTACACGTTTCGAAAACCTCTCGAATACGAAAAAACCATTTTTAGCGTGACGTCTGTGCGTGTTTCTGTGTGTCTGTCTGTGCAGATTTTGTATCCACTGTAACTAAAAAACTAATGGACCGAATTTCACAAAATTTGGTAGGTGAGTCACTTGTGGGCGAGTCTGGTGCTGATTAATTTTGGGTACGATTCAGGATTAAGGAACCCGCCTATTTTTGCGAAATGGCCCGCAAAAGCTTGTATCCACTCTAACTAAAAAATTAATGAACCGAATTTCACAAAATTCGGCAGATGAGTCACTTGAGGGTAACCCTGGTGCTGATTAGATTTTGGAATGATTCGGAAAAAAATAACCTTCATTTTTTTTGCCAAATGTCCCGCAAAAATCGTCCAAATCTAAACTAAAGAACTACGTATGCTCAAATATATCCATTAAATGCTTGTTTAAAACGTAATTTTTAGCGAAGAAAAGAATAAGATCAACCCCATTACATTAGGACTAGCCGTTGTCGAGATATTTTAGTTTTTCGTATTTTCTCTACGCCACCTTTGAAAAAAAATCTGATGTGGGCAGCACATGACTTTCGCTGCAGACTTATATCTACGCTCTCTTTATTTCAATTAAATTTAATTCACTTTTAATTCAATTTTCGTTCTCATTTGATAACTGGGCTTATTTTCAAAGGTGGCGTGGAGAAAATACGAAAAAAACTAATATATCTCGAGAACGGCTAGTCCTAGTGTAATGGGGTAGATCTTCTTCGTTAAACATTGCGTATTAAACAAGCATTTAATGGATATATTTGAGCATACGTAGCTTTTTTGTTTAGACTTTGACGATTTTTGCGGGCCATTTTGCAAAAAAAGGCAGGCTATCTTTTTCCGAATCGTACGAAAATCTAATCAGCACCAAGGTGATCCATAAGTGACTCATGTACCGAATATTGTTTAATTCGGTCCTTTAGTTTTTCAGCTAGAGTGAATACAAGCTTTTGCGGGCCATTTCGCAAAAAAAGGCGGGTTCTTTTATCCCGAATAATACCCAAAACTAATCAGCACCAGATCCGCCCACAAGTGTGACCAAATTTTGTGAAATTCGGTCCATTAGTTTTTTAGTTAGAGTGGATACAAAATCTGCACAGACAGACAGACAGACACACAGACACACAGACAGACACACAGACAGACAGACACACAGACACACACACAGACGTCACGTTAAAAATGTTTTTTTCGTATTCCATAGGTCTTGAAACGTGTAGATCCGTCGAAAACTCGAGTTGCGATTTTCGACATGATTCCAATACTTTCCCTATGCATAATCATGTACTGCAGGGAAAGTAAAATCTGTTGTGGGCAGCACATGACTTTGAAATAGTTTTTTCGTATTCTAGAGGTCTCGAAACGTGTATATCCGTCGAAAACTCGAGTTGTGATTTTCGGCATGATTCCAATACTTTCCCTATGCATTGCCATGTATTGCAGGGAAAGTAAAAATCTGATGTGGGCAGCACATGACTTTCCCTGCAGACTTATATTAACGTTCTCTTTATTTTAACTAAATTTATTTCACTTTTAATTCAATTTTCGTTCTCATGCGGTAACTGGGCTTATTTTCAAAGGTGGCGTAGGGAAAGTACGAAAAACTAAAAGATCTCGAGAACGGCTAGTCCTAGTGTAATGGGGTTGGTCTTATTCCTTTCGTCGTTAAAAATTACGTATTAAATCAGCATTTAATGGATATATTTGAGTATACCCAGCTCTTTAGTTTAGATTTGGGCGATTTTTGCGGGCCATTTTGCAAAAAAAGGCAGGTCATTTTTTTCCGAATCGTACCAAAATCTAATCAGCACCAAGGTAACCCACAAGTGACTCATCTACCGAGTTTTGTGAAATTCGGTCCATCAGTTTTTCAGTTAGAGTGGATACAAGCTTTTTCGGGCCATTTGGCAAAAAAAGACGGGTTCTTTTATTCCGAATCGTACCCAAAACTAATCAGCACCAGACTCGCTCACAAGTGACTTATCTACCAAATTTTGTGAAATTCGGTCCATTAGTTTTTTAGTTAGAGTGGATACAAAATCTGCACAGACAGACAGATACACAGACACACAGACACACAGACAGACACACAAACAGACACACAGACACACACACAGACGTCACGCTAAAAATAGTTTTTTCGTATTCTAGAGGTCTGGAAATGTGTAGATCCGTCGAAAACTCGAGTTGTGATTTTCGGCATGATTCCAATACTTTCCCTATACATTACCATGTATTGCAGGGAAAGTAAAAAGTAGTTTATTCTTATAGTAGATACTTACATTCTTTCCAAGGTATTAAATTTTCATTTATTAGTCGCCATTTCATTGATTTAGCGTCATTTTTATCCATTTAACGAGATTTTCGTTAATTTGGCAACATTTAAAAAAGCCGTCAAGTTGGTGGCATTCCGCCAATTTCGTCGCCAAAATCTCGCCAAGCGTTATGGACGGAGAGATAAGTTATTCTTATAGCAGATAAATGACTATTGGCGTTCAAATGCAAAAGTATTACTCAAAGTATCTTTTCTCTTGAATGGAACGAGTTTGATCCATGAGAATGATGTCACCAAATTTATGGCATCATAATACATATGAAAAAGTAAACATGTTTTTCAACAGTTAATATATTTTTCTTTATTTATGGGATTTTTTGAAAAATTTATTTGAAAAAGGGGCAATATCGCTAGAACGGTTCATGCTAGCGTTCTAAAGTTCATGTCAATCGTTTTGTAAGGAAAAATTACATAAGAAATGTCTACTTGCGTAACTTCAAGGTTTTGATTTTTTGATGATTTTTTTCAAAGTTTCATTCGAAAATTTAGGGAGGCTCTGAACATTCGACTGTGTAAAAACAGTAAGTTTCCTGTATTCATGGATTATAATTTTTGTACTAAATTTCATTCGAATCGCTCTATTCGTTTGTGAAATATCGTCTCCACAAACTTACTGACACACACACACACAGACATCACCTCAAAACTGTTCGAATCATGATCATTGATGCTTGAAACTTGCTTTCCAGTCGAAAACTCGAATTCGAATTTTCGACCCCGTCACAATACTTTCCTTATACATTAATGTATATAGAGAAAGTAATAAAAAAATCTAATTTTTAAACAAAAGTTTCTAAACACGAAAACTGAACTGAAATCTGAAAATCTAACTATTTAACTAAAAGAAACTTATTTACAGTTTTGTGAATTTATGCGTTTTAAGAGCATTTATTTAAAGCTCATTAAAGGAGCTTATTTAAGGCATAACAAAAAATATTATTTTTAGGGTGCATTACGTAGGATGTTTAGGGTAATTGGCATGGTTGCACGTAGAAAAACATATCGTGAAAATGATTTTGGTTAAAAATAAGCGGAGTTCGTAGTTCTCTGAAAGAAGGATTACAAAAGATTCAATCTGCCTGTCAAGAGCTGCAACAGCAATAAAAGCAACAACAAAGAAAGAACTCATTATGTGGACACATTAATAAAACATCTGATGTGGGCAGCACATGACAGTTAAAAAAATGTCATTCTTATAGTAGATACTTATATTCTTTCTAAGATATTGAATTTTCTTCAATTAGTCATCATTTTCATTGATTTAGCGTCATTTTTATTCATTTTGCGAGATTTTCATTTATTTAGCAACATTTAAAAATGTCGCCAAGTTGGCGACATTCCGCTAAATTCGTCGCCAAAATTTCGCCAAGCGCTATTGACGGAGGAATAATTTATTCTTACAGCAGATAAATGACTATTGGCGTTCAAATACAAAAGTATTACTCAAAGTATATTTTCTGGTGAGTGGAACGAGTTACATCCACGAGAATGATATCATCCAATTTATTGCATGATATTCCATATGAAAAGTGAACATGTTCCTTAACAGTTAATATTTTTTTCATTTATGGGATTTTTTGATAAATTTGTTCGAAATATGTACAATATCTCGAGAACGGTTCATGCTAACGTTCTAATGTTTTTGTCAATCGTGTTTTAAGGAAAAATTACATAAGAGATGTCTATTTGCGTAACTTTATTAAAGGTTTTGATTTTTTGATGATTTTTTCAAAATTTCACTCGAAAATTTAGGGGGGTTCTGAGCATTCGATTGTGTTTTAAAACAACAGGCTTCCAGTATTCATGGATTGTGATTTTTGTACCAAATTTCATTCGAATCGCTGCATTCGTTCGTGAGACACATTCGTCTCCACAGACTCACGGACACACACACGTACACACACGCACACACATTCATTACCTCAAAAGTATTCGATTCGTGATTAGGGATGCTTGAAACGTGCTCTCCCGTCGAAAACTCGAATTCGAATTTTCGACTCCGTCACAATACTTTCCTTAGTTACTCTAAGTCCTCAGGACGAGTCGGACGGTCTGGGTCTTCAACAATACTTTCCTTATACATTATATATTTAAAGAAAGTAAAAATCTGATGTGGGCACCACATGACTTTCCTTAAAGACTTAAATTCATTTTCCTTTTATTTCATTTACAATTCCTTAAATTGAGTTTTATTGCACAAAATAACACGCCTACTTATTTGAAATTACACTGAATGTGCAATTTTAATTCGATTTTCGTTTTCATTCGGTAACTGCAAGTATTTTCAAAGGCGTAGCGAAAATGCGGAAAAAAAAAATCTTAAGAACGGCTAATCCTAAAGTAGAGAGGTTGGTCTTATACTTCTTATCGTCAAAAATTACGTATAAAGCATTTAATTGATACATTTCGAGAAAAGCGGCAAGTTTGGCTTTTCCGAATTATACCAAAATCTAATCAGCACTAGGGTAACCTATAGGTTACTTATTTACCAAATTTTGTGAAATTTGGTAAATTAATTTTTTAGCTGGAGTGGATACATACGATTTTTTCGGGCCATTTCGCAAAAAAGGCAGATTATTTTATCCTGAATCGTACAGAAATTCAATGTGCGCCAGGGTCACTCACAAGTGACTTACCTACCAAATTTTATGAAATTTGGTTAATTAGATTTTCAGTTAGGGTGGATACATACATTGCACACACACACACACACATACAGACGTCACGATAAAATAGTGTTTTCGTGTTCTAGAGGTCCCAAAACGTGTAGATCCTTTGAAAGTTCGAGTTGCGATTTTCCACATATTTCCAATTCTTTCCTTATACATGATCATGTATTGCAGGTAAAGCAAAATCTATTAAAATCAACATTTCGATGGGAGGGGGGGGGGTGCAAAATAATTTAGAATTGCATTATAAAAATCGGCCGTATTTCTAGTCTAATGGAGCCAAAATGGTTTTGTTTGTATAACGTATTGTAAAATCAAAATAGTTCAAAATATTAAAATATTGAAGTCATAACTACATTCTCAAATTTGTTCAAAATATCAAAACCATAACTATATTATCAAAATAGTTAAAAACATTAAAATATTGAAATCATAACCGCATTCTCAAAACAGTTCAAAATACTGAAGTATTTAAATCATAACCACATTCTCAAAGCAGTTCAAAATTTTAAAATATTGCAATCATAACCACATTCTCAAAACAGTTCAAAATTTTAAAATATTGAAATCATAACCACATTCTCAAAATAGTTCAAAATATTAAAATATTGAAATCATAACCACTATATTTTAAAAACTAAGAATCTGATCGAAAAAGAATTTATATATCCTGATAGGGTTTTTAAAGGCTTCAATATATTCACTTATTGTTTGCAGCTAAAAATTTGTAACATCTTTGTTAAAACAAATTATTAATTTAGAATCTAGATTTCTTGTTAAACATTTTTTTCGTTTGCCATTTATATCTATATTTTTCTGTTTACAAGATCTTTTGAGCAAATGTGAGTAAAGTGAAACAAAGACTCGCTCGTACAAAAACATTTTATTAAAGAAATAGTTCAAAATATTAAAGCATTGAAATTATTTTTATACCTTCATAAATTCTACATTATTTTGACAAAACAAGTATGTGAAAACTCATTTTAAGTCTATCCACAGGAAATCTATGATAAGAATTTTATCATATAAGACGTGCCCTGGTGAGAAGAAGATTAAAAGTTTAATTAAATATATATCAGATTCAACGGGAAACACGTTGAAATTGATTGGAATTTAAACAAAAGCAATTATCTGTTTAGATTTTATCTTATTGGTGATTTTAATTATTAAGTTCTGAAAACGTAATTATTACCTTCCTTATAAACATAAAGGAAAGTATTGTGACGGGGTCGAAAATTTGAATTCGAGTTTTCGACGGGAGAGTACGTTTCAAGCATCCCTGATCACGAATCGAACATTTTTGAAGTAATGTCTGTGTGTGTGTTGTTGTTGTTGAAACCCAGACCGTCCGACCTACCAGAAAGGTGTTGAAAACCCAGGCCGTCCGGCTCGTCAACAAGGACTTGAGCATCCATTTGGAAGGCCGGGACGGAGTTAGCCGAAACCAACTCCCAACTTCCATGGCTTTCGTCCGACGGTCCAGCAGCGTTTATTTTGAGAATCAAAAATTTACAGAAGAGTTTACATATGTTTCACATTTTGAAACAATATAAAGGTTAAACAGTGAAAGACACAATAAAACGGATTACAATAATTCTTGAACAATTGTTACTTCAACTGGTGCACAATGAGAAATAATACAACAAAAACAACAACGAAGACAAAAACAACAACTAAACCAAGACAAACAGCAACAAACGGTGCACAATCAAAACACAGCAAAACACAGACAAAACAAAGACAAAAACAAAACACAGACAAAACAAAGCAACCAAACAAAGAGAGGGTAACACCTCCAGGGAAAAGGACAACAGGGGACCACCGACCAAAAGGGGGAAAAGGGAGAGGCTCACAAGCTGATCAGGAAATTTGATTAGAGATGTCTCTAGCAATGAGAACACAGTTTTTAATTTTATCTATAGAAGATTTATTTGAACTGACTCTCGAGAACCAGGCTGCGCAATTGGCAGGGGAGGGTTTTGTAAGATGAAAATTTTTTGTATGGGGACAAGAAAAAACAAAATGATCGGCATCGCCGAAAGAACCGCAGGTGCAACAAGAGGTGGATTTATGTTTAAAATAATGGAGATAATCTAGAAATGGGCCATGCCCAGTTAAAAAATATATTAAATATTTGTTAGTAATTTGGAGGGAGGGATTGACCAGAGGGAGGAAGGAAGAAATCCGGGCCGGATCATGAGTCCGGGGGGAAATATAAGAGTTAAGAAAGATTTGCCAATGATGAGAAATATTTTGTTTACAAAATTTTTTAAGGAGGGAAAACGGGAAGGGAAGGGAAAAGGGAGAACCCGAGGAGGTAGCAAGTTTGGCGTACTTATCCGCAGTCTCATTTCCCGAGATATCAGAGTGGGCCTTAACCCAACGAATATTAATAAGATTTTTGTTTGCTAAAGCATTAAGTTTAATTTTTGAAAGATAAGAGGATTTATTTTTAATGGAATTTAGAGCCGAAAGAGAAGAAAAACTATCTGTGAAAATATTAATTTTAGTATTATTAGTTGAGGCCCAATTAATAGCAAAATTAATGGCGGCAATTTCTGCCTGAAAAACTGTGTTCCCATTAGCTAGTTTAAAAGTGAATGTTTCTTGAAGCGTATCATGATTGAATATACAGACAGCAAAACCAGTGTTTCCATCTATGGAAGAGCCATCTGTATAAACATTGAATTTAGAAAAAGAGGAGGGAGGGAGGGGGACAAGATTAGCAATACGATTAGAAGGAGGGATAGTAGAAACCGGGCAGTTTGAGTCGAAAAGGGAAGGGTCCGGGACGGGCAAATTAGAGAAGAGATTTAAACGATGTTTCCAAAAAGCATATTTTATATAGTTGGTGTTAATTACTATATGGATAGGGGGAATACCAGTAATGGAGTAAAGAGAAATGTTAGAAGTGGTCCGAAAACCAGAAGAAATTTTTAAAAGAAAAATCCTTTGAAGGGAGAGAAGTTTTTTGACCTGATCCCCCGTCAATGCTTGACCCCAGATTCCCGCACCATAAATTAAAGACTTTTCAATTACCGATAGGTACCAGATTTTTAAAAAGGATTTGTCTACCCCCCAATTATTGCCAGACACCCGCCCAAAGGTGTTGGCGATCTTATAACATTTCTCCTTTAGGTTAAATATATGTGTACTCCATTTGAGATTATCATCTATTGTTATTCCTAGGAAGATAAGAGAACGGGAGGTAGGAATTTTATAGTTCAAAATTTTAAAAGAGGGCCTATTACGAATTTTAGATCTGTAATACCAGAAAGGTGTAAGGTAACTGTTTGGACGGTCGGGAAGTGCCACCCAAATTAGACCGGAACTCAGTGGGGGAGGCATCTACAGGGACCGTACCCTCCTTTCCCTACCACCAACCTCTCGGAAGGACTTTCGGACCCACATGTTTAACGTGATCGTACTCCGCATGAACACGGCGGCAGTTTTGGCAGTGGCTGGAATCGAACCCGGGCCTACCGAGTGCAACTCCAGCGCGCTAACCAATGGGCTACCGCGCCCTGTCTGTGTGTGTGTGTGTATGCGCGCGCGCGCGCGCGTGTGTGTGTGTGTGTGTGTGTGTGAAAGTATGTGTGTGTGTGTGTGAAAGTATGTGTGTATGTGTGTGTGTGTGTATGTGTGAGTCTGTGGAAACGATATCTCACGAACGAATGGAGAGATTCGAATGCAATTTGGTACAAAAATCATAATCTGTGAATACTGGAAGCCTATTGTTTTAAAACATAATCGAATGTTCAGAACCCCTATAAATTTTCGAGTGAAATTTTGAAAAAATCATCAAAAAATCAAAAATTTTAATAAAGTTACGCAAATAGACAATTCTTATGTAATTTATCCTTAGAAAACGATTGACATAAACTTTAGAACGCTAGCATGAATCGCTCTCGAGATATTGCACATTTTTCAAATAAATTTATCAAAAAATCCCATAAATTAAAAAAAAATATTAACTGTTAAGAAACACGTTCAATTTTCATATGTAATATCATGTGATAAATTGGGTGACATCATTCTCGTGGATCTAACTTATTCCATTCACGAGAAAATATATTTTGAGTAATACTTTTGTATTTGAATGTCAATAGTCATTTATCCGCTGTAAGATTAACTTATTTTTCCATCCATAACGCTTGGTGAGGTTTTGGCGACGAATTTAGCGGAATGTCGCCAACTTGGCGACATTTTTAAATGTTGCCAAATTAACGAAAATCTCGCCAAATGGATAAAAATGACGCTAAATCAATGAAAATAACGACTAATTGAAGAAAATTCAATATCTTGGAAAGAATATAAGTATCTACTATAAAAATAACATTTTTTTAAACTGTAAAATTAGTAAATTCATTGCATATAAGGAAAGTCATGTGCTGCCCACTTCAGATGTTTTTATTTTATTATTTATGATTAATTCTCTTTTACTATAATTTCGAGAAAGCATTGTTGCATTGTGAAATTTTCTAATCCAACGCTACGACAAAAGCATGCTAAACACTCTTTGACACATTTAGAACACTTTTCCAATAATGTCTGTTCTTGTGAGTGTTGTAACAAATACCTTATGCAGCTTTTTCTGTGCAAGTAATAGCCTTTCTGAAAAACAACTTCTACAGGCTACAATCACCATAAGAATAGACCTATTCTCCATCTGTTGGTGTTTCTTCCTGTCTGTTCGTAACGGTTGGCGAAAAATAGGGCTATAAATTTGGAAAAATATCGCCAACTTGCAATGTTTTAACACTTTACAACATAGTTGAAAAGTGTGTATGACTTTGTTCATTCTGTCTGTCCAAAATGACTTTATCAAAATGAAATTTTAGTTTTGTTGTTGAGACGGTCTGTGGGACATATGGGAATGTAAATGAATAATATCACCAGTTTCGGATTGAACCCGGGTTGAAAAAATGAAATACCTTGAACCCTATGGGACTTAATTTCTCGAACACTTTTTAAGCAAAGTTTAAATTTACAAATTGCTTCGAAAATTTCAGGAAATATTCAAATTATCTCATAAAATATATATAATAAAAAAAAATCAGCAAAATATGTGCGGTAGTTTTTTAAATAAAAATTAAAATAATAATTACACCCATATAATAAAATGAGATCACGTGACCCACTTTAAAATAAAATATGGCATCCATCTTTTTTTCCCAGAGTAAAAATCGTGATTTTTAGAATTCTTTTAAATTTATTTTTATTGTTGCATCCGTACTAAAACCGCTTTATTTTTGCGTATTTTCTGTTCATCTATATTCTGCGCCAACGCAATTACAATATTTTTATGTTTAAATGACTATCAAACTTTCATTATTTCTACAACGGAGCCTAATTTTAATGGATGCAGAATGTAAGATTGTAAGATGAGTTGTATAAGAATTACTGAATTTTTTCAAAAATTATTTAACTCTGGAGTCTGGAATGAAAGTGTATAAATGAAACATTCACTGCTTTTACATAGAGAACCAGACGATTTATATTCCGATGACGTCATTTGAATAAAGTTCACTTTCTTCGATGAAATTTTAAGTTTTCAAATATAATTAATTATTGTAGTACTGTGATAATTTAAAATATATCAGCTCTGAATATATCACATTTTGGGGATGTTTAAATAAAATCGGATTTCAGTTGGAAAGCGTTTCATAATCAACGCTTTATGCATGATTGACCTTTCTTGTTATTCTTACTTTTACTAAAATACATGGTGCATATAAAAAGATAATATTGAGATGGGACCAAAAATCTGACTATCTATATTTATAGAATCTGCACTTTTTGAACATCTATGAATACAAATCAACCGCTGTGTATGTGTGCGACTTTTATCCTGTTGACAAGATCAACTGATATAGTACAATGTCATTTGATATGAATATTTCCGATTAATGTCAGCGGTCTTTAAGACTAGACAAAGTCTCTTAAATTTTCATATATATTAATTTGAAAATATAAAATTAATAAAGAAGGAATATGTATAATTTTCTCTGAAATTTTTTTTGTTTCATACGTACTGCTACGAACAAGAGCGATTTACCCGCCGTTACCCGTGTTCTAAATAAGCAATCGCTACTTAAGTAATGCAAATACGGATAGTACCTCTCCATTTCAAAATCATCGTTCAAAATCGTTTTGAATCAAAATCATTCCCACTTTTATTTTCAATTAAATAAATGCCCGCTACTTAAATAATACATTTGGATACAATTTAATTGTCTTTGATCAGGAAATTGCACGCTCTTTAAAAATAAATAAATAAATATATGAATCTGTTGTGTGTGTGGGGGGGGGGGGTCGGATTATTCTCTAGACAAAAACAATTGAGATAATAAAATGGAATTTGGGCCGAATATTTCCGATAAATGTCAGCTGCCTTTAAGACTAGATAAAGTCTCTTAAATTTTTAAACATATTAATTTGAAAATTTTTGTGGGTGTGTGTATGTAAGAGTACGTGTGCATGATGGCGTGTTTCGAAAATTATTTGGTACAATTATTACAATCTGGGAATGCCGGAACCCTACTGATTTCATAAATGATTAAATGCTTAAGTAATAGCTTAAAAGTAGAGCCCTTGGCCGCCATTTTTGAAACAGCATTTTAAAAATTTATTAAAAACCAGGTCTATAAAAATTTGTTAAGTTAATAAATAATCATTTTATACGTATTTTTTAATTACAAAACCAGTAATCTGAACTTTATGAGGATAGCTTAAACCATTGGAATATGCCATGTTTTTTTATATAAATGTGTCAAAGAATTTACGTCAAACTAAAAAAAAATAATAAGTATATAAAAATACAAATATATTCACTTCATAGGTTATATTATGCAGCAAATCTGTTAATATTATTCTCGTGGATCGGGTTGGTTCCATTCACGAGAGAAGATACTTTTTGAAATAGTTTTGTATTTTGACGCCAAATAATACTTAATATAAACACCTTGATTTATCTGTCTGTTTATCTATCTATCTCTGAATAACGTTTGGCAAAAATTTTGGCTACGCGTTTGGCGAGATATCACCAACTTGGCGACTTTTTTTTAAATGTTGCGAAATTGACGAAAATATCGCCAAATCGATAAAAATGATGCCAAAATGATAAAAATGACGCCAAAATGATAAAAATGACGCCAAATCAGTGAAATTAATTCCTTTTTGAAAGGAAATAGTATTGTAATGATGTTTCGATAACGTTTGTCTGTTAAGTCCAACCATCCCACTTGGCGAGTTTTTTAAAATGTCGTTAAATTAATCAAATGTCACCAAATCGATAAACATGTTAGCAAATCGATAAAAATGTCGCCAAATTAATATAAATGTCGCCAAATTAATACATATGATGCAAAATTAATAAAAGTAATTGTGTTTTGAAAGGGCATAGTATTGTAATGATGTTTCGGAAGCATTTATCTGTCAGTCCAACCGTCCTACTTAGCGACAAATTTTTCGAGTTTCTTAATTGTCGCCAAATTTAACAAAATATCACTAAACTGACGAAAATGTCGTCAAATCGATAAAAATGTCGACAAATCGATAAAAATTTTACCAAATTGATAAATATGAAGCAAAATTAACGATATTAATTGTGTTTTTAAAAGGAATAGTATTATAATGATATTTCGGTAGCGTTTGTCTGTGAGTACACGTCTGGCGACGTGGCAAAAATGCGAAAACTAAATTATCTCGAGAACGGCTGATCCTAGAGTTATAGGGTTGGACATATTATCTTAGTCAAAAATTGCCTATGAAACAAGCATTTAACTGATACATTTGAGAATATGCTGTTTCTTATTTTGGATTTTAACGATTTTTGCTGGACATTTCACCAAAAAAATGCAGGTCCATTTTTTCGGAGTCGTACACAAATTTATTCAGCACCAAGGTGTCCAACAAACTCATATACCAAATTTTGTGAAATTTTGTACGTTAGTTTTTCAGAGAGTGGATACCTACATTCTACAGACAGACACACAAAAAATGGAGGTCCATTTTTTCGGAATCGTACAAAAATTTAATCAGCACTAAGGTGTCCAACAAACTCATATACCAAATTTTGTGAAATTTTGTACGTTAGTTTTCTAGAGAGTGGAGATACCTACATTCTACAGACAGACACACAAAAAATGCAGGTCCATTTTTTCGGAATCATGCAAAAATTTAATCAGTACCAAGGTGTCCAACAAACTCATATACCAAATTTTGTGAAATTTTGTACGTTAGTTTTTTAGAGAGTGGATACCTACTTCTACAGCCAGACACACAGACAAACAGACACGCACACACACACACACAGGCACACAGGTACACACACAGAGAGACAGCCACACACGCAGATACACACAGACGTCACTCTAAAAGTAGTATTTTGGGGTTCTACTGTGTATATACGTGGTATATACGTGGTTACTACTGTGTATATACGTGGTTCTACTGTGTATATACGTGTGTATAACGTATATATACGTGGAAAACTGGAGTTGCGATTTTCGACACGATTTCAATATTTTTCCTATGCATTACCATTATATTGTAAAGAAAGTATCAAAAAGCATTATGAATAAAATTTTCAACAAAATTAAGTCTTATATGATGTCTTAACTAAGACGTAATAATTTTACCTAATTACCTGATGTATATGCCATATAGATTTTTTAAGAGAGAAAAGGGAAAAAACGAATAAACGCAAAACTACTAAATATTTCACGAATACAACTTAATTCGGTATGAATTCTCATAAATTCTGATGCTTTGTCTTCATATATTTGCCGCTTTTGTTGAACGAACTTTACAGGATTAGCTTTGAGTACTGTAACAAAAGGTTTAGAGATTTATTCCTCAAATTAAATCTGTGCATTTACACAGCAGTATTTAAAATGTTCTGAAAGCAATTGTACCAAAGGCTTTGTTTTATGCAGTGATATGGTATGGAATTTAATTAACTTCTCGATATGAGTGCTGAAAAAAGCCCCTAAGCTTATAAACTCAAAAGAAACAGTGCAACACGTCATTTGTTATTCTAAACACACTTCGAATAAATATTACGTGATTCTATTTGAAAATTCGTGTAGCTGTTGGGGGAAAAAATCTAGTCCACTGGTGTTATTTCATAGAAATATTCAAATTGGCTTAAGAAAGTCTTATAAATAAATGAGATATAAATGTATAGAATGGAACAAATGTAAAAAAAAAGGGATAAAATTATAGGGCGTACAGCCAGCTAAATCGAGGGGAAAATAAAGAACTGGACATGTTATTAACTAAATTACTAGAATGCTCTGTATATGAAAGGCTTCAAAAAATCAAAGCCATAGATCGACGTGCAATTTGCATAATCCTTGTGAAAGAAACTTAAAATGGTCTTCAGAATTTCAATAATGCCGAGCAGTTAAATGGTTATTAAATTTCTGTATATTTGTGCTTGATTTTTTGTGTATACGATAGTGGTCATAAATATAAATGGATTTTCATGAAACATAATAGCCGGCTTTGTTATTAAAAAATCTAGAACTAGATAGAATTTTTTAAATTCGAGCGAAAACTTTATTCGAAATTTTATAATTTTTACTTTCCTTATATACATAATGTATAAGGTAAGTATTGTGATGGGGTTGAAAATTCGAATTCGAGTTTTCGACGGGAGAGCACGTTTCAAGCAACCCTGATCATGAATCAAACATTTTTGAAGTGATGTCTGTGTGTGTGTGTGTGTGTGTCAGTGAGACTGTGGAGACGATAACTGATGAACGAATGGACCGATTCGAACAAAATTTAGTACAAAAATCACAATCCGTAAACACTGGAAGCCTATTGTTTTTATACGCAATCCAATGTTCAGAACACCCCTAAATTTTTGAATGAAATTTTGAAAAATCGTCAAAAAATCAAAACCGCTAATAAAGTTACGCAAATAGACATTTCTAATGTAATTTTTCATTAGAAAACGATTGACATAAATTTTAGAACGCTAACATAAACCGTTCTCGAGATATTGTACATTTTTCAAAAAAATTATCAAAAAGTCATATAAAATTAAAAAATATATATATCCTATTGAGAAACATGTTCACTTTTCATATGTAATACCATACGATAATTTGGGTGACATCATTCTCGTGGATCTAACTCGTTCCATTCATGAAAAAAGATACTTTAATACTTTTGTATTTGAACGCCAATAGTCATTTATCTGCTGTAAGAATAACTTATTTCTTCGTCCATAACGCTTGGCGAGATTTTGGCGATGAATTTGGCGGAATGTCGCCAACTTGGCGACTTTCTGAAATGTTGCCAAATTAACGAAAATCTCACCAAATGGATAAAAATAACGCCATATCAATGAAAATGACGACTAATTGTCGAAAATTCAATATCTTGGAATGAATATTAGTATCTACTATATGGAAAATCTATTTTTTTTTACTGTAAAAGTAGTAAATTCATTACATTATATAAGGAAAGTCATGTGTTGCCCACATCAGATTTTTTAACATGGCAGCATAGGAAGAAATTTTACATAATCATGCATGAAAGGGTTTCTCAATGATCACGAGACTTAATAGTTTGAATGATCATTGCGAAAGCTAGTCGAGATACAATTAATTAGTTTCCTTATAATAATGTATGTTGAAGGAAAGTATTGTGACGGGGTCGAAAATTCGAATTCGAGTTTTCGACGGGAGAGCACGTTTCAAGCACCCCTTATCACGAATCGAAAAATTTTGAAGTGATGTGTGTGTGTGTGCGTCAGTGTGTCAGTGAGTCTGTGGAGACGATAACTTGCGAACGAATGGACCGATTCGAACGAAATTTGGCACAAAAATTACAATCCGTAAACACTGGGAGCCTATTGTTTTTATACGCAATCGAATGTTCAGAACCCCCCCCCCCTACATTTTCGAATGAAATTTTGAAAAAATCGTCAAAAAATCAAAATCTCTAATAAAGTTACGCAAATAGACAGTTCTTATGTAATTTTTCATTAGGAAACGATTGACATAAATTTTGAAACGCTAACATGAACCTTTCTCGAGATATTACATATTTTTCAAGAAAATTATCAAAAAATCATATAAAATAAAAATAAAATACTTCCTATTGAGAAACATGTTCACTTTTCATATGTAATAACATGCGATAAATTTGGTGACATCATTTTCGTGGATCTAGCTCGTTCCATTCATGAAAAAACATACTTTGAGTAATAATTTTGAATTTGAACGCCAATAGTCATTTATCTGCTGTAGAATAACTTATTTCGATAACACTTATGTCGATAACGCTGGCGAGATTTTGGCGATAAATTTGGTGAAATGTCGTCAACGTGGCAACTTTTTAAATGCTGCTAAATTAACGAAAAACTCGCCAAATGGATAAAAATGACGCTAAATCAATGAAAATGACGACTCATTTGACGAGAATTCAATATCTTAGAAAGTATAGAAATATCTACTATGAAAATAATCTATTTTCCTTTTACTGCAAAAGTAGTAAATTCATTGAATTATAAGGAAAGTCATGTGCTGCCCACATCAGATTTTTCTGTTTGTGACGTAATTAGCCCACCTCGGGGGGGGGGAGGTGAAGTTACCCCCGGGGGAGGATACATTGCTAAGTATGGTATCAATCGAAATATTTTTTAAGCAATGTAAAGTGAAACGCACTGTAATTGAAATACTTTGGATTTACGATATTTTTTCAAAATTTTTCTTGTAAAATAAAAAAAAAGAGGATTATGGTATGCGAAAGACTATTTTCATGCCTTTTTTAAGAAAGTAAAAGTGAATGAAAATGTTTTGAGGCTTTCCTTGAAATTAATGACTTCCACAGGGTTCTTAGGAAAGTGCTTAAGTACACAAAATGTTGAAATGAATGAGAAAAGTGGATATACTCCATCGAATAAAAGTGATTATAGCAGATACATAAAAATTTTGGATAACGAACGCTGCCACCTAGATAAACAAAAGAAGCCAGTTACAGGAGCATTGTCGAATGAGAGTAGGAAACAGCAAAAAATGTTATAGAAGCATTTATTTGGCACAATATTGTTATTGACAGATTGCTGTTCTATTCAGAAATGGTGCAATAAACAACACTTACAGGAGCCAACGGCCGTACCGTGCTGAAAACACCGGTTCTCGTTAGATCACCGATGTCAAGCAGCATCGGGCGCGGTTAGTACTTGGGTGGGTGACCACCTGGGAACACCGCGTGCTGTTGGCACTTTTCCGGCGCGGTAGCCCGGTGGTTTGCGCGCTGGATTTGCACGCTGCTACAACTGCCGTCGTGTTCATGCGGAGTACGATCACGTTAAACATGTGGGTCCGTAAGTCCCTCCGAGAGGTTGGTGGTAGGGGAAGGAGGGTACGGTCCCTGTGGATGCCTCCCCCACTGGGTTCCGGTCTAATTTGGATGGCACTTCCCGGCAATCCAAATGGTTACCTTACACCTTTCTGGTAGGTCGGACGGTCTGGGTCTCAAACAACGCTTACATAAACAAAAATCTTGTGTAGAACGTGCCTTTTATCTCTAGTATTGAACCTGCCTTTTATTTCTAGTATAGAACTGGTCTTTTATCTCTAGTATTGAACCTGCCTTTCATCTCAAGTATTGAACCTGCCTTTTATCTCTAGTATTGAACCTTCCATTTATTTCTAGTATTGAACCTGCCTTTTATGTCTAGTATTGAACCTGCCTTTTATCTCTAGTATAGAACCTGCCTTTTATTTCTAGTATAGAACCTGCCTTTTATCTCTAGTATAGAACCTGCTTTTTACCTCTAGTATAGAACCTACCTATGATCTCTAGTATAGAACCCGTCTATTATATCAGATACGTTACTGATATTAATACGTTTGTGAATCATTTGGCAACAATTAACTGTACTCTGACATTCTGCACACCAGCAACCATTTAAACATAACTGGTATTTATTACCTTCCGTACACTCGTTTTGCTTGTTCCTGGTATCGATTTCCACTAAAAAAACAATGCTCTGTAACATTGTAATTGGTTTTTTTCGTCTATCTCGCTTTATTTCCGAGTCATTTATACAGACTTTCTAAATTCTCCGCTAGGGATGCTGCAATCAACTTTATAATTTCGGGCACATTACTATAAATAGACCAAACGTACACATCCACTGACTTTTACCTCACACAGTTATTTAAGGACTTTCTTGAATCCCTGCATATTCACTAAATTTTTTGCATTTTTATGAATGTAAAGAAAACAAAAATCTGATCCTTTAACTCAATTACTTTAACCAGATCAAAATGAATAGCATATAAGCACGCGTTAAATGTGCCATATTTGCTGCAGCAATTGAGTTAACTTGCGAACAGCAGGGACGCTTTTACCTCCTTTATTTTGGATGCGACGCAAAGTCAGCCCAATAAGCGCTAATGCGTGAACCGAGAGCGAAGGATAAAAAGATAATTGCGTTATATCTTATTCAAGAATTAATAGCCTCCTCCTGGCGCTGGATTGCATTTGTGACACATTAGAATTCAGGGCCGCATTTGCAAGTGCTTTGACAGGGTTCTTAAGCCATATTTTTAAGACTTTTATGGGAGGGGGGTGCGACAGCTCAGTGGTTAGCGTGGATATCCTAAAGAGATCCCATAGAGCGCGGAGATTGCACTCTGACGACCCGGGTTCGATTCCCGGCTCCTCCCAAACGAAGTACGGGCACGCTAAGTATGTGGGTTCGTAAGTACATTTGAGATGCTGGTGGTAGGGGGAGGAGGGTACGATTCCTGTGGATGCCTTCCCACTGGCTTCCGGTTTCAATTGGGTGGCACTTCTCGGGAGTCCAAACAGATACCTTACACCTTCTGGTAGCCGGTCGTCCAAATAGTTACTCAAGTCCTCTGGATGAGCCGGACGGCCTGGGGTTTCCACACCTTCTGGTAGGTCAGTCGGTTTGGGGGAAGAGGAAGAAGTCTTTTATAGGAACTCTATTTTAATGATGTCAGAAAAAGGCATTGTTATATTTTGTGTTCCCATGACGTATAGATTTTTTTGAGTCGTAATGGCATTGTAGGAATTGATGCTGCCGGGCCCGAACCAGGGACCTGGTGTTTACAAGTCCGACATTATAAGATTAGAGCAAAAGCTAGCTTCGACTCCGGACTTATAATTCGGGTATTCTAGTATCTTCGATCGATGTCAAGAGCAGAGTCGTCTGCTTTCACACACTCCCCCACCTGGTGATAAGCCCCGGTCTAATTTCGGCGAGGAGGGGGGCCACCCAGAAAACCCCCGCGCGTCCCCATCCTAAACTCAGTCGAGGGGCTGAATGGCCGGGAGGCGTGTCGTACCTCGGACGTGAAGTCAGTCGTGGTCAACCAGGAAGGGAGTGGTAGGGCTTCTGGCTCAGTGTGGTGCTGCCATCTCGTGTTAAGATGGTGAGATCGTTGGAAAGAGGAGGTTGCGTGTTTCAAACTGCCAGGGTCATCATTTGTAGGAATTGATGTTGCTAGTCCCGAGCCAGGTCCGAACTCGGGACCTCGTGCTTACAAGATCAACATTATAAGATTAGAGCAAAAGCTAGCTTCAACTCCGAACTTATAATTCGGGTATCCTAGCATCTTCCATCGATGTCTTTGACAAGAACAGAGTCGTCTGCTGCCACAGCATCATATAAATTTCTGATAATTTTATATGCACTTGCAGAGATTTCTGTTTTATTTCAGTATTTTAATTTACACCTATTCGTGAAGTAATGATATCCATTTGAAAAATCTATATATACTAATTGCCAAGTGTCCGTCTGTCTGTCTGTCTGTCTGTCTGTCACGCTTTTTTCAGGCACTTCCCGAATGCATAGAGACTTGTAATTTGGTACACGACTCGGTCGTTCGATAAAACCCCCTGGAAAAATCGAATTTTCCGAAAACGTTCTATAGAGGGGGTGCCCCACACCAAAACGTTCGAAAAGTGAAAAGATGGGAAAGCATACTTTGCGATGAGATAGAGACTTCAAATTTGGTGTATGGGTAAATCATTCGAAAGGAAGAAAGTGTGCAATTTCAGATTTCCAATATTTTCTACTTAAGGGGGGGGGGGGGTGCAGCACACCAAAACGTTCGAAAAGTGAAATGATAGGAAAGAATGCTTTGCGATGAGGTAGAGACTTTAAATTTGGTGTATGGATAAATCGTTCGAAAGGAAGAAAGTGTGCAATTTCAGATTTTAAATATTTTCTACTTAAGGGGGTGCCGTACACTAAAACGTTCGAAAAGTGAAATGATAGGAAAGCATGCTTTGCGATGAGATAGAGACTTCAAATTTGGTGTATGGGTAAATCGTTCGAAAAGAAGAAAGTGTGTAATTTCAGATTTCCAATATTTTCTACTTAAGGGGGTGCCGCACATAAAAATGTTCGATTTTCCGAATAAATGAGAAACGGCCCCTTTAAAATTTGATAGAGTCTTGAAATTCGGTATATGGGCTAATCATTTGATGGAAACACCCAAGACAAATATAGTTTTTCAAAAATGTTTGTTTAAGGGGGTGCTCCAGAGTAAAACGTTCGAAAAGTGAATTGATAAAAAACCATGCTTCGGATTGAGATAGAGATATCATATTTGGTATAAGGGTAGATAGTTTGAAAGGAAGAAAGTGTAAAATTTCAGTTTACCAATACTTTCTACTTCATGGCGTACCGCACACCAAAATGTTCGATTTTTGGAATAAAGGAGAAACGCCCCTTTTAAAACGTGATAGAGGCTTAATATTTGATATATGGGAAAATAATCTGACAGAAATCACAAAAAGAATACAGTTTTTCAAAAATGTATAGTTAAGGAGGTAGGTACTCCACACAAAAGCATTCGAAAGATGAAATGCTAGAAAAGTATGCTTCGCGATGAGATAGAGACTTCACATTTAGTGTACGGGTAAAAAGTTTGAAAGGAAGAAAGTGTGCAATTTCAGCTTTCCAAAATTTGTTATTGTAGGGGGTTCCGCTCACTAAAATGTTCGATTTACCGAACAAATGAAAAACGCCTCCTTTACAATGTGATAGAGACTTGAAATTTAGTATATGGGCTACCCATTTGACAAAAAAAACCAAAGGTGAATGCAGTTTGACAAAAATGTGCTTTAACGGGTGCTACACAGAAAAACGTTCGAAAGGTGAAGTGATAGAAAATTATGCTTCTTGATAGGATAGCGACTTCAGATTTGATGTACGGGTAGATAGTTTGAAAGGAAAAGAGTGTGAAATTTTAGATTTCCAATATTTGCTACTTTAAGGGGTGCGCACACTAATATGTTCGAATTTCCTAATAAATGAGGCACTCTTCCTTTTAAATGTAATAGAGGCTTGATATTTGGTATTTGGGCCAATCATCTGATAAAAAACCCAAGACAAACAGAGTATTTCAAAAATGTTCATTTATGGATGTGCTTCAAAGAAAAAAGTTCCAAAGGAGAAATAATAATATAGGAGTGCCTCGGGATGAAATAGACTTAAATGTAGTGTAAGGGTAGATAATTCGAAAGGAAGAAATGCACGAATTTAGTTTCCCAATATTTTCTTCTTTAGAGGGTTCTGTACACCAAAATATTCGATTTGTAGAATAAATGTGAAACGCGAATTATTAAAAAATTTACATTATTCAGGGGTTGCTTATTGCGAGACCGTTGATTTTCAACGGGTATTCGGCTAGTATATACTAATTTATGCAAGTAAAAGTAAGGAATGTAGTTTTTAAAGTACACATTTTTATCTTTTGTATGTGACTTGAATGGTTAAGGAATGTATTCATTAAAATGTATGTAAATTAAATGCATAACAGACAATGACATACCAAATTTGAACTTTCTAGCAGCACCGGTTCTCCAGTTATTCTCCAAACTTCCCACGGCGAACCCAGGACGGGGTAACCCAATAAGGTTCAAAACTGGTTCATATTTGAGTAGAGTCTTGAATAAAAAGTCTTGAATAAGAGACCGATATTCATCTTCACTTGATGAGTTAGAGCCTTAAAGATTTATAAAACGAGTACATTTTGTGACGGGATAAGGACGGGCTGGCCCGATAAGGTTGAAAATCTGAAGAACTGAAATATATCACAGCAAACAACGACTTTCAAAATTTCATGTTGCTGCGATTATTGGAACCTGATTAGTTAGGGCATCAAAGATTTGAAGAGCGACAAATATACATATACCAACTGCGGTGACCGCAGCTAACAGTCACTATTTTAGCAATCACTTTTTTTAACAATCATTTTTGAACAAATAAACAAGAAGCGAACGCCTGCGCAAGACTGCTAATCGACTACTTCCTAAATAAGCACATTTGACCAACATTGCACGCAAACCATGTATACGACCATGGGAGCGTAATATGAACCACAACAAATCACTAATTATCCCCTTTCTCTGAGGAACAAAATTCAAATCGAAGCCCGTCATTTCATGAAACTTTGTGCGTAACACTTTGCAACATCTACGTTCTAACATTTTGCTGCAGTGTGTAAGAAATTCAACTGCAAACCGCACTTGTACTAAACAGAGAACGCTCTACAACTTTTAATTGAAAAATTTCGCCTAAGGAGTTTCATTTACAAGATAAGCATTATAACCTTCAATTTGCTACTAGAGGAGCTGCAAACTTTCTCAACCTCTTTCTTATTAGTTGATCTTGATTATGAAGCCTTAGAACACTTTAATAAAAAGTTAAGGGAATGCATAAGGACTTCTACACTTTAACTTTTATAAAGATTGCATAAAGTGCTTCTGCACTTTCACTTTTATAAGATTTACATGAAGTGTTTTTACACTTTCACTTTTATAAGATTTGCATAAAGTGTTTCTACACTTTCACTTTTATAAGGATTGCATGAAGTGCTTCTACACTTTCATTTTTATAAGGATTGCATGAATTGCTTCTACACTTTCACTTTCATAAGGATTGCATAAAGTGTGCTTCTACACTTTCACTTTTATAAGGATTGCATGAAGTGCTTCTACACTTTCACTTTGATAAGGATTGCATGAAGTGCTTCTACACTTTCACTTTTATAAGGATTGCATGAAGTGCTTTACACTTTCACTTTTGTAAGGATTGCATAAAGTGCTTCTACACTTTCACTTTTATAAGGATTGCATGAAGTGCTTCTACACTTTCACTTTGATAAGGATTGCATGAAGTGCTTCTACACTTTCACTTTTATAAGGATTGCATGAAGTGCTTTACACTTTCACTTTTGTAAGGATTGCATGAAGTGCTTCTACACTTTCACTTTGATAAGGATTGCATGAAGTGCTTCTACACTTTCACTTTGATAAGGATTGCATGAAGTGCTTCTACACTTTCACTTTTGTAAGGATTGCATAAAGTGCTTCTACACTTTCACTTTTATAAGGATTGCATGAAGTGCTTCTACACTTTCACTTTTGTAAGGATTGCATAAAGTGCTTCTACACTTTCACTTTTATAAGGATTGCATAAAGTGTTTCTACAATTTCACTTTTATAAGGATTGCATGAAGTGCTTCTACACTTTCATTTCTATAAGGATTGCATGAATTGCTTCTACACTTTCACTTTCATAAGGATTGCATAAAGTGTGCTTCTACACTTTCACTTTTATAAGGATTGCATGAAGTGCTTCTACACTTTCACTTTGATAAGGATTGCATGAAGTGCTTCTACTCTTTCACATTTATAAGGATTGCATGAAGTGCTTTACACTTTCACTTTTATAAGGATTGCATGAAATGCTTCTACACTTTCACTTTTATAAGGATTGCATGAAGTGCTTCTACACTTTCACTTTTATAAGGATTGCATAAAGTGCTTCTACACTTTCACTTTTATAAGGATTGCATGAAGTGCTTCTACACTTTCACTTTTATAAGGATTGCATGAAGTGCTTTACACTTTCACTTTTGTAAGGATTGCATAAAGTGCTTCTACTCTTTCATTTTTATAACAGGAGAGAAACACTGGAATTCAGGGCCCGATAATGTCCACTGGGCATTGTCAAACCTCAATTTTGGCAGGACACGATGCCAAAAATTGTAGTTATCTCTCACATGATATCTATACGTAACTCCCCTATTTTATACCCAAGGGCTTTCTGGAACGCTACTCCAGCTCGATTTGACAGCGCATTTCTGAAACGGTGAAAGAGTACTTTCAACTTATAATATATTTTTTTTAATTTTTATGATGGAATTTCTTTAGTAAAGGAAAGTGGATAAAGTGGGCACTTTAAAATAATTAATGTTTAAAAACACTAACCAATAAAAAACATTTCCCATTAGCAATATTATGATTTATGTAGATTTATATTTTTGCATGAATGTAGTTATCTATTGATTATGTCTTAAAAGAAGTAAATTAATCTATTGGCTTATTAAATGGCTATTTTTCCCGACATAGGAGGACAAAATGGCTACTATTTAAAACACGCACACACACACACACACACACAAAAAACACTTAAAGGAGTATAATTTTTTTTTACACAGCTTTTAAAATAATATAGTAAGAAAAAGTATAAATGCTGTTCATAAGTATATAAGCAGTACAATCTTTCCATTTTTAAATATAAAGATGGTACTTAATTGAAAAGTAGCAGAATGCATTGCGTAATGACTAAATAAAGATGTATGCATAAAAAACAAGAAAGATCAATCATGCTTAAAGCATTGATTATGAAACACTTTCCAACTTCAATGCAATTTTATTTAAACATGTCTAAAATGCAATACATTCCTCAGTAATATTTTAAAGCTTATCACAATACTACATTAATTTATTATATTTGAAAACTTAAACCTTCACCGAAAAAAATGAACTTCATTCAAATGACGGTATTGAAATATAAATTGCCTGGTTTAAGCATCTCTAAAATGTAATACATTCCTCGGTAATAATTTTAGAATTATCATAATACTACGATAATTTATTATATTTGAAAACTTCATCGAAAAAAACTGAAATTCATTCAAATAACGTCAAAGAAAAAATAACACGCCTGGCTCTCTCTATAAAAGCAGCATTTCATTCATAAATAAATTCCCATTCATGTCATTCATCACAATACTATAATAACTTATTTTATTTAAAAAATAAGGCCATGGAGCAACAAGTAATTAAATTCTATGCGAAAAACTTCATCGAAAAAAATCATCCTTCTCTTTGTAAAATCAATGAATATTTCATTCATATCAGCTATGCAGACTCCATGAACTAAATGATTTTGTGTTAAAGAAATACAGCAATTCTAATACAACTCATTCTACATATTTTGCTGTTTACATTTTACATAAGTGAAAAATATGCTTCGTTGTAGAAATAATCAAATTTGGATGAGCATTTAAACTCAAATATATATTGTAATTGCGTTGTTTCAGTATGTAGATTCACAGAATTTAAACAGAAATAAAGTGGTTTTAGGGAGGATACAACACTCAATATGAATTAAAAAGAACTTTAAAAATCACGATTTTGAGACAAGATGAATGCCATATATCATTTTGAAGTGGGTCATGTGATCTTTTCATATCATGGTCACGTGATCGCTTCATATAAGAAGTGTTATTGTTATTTAAATTTTTATTTAAAAAACTACTGAATATATTTCGCTGAATTTATTTTTATATATTTTATGGAACAATTTGAATATTTCCTAAAATTTTTGAAGCAATTTGTGAATTTTAAATCCACTTAAAAAATGTTTGAAAAATTAGGTCCCATAGGGCTCAATGTATTTCATGTTTTCAAGCCGGGTTCAATCCAAAACTAATTGGGTGATATTATTCATTTATATTCCCATAGGTCCTGCAGACCGTCTAAACAAAATACTAAAATTTCATTTTGATTAAGTCATTTTTACGGCAGTTATCGTGCTAACAGACAGACAGACAGACAGACAGACAAACAGACAGAATGAACAATGTCATAAACACTTTTCAACTTTGTTGTAAAGTGTTAATAAAATAGCAGTAAATAATCTGGTAGCTAATTCGTTGACGCAATGGGTCATATTTTTCATCATAATATTCATCCATATTGCTAGCCACATCATTACGACTACCAGGTCACTAATACTAAATCTATGAAATTGTCATTGTTCTAAAAATGTATTTTCAGAGCATAAAAATTTAAATTTTTATAATTACTGATTAAAACTTAATAAAGTTTATTAAATCAATAGTAAGCATCAAATATTATAACTTACATTAGAGTCCTAGAAAAACATTTTTATTATGAAATGTATCAATGTGGTTCGGGATCAGCCGAAAAAAAAAACATAACTAGTTCAAACTGGTTTACCTCATTTCGGATAGGTGGCAGCACATTGAAGATGAAAAAATAGCACATGGCCACTTGACCTACCTCTCTCCTACTTTTGGGTGCAATATGCAGAAATTGCTTTTTAACTATGTGAGTATTTGTATATTTTATTGTTTCCAAAAACATAAACAAACAATTTAAGTAAAATTTTGGTATAATTTAAATTTGAATAAAGCATTGAGAAATTTCTTGTCCCCATCTGAAGTGGAAAACTTACGCGATTGCTTAAGTACGTCAATTGGTCCGTTTGTCTCTAAATAACTCTAAAGTGAATAATGCATAGGGTGGTCTCAAAAGTTATACTTAAAACTAAAGTTCATTTTATAGATTTAACACTAAATATATATAAGAATTCCTAATGGCACAGCAGATATTGACAAGTTAATAAGAAAATTTCTGAAAATTATGATCACGTGACCGTGCACCTAACTGATTAAGGAACGTATATACGTTGCAAAGTAACAATGAAACTTAAACAGACACTGAGTATGTCAATGTATTGGTAACAGGGGTTCTGAAACTTCTGATCCGCGGTTCACCATAGCAATGTAAAAAGATTCTTTGAAATTTTTGGCAACGCAAAATGTCCCTACGGTATACCTATACATTATCTTGACTACAATATTTTTTCTTAATAACTGACGTTTTCCTTGAAAAAGGCTTTTGTTGATGGTGTTTGCCTTGTGTAAAGAAGCAAGTGTACGCCCGACAAGAAAAATGGTTCCGTCTTGCAAAAATTCTTATATGTACGTACATGCCTGAAAATATTCGTGATTTTGCTATTTTTAGTCTATCCAGGACTCGAACTCGCAGCTCAAATATTTTGTCTTTGATTTTGAGATTAAATATTTCTTAAACTACACTTTATATCAAAAAACGGTTTATTTCAGCGTATTTTCCAAAGCTTTTTCTACAAGTGTACCAGATTTCATATTTTTATATGCAACAGTGGTACGAAGCAAAGAATCTCGAGAAAAGAGACATTTGTCAAACGGCGGCGGCAGCTACATTTTTTTGATATAGACAGATATATACACTCATGTCCAACAGTTAAGCATAATTCGCAAAATGCGAAAAAATCGGAGTTAATATGAATACAATGGTTCACAAGCAGTTGTGGAGAATCGTGGGACGAAGGTAAATCATTGTGCACATCCAAAACAGTTTAGTCGATGTCGACATTCGCAAAGTACCGGAGCACGTCGGAACTAGAATACGACCTCGAGCGGCATGACCAGTTGAGGCAGAATTTTGCAATTGCTGTGGTACGGAGCGTTGTTAACAACCAAAAGGTATGGAAGATGTCAACTGTACATGTGTTTGAAGGGACGAATTATTGGAATGCTGGAATTCGGTCGATCTCAAATCAAAGCATCTCGAATTCTGAACGGCCCTCTGTGTGTGACCTCCAGACTGTGGCAGAGGTTCCAAACCACTGGAGATGTTACCCGACGAGCAGTTCCAGGTCGGACAAGTTTAACAACCGCTCGGCAAGACCGATATTTGGTGATAACTGCTCGACGTCAGAGAAACCGTTCTGCCAGACAACTGGGTTCAGCCCTGATAGCCGCCACAGGAGTTACTGTTTCGTGACAAACTGTTTACAGGAGACTCAGACATGTTGGTCTCTAATGGAGACAACCAGCAGTTTGCATCCCCCTGACGTCTGCACAGAAACGCGCACGTTTACAGTGGAATTTGGAACATCGGCAGTGGAGTGGATAACAGTGGGGCAATGCCATGTTCAGCGACGAGTCCAGGTTTAGCCTGAAAACTGATTCTCATCGTACCACGATCTGGAGAGAACGTGGAACGCGTTTTCACCCGGGAAATATCACAGAAAGACATCGTTTTCCGCTTGGGGGAGTCATGGTCAGGACAGGTATCATGATGGACTGCCGCACAGACCTCCACATCTTTGACACGGGGTCGGTTACCGGAAGACAGCAGTGTGGACCTGGCCTGCCTCTCGGTTTACAGGTTTAATGCCACACCACTGGGTATCATCTAACGGGGTCAGTTACCGGTCAAAGGTACAGAGATGAAGTCCTTGAGCCTACCGTTCGATTGTTTCGAGGTCCTGATTTCATATTCATGGATGATAACGCGCTTCCTGACCGTGCGGCCTTGTTCGACGACTTCTTTCAAACTGAAGATATCCAGCATATACAGTGGCCTGCCAACTCTACTTATCTTAATCCAATAGAGCATGTGTGGGATATGCTCGGGAGACATCTTGCAGCCCTCCGCTACCCACCAAGCTCCGTTCCGAGATTGAAAACTGCTCTCCGTGAGGCTTGGAACTCTTTGAGAACACAACTCATGCAAACCCTCATCGAAAGTATGGGAAATCGTTGTGCAGCATGCATGGCTACCCGAGGTTCTCCCACATTATATTAAACTGCAACATCACATTGTGTTAATAATTCTGTTTCACTGAGGTTGACCCTCGTATTGTGACCCTTTCTCTTTCAACCTTTTCTTTGGATATTAAAAGTCGTTATTATCCTTGTTTTGCATTGTTTTCTTCTTCTATAACTCTATGACACCCCCATACCGCAGTTCCTTCCATTCCGAAGTAGATTTCCTGAAGTTTTCACATAAACAGCAACTATGCTTAACTTATGGACATGAGTGTATAGTCTTAAAGGGGGGATATTTTAACTTTAGCGTAATGGAAATAAACTAAAGCCCGTTCAGCAAATAATTAATTATATATCGTTCATAGACGCTTACACGTGGACACCATGTAGAAATTAGTTTATAGTGTAATACTCAAAAGGAGCAAATTGACAGAAGAATGTAATTTGAATTTTCGACCGTTCTTTTTCTAATACTTGTAGATGTAGGGAATGTAAAAATTAGAGGCTTAACACAATTATTTTCTCACTTCAGAATGCACATAAATAATGACTCCTCTAACGACAAGCATTAGTTGCAGCAATCGAGTTAACCTCCGAGCTGCACACATGTTTTACGCTAGTTTAATGTCAAAATGCCGTTAAATCATCTAGTAGACTTAATGTTTCAGCTGAAAGCACATGCTAAGATAATTGCGAACTTTTAAACATTAATAAGCGTTCTCTTAATGCAAAATTGCATTTGCAGCACATCCTGTCCTCGTAACTTCGCCAACGTTGTTATTAGATTAAACTGCTGTCGCAAATTGCGCAAAGTAAAGTGCTTTTAGAATTCGGAAAAAAAATCTGATATGGGCAGCAGACGATTTTCTCAGGATGAAATATTTTGATATAGAAGGTGTTCCACAAATACTGGCTAGGTTTATAACTTTAGAACTGTTAATACTAGACACATACTTCCGATTGGAAAATTGTATTAAATGGTAAGAAAAATTATATTAAAATACTTTCAAAACAGTGTGGCGTATGAATATAAAACAAGAAAAATCAATCATGCATAAAGCATTGATTATGAAACATGTTCCAACTGAAATGCAACTTTATTTAAACACTTCTAAAATGAGATACAATCAGCGCTGATATTTTTAAAATTATCACAGTACTACAGATATTTATTATACTTGAAAATTTAAAACTTCGAAACAGACAATGCCATATCATTGTAGTTACATAAAATGAACTTTATGCAAATGACGTCATCGAAATATAAATCGTCTGCCTCTCTATCTGAAATCAATGAATATTTCATTCATATCACTTATATTCCAGACTCCAGAGCTAAATAATTTTGTGTGAAAAACAATCAGCATTTCTCATAAAACTCATCTTACAATTGATTTGTTTACATTCTGTATGCTATTTGTTTACATTCTGTATGATAGTAGTATAGCATTAAAATTAGTGTTTGTTGTAGAAATATTCAAGGTTTAGTGATTATTTAAAATAAATTTATTATAAATGCGTTGGCACATAATTTAGATGCACAGATAATACGCAAAAATAAAGCGGCTTTATGACGGATTCAACACTAAATATAAATTCAAACGATCTTTAAACATTACGATCTTTACACAGCGGAAGAAAAATGGGTGCCAAATTTTATTTTGAAATTCGTCACATGATCTATTCATATAATATTAGTGTAATTATTATTTAAAATTTTATTTAAAAACTACTCAACATATTTTGCAGAATTTTTTTTTACACTTTATATGTGATTATTTGAATATTTCCTAAAATTTTTGTGAATTTTTGTGAATTTGAAAATTCTTGTGAATTTCTGAATTTTAACTCCGCTTAAAAAATGTTTAAAAAAATAAAGCCCTATAGGCAATGTATTTTATTTTTTCAACCCAAGTTAAATCCAAAACTCATTGGGAGATATTAGTTTTATTTTCTTTCCAGGGCATCCCACAGACCGTCTCTACAACATAATAAAAATCATTTTGATAAAGTCAATTTTACGGTAGTTATCGTGCAAAAGGAGAAACAGACAGACAGAATGACCAGAATCATAAACACTTTTCAACTGTGTTGAAAAGTGTTAAAAATACAGTATATAACTCTTTGTAGTTTCCCTAGCAAAGAAAGTTCGATTACTGAAAAAAAGTTGCATAAAATCTGGAATCCATTAAAAATAATTGACGGTTCTAAGTGAAAAATTCGTGGTGATATTCTGATCGTGAGACAATTTTTTGGGGTCCGTATACATCAGTGGAATACAGTAGTTTTTGTACAGAAACAAGTACACAAAGTACACTAAAGTTTATTTGTGGTGATACTCGTGGTCATGACACATTTACAAAGTTCGTACATCAGTAGTGTTTTGCAGCAAAAATAAGTGCACAAAATACAGTTAAGATTTATTTTGTGGATGGTTTCAAAATTATTTCGAAAATTGCTTTCGTCTTTTTATTTTTATTTTTATTTATTTATTTATTTTTTTATTTATTTTTTTTATTTTGTTATATCACCACGTTTTGACTTTATAGGATCGAATGTCCTATAAAGTCAAACTAGTTAATTATTACGGTGAAATATATAAAAAATTTCTGAGTTATCGGCTATTTTATTCTGAAGGAGTCGTACAGAAAATTAGATTTATTACTAGCCGAATACCCGTTGAAAATCAACGGTATCGTAATAAGCAAGCCCTGAATAATGTACATTTTTGAATAATTTGCGTTTTTACATTTATTCGGTAAATCGAATATTTTGGTGTGCAGAAACCCCTAAAGAAGAATATTTTAAAACTTAAATTGATCACTTCTTCCTTTCGAACTATATATCTGTACACCAAATTAAAGTCTCTATCTCATCCCGAAGCATACTATTTTATCATTTTCCTCTTCGAACGTTTTTCTGTGGAGCATACCTAAAAATGAACATTTTTTAAAAACTTTGTTCGTCTTGGGTATTTATCAGATGATTGGACCATATACCAGATATCAAGCTTCTATCACAGTAAAAAAAATCGTGTCTCATTTATTCGGAAAATCGAACATATTGGTTTGAAGCACCCCCTAAAGTAGCAAATACTGGAAATCTGAAATTGCACACTATCTTCCTTTCAAACTACCTACTCGTACACCAAATTTGACGTCTCTATCCTATAGCGAAGCATGTTTTCCTATCATTTCATCTTTCGGACCTTTTTCTGTGTAGCACCCTCTTAAATGAACATTTTTGAAAAACTGTATTCATCTTGTTTTTTTTCATCAAATGATTAGACCATATACCAAATTTCAAGCCGCTATCACATTGTAAAGGAAATGCTTTTCATTTGTTCGTTAATTCGAATATTTTGGTGTGCGGCACCTCCTACAATAGCAAATTTTGGAACACTGAAATTGCACATTTTCTTCCTTTCCAACAATCTACCAGTACACCAAATTTGAAGTCTCTATTTCATCGCGAAGCATGCTTTTTCTACCATTTCACCTTTCGAATGTCTTGTGTGGAGTAACCACCCCCTTAAATGAACACTTTTGAAACACGCCATTGTTCTTTGGTTTTCTATCAGATGATTCACCCATATACAGAATATCAAGCCTCTATCACGTTTTAATAGGGGCGTTTCTCCTTTATTCCGAAAATCGAACATTTTAGTGTGTGGCACCTCCTGAAGTGGCAAACATTTTAAAACTGAAATTGTACACTTTCTTCCTTTCAAATTATCTTCCCGTACAAAAATTTGAAATCTCTATCTCATACCGAAGCATGTTTTTTTATCATTTTATATTTCGAACGTTTTTCTTTGGAGCATTACCTTAATCGAACATTTCCAAGAAACTCTATTCGTCTTGGGTGTTTTCATTAAAAAATTAGCGCATGCACCAAATTTCAAGTCTCTATCAAATTTTAAAACAGGCATTTCTCATTTGTTCGGCAATTCGAACATTTCGGCAGTTGGCACTCCCTAGAGTAGCAAATATTGAAAATGTGAAATTGTATACTTTCTACCTTTCGAACGGTTTACCCATACACTAAATTCGAAGTCTCTCTCAACGCAAAGTGTACTTTCCTCTCATTTCACTTTTCGAACGGTTTAGTGTGAAGCACCACCTCTACAGAACATTTTTGAAAAATTTGATTTTTCCGGGGGGAGGGGGTTATCGAACGATGGACCTGTGTACCAAATTGCAAGTCTCTATCTATTCGGGAAGTTCCTAAAAAGGCATGACAGACAGACAGACAGACAGATAGACAGACAGACAGACGGACACTTGGCAATTAGTATATATAGATTTTTATATAAGTCTCTCCTCCAGTTTTGAAAATATTTCAGATAAAATTTTCTTACGATTCAAAACAATTTTCCAATTGTAAGTATGTAAGTACTAACAGTTCAAAGGTCAGCCCTGATAAGCCTTTTTGAAACACTCTGTATTTAGAAAATGTTTATTTTTACTCTCCAAGTTAAAGAGCTTTTTAAACAAAATAATTATGCAGGGTTTTAATAACAAAATAATTATGTAGAGCTTTTATAACAAATTAATTAGGTAGAGTTTTTATAACAAAATAATTATGTGGATATTTAAACAAAATACTTATGTAGAGTTTTTATAACAAAATTATGTGGAGCTTTTATAACAAAATAATTATGTAGAACTTTTATAACAAAATAAGTATATAGATATTTTATAATGAAATCATTATGTTCAGCTTTTAGAAAAAATAATTATGCAGAGATTTTATTGGTAAAGTAAAATTATTTATTTATAAGCGCATATAAAATTAAAATCAAACAACATTGCTATATAATTAATTTTAAATAATAAAAGAAGATTGTCTTTCTGTCTGTAAATCTAAGCGGAAAATCTAAACATCGGACAGCCATGACATTCAGTACTGGCGTAGCTGAATACCCGATGTGACAGACCTCGTAGGTTTCTTTTTTAAAATTCGAATTTAGTTTAGTTATTTTATGCTGAAAAACGATTTTTAATGCTGTTCACACAAATCGGTTTCTTTGCGTTCGAAAATATTTTCACAGGGTTTCTGTCTTGTAATACAGTATGATCGAAATATAGTATGATCAAAAAGATGAAGAACATTCTTTTTAACGATCTGTAAAAGCGAATCCGTAGGACAATTCCGTCATGTTTATTTATTTATTTTGAGATACATCGAAATATGCATGCTTTATTAAATTTTATTTTTATTTCACCGCATTCAAAAAATGGAAGATTGGCACAATTCTATAGTTTGGCAAAAATATGGGTGTGTATATTTATATGCTAATATATTTTTAATTACTCTATTTTTTGTACATTAAAAAAAAGCATAAAAATTGAGATTTTTTTATTCTGCTGCCAAAAGGTTTCATTCTTCGGTTCGTCGGTTGTTATGAAATGGACGCTTCAACTGGCGTCATAACCTGTCCGTTGCTATGGGAAGCAGTGACGTATTTATCGTAAAAGCGTTGTTAGGTTTTCAAGTATTTTGAGCAGATGACAAAGATAAAGAGACGAAAAAATATCTGTTTACCTAAAAAAGTGGATTTTATTTATTGGATTTCTTACTTGGCGAATTTTAAATATATCGTTCTAATTTTTACTTTCTCACGCTGTGCAATATAGTATAGAGAAAGTATTGTTTTTACGAAAATTTTCAAATTCGAGATTTTGACGCCAATATATGTTTCAAGCACATATATTGGCGTCATGAACATGTTTTACTATTTTTGGAGTGATACCCGTCTATCTGCCTGTCTGTAGTTGATTACTTGTGTACACGATTACGGGCACAGATATTAATGGATTTTCATGAAACTTTATATCCGGCTTTGTTATAAAAAAATATAGAACTAGATAGAATTTTTTGAAATTTGAGCGAAAACTTCAAAATTTAGTCGAAATTATATATATATTTTTAACAAGACAGCATAGGACAAAATGTGAAGGAGTTTATTTATTAATTTATTTATGTTCGTGACGTCATTAGCTTCTCTTTGAATGTGGGGGGGGGGGGCAAGATACCACTTAGGGGGTGCAATGACAGGTATGGTATTAATTGAAAGATTTTTTCAAGTCCTTTGAAGTGAAGGGTAACACTTTATAATTGCAATCATTTGGAGCCACAATACCGATTTTCCAAAAATTTTTCTTGTAGAATTTGAAGTAGAAAGAAAAAAATAAACTACCCAAGCTATTAAAAATTGGATTTTGAGATGAGAAAGGTGAGTTGAGCCACTCCTCATTTAATTTTTAATATGACATTGTATTATCATTACGAGTATTGTTCTTTAAAATGGCAAAGATCTTATGAAAATTCTTTGGGATAGTATTTAATCTTTTTTAATTTTGCAGTTCTTCATGTGCGATTAGCACATAAGTTTATTTCATATCTCATTTTTACTTTCCTTATATACATAATGTATAAGGAAAGTATTGTGACGGGGTCGAAAATTCGAAATCGAGTTTTCGACGGGAGAGCACGTTTCAAGCATCCCTGATTACGAATTAAACATTTTTGAAGTGATGTCTGTGTGTGTAATGTGTGTGTGTGTGTGAGTGTGTGTGTGTCAGTGAGTCTGTGGAGATGATAACTGACGAACGAATGGACCGATTCGAACCAAATTTGGTACAAAAATCACAATCCGTAAACACTGGAAGCCTATTGTTTTTATACGAAATCGAATGTTCAGAACTACCCTAAATTTTCAAATAAAATTTTGAAAAAATCGTCAAAAAATCAAAACTACTAATAAAGTTACGCAAATAGACAGTTCTTATGTAATTCTTCATTAGAAAACGATTGACATAAATTTTAGAACGCTAACATGAACCGTTCTCGAGATATTGCACACTTTTCAAAAAAATTATGAAAAAGTCATATAAAATGAAAAAAAATATATATCCTATTGAGAAACATGTTCACTTTTCATATGTGATACCATGCGATAAATTGGGTGACATCATTCTCGTGGATCTAGCTCGTTCCATTCATGAAAAAAGATACTTTGAGTAATACTTTTGTATGTGAACCCCAATAGTCATTTATCTGTTGTAAGAACAACTTATTTCTTCGTCCTTAACGCTTGGCGAGATTTTGGCGATAAATTTGGCGGAATGTCGCCAACTTGGCGACTTTTTGAAATGTTGCCAAATTAACGAAAATCTCGCCAAATGGATAAAAATGAGGCTAAATCAATGAAAATGACGACTAATTGTCGAAAATTCAATATCTTGGAAAGAATATTAGTATCTGCTATAAGAAAAACCTATTTTTTTACTGTAAAAGTAGTAAATTCATTACATTATATAAGGAAAGTCATGTGTTGCCCACATCAGATTTTTTAAAAACGGACAGGGCGTGACTATGCTCCTCCCTCTCTCTCTGTGTATGTGTGTGTGTGTGTTAACATTTTCTTGTTTTATTTTTTTTTTAAGATTTTGTTGCTGGTAAAGTTACTCTGTGTATAGAGGCAAATTCATGATAAGTTCTGGCTCATAATATAAGTTTGTCATATTTTGGGGGGTACGAAAGATGATGATATCGTAGTGAAAGGAATACTGCCACTGTGTCTGTCCATGTGTACACTTTTAATTAGCAGTATTCAAGTTTCATCAAATAATTTAATCATGGTTGATAGTTGGTATCCTATCATCCTATACCATGCTTTAAAAATTATGCACCTAGGCGATATTTTTTTTAAAAATTCAAATTAATTTTTTAGTTGTTTGATGTTTCAGCACGATTTTGAGCGATATTAACAGAAATCGGTTTCTTAGCGACCGACAATATTATCTCAGGGTTTTTATCTTGACACCATCTGAAAGAACGAAGAACGTTATTTCCAACGATTTTTGAATCGCATTTCCTTCAAATTAATTTTTTTCTTTACGAATGCATCAAAATTTGCAGTTTTTAGATTATGCGATAGTTTCTTTGCCACATACGTAAAGCACAATGATATAGCAGATTAGCATAATACTAGAGTTTGGTAAAAAGTTGGATGTATATCTTCGCATTGCGATAAAATTAATTTTGATTTCATAAATAATTTAATTTTTTCATATTCTAAAGCTAGCAAACCTGTAATATTTTCGATGCTTCGCAATGAAATTCCGTACATTTTTCAACCTGCCGACTGCGCATGCCCACTTGACAACGGAATTTAAGCCACGCCTGGAGAAGGGGAATGTTTTCGGGGGATTGTTTACTTTTTTTAGATTTCGACGTTTGTGTAGTGGCACTCATTTTGCATTTTGTGGTGATTTGGATTGAAACTAATTTGGCGATTTGGCAACTGAGTGGTATTATTTAAGTAGTTGGTAATTCGTTCTAGAGTTTTTGGAGGAAGAGGATATTTTTATAAAGATCGAAACATATAAAGATCTAATGTCCCGGATGGTGACAAAAACCTGGGCGGATTTTGCTTAGGTGGGCCCAGCTAGCCAATCCTTGGGCCCTATTTCAAGCCTGTCATTCGTAGTTTTGCGTCAATCGATAGAAGGCAATCATAAAGTGGAGCTATAAACGCTATTGTATCTTGCACAGAGTTTGTCGCTCTGCTATAACAGCCCCTTCTAGTGATTGACAAACTAAGAATAGGACCCTAGTGCGATTATATGCTCGCTGATGATACTTAATTTCATGGCACTGCGAAAGTAGTATAAAATATACAAAATTACATATTGATGCAACTCTATGCGCATTAACATATAAAATTTTCCGCCCACTGAAAAGGCACAAACTACTACCGGATTAGCATTAAATAATTATGATGCAAATAAAGTCAGGGTACTTAAATTGCATTCCCATTCATTGCATCAAGCAATTTCAATACGTCCATTAGCCAACCTCATTTGAGCTTCTCTCATTTTACAGCTACGGTAAAAATGGCTAAAATCAAAGCCCTCGTCGCCATAGAAACTTTATTAATTTTGATGAAAGGAATAAAGTTTTCTAAGCTGCTCACCGTGTAGAATGCGAGAGATGGAAAGATAATATTAAATAAATAAAATTTAAAGTAATTCATTATTTCAAAAAATACTGTTCCACCGTTTGCAAAGGTATTCACTAGCTTGAGCTAATTTTGACGAATTATATAGTTTTGTGTTGTATAATGTCTCTCTCTATACAGGGTGTCCCAAAAAGATTGAAACGCTCTTTAATTCTTTACCTGTTGGAGATAATTGGGCAATGTAAATTGCAAAAATGTTGGAAGTAAGGTAGGAAATAAGACTAAGTTAATGAAATAGTTCTCCCATTCATTTTTAAAAAGTTACACTTTTTAAATTTTTATACGACTCCCTTAGCCAAATTTGGTCAATCAGAAAAAAATTATTTTTAATGCAACAAGGTCATTAAAAAAACCTCATATCTGTATCTTTAAAATTGAACGAGTTATATTTAATTGAAAATTGAACATTGTGATTGGGGATCATATATCAAATTAGAAATGTAAATTTGTGGCATATCACAAAAAAGATAAA